>JAIOJX010000028.1:87626000-88027571 GCA_022376925.1 Tragulus kanchil | reverse complement strand
CTGTATCAATTGACATTCCCACCAGCAATGCAAGAGTGTTCCCTTTTCTCTGCACCCTCTTCAGCATTTATTGTCTGTTGATTTGTGGACGATGGCCATTCTGATGGATGTGAGGTGATATCTCATTGTAGTTTTGATTTGCATTTCTCTAATGATAAGCGACGTTGAGCATCGTTTCATGTGTTTTGGGGCCATCAGTATGTCCTCTTTGGAGAGGTGTCTTTTTAGGTCCTTTTCCCATTTGTTGATTGGGTTGTTCATTTTTACGGTGCTGAGTTGTCTGAGTTGCTTTTAGATTTTGGAGATTAATTCTTTGTCTGTTGTGTCATTTGCTATGATTTTCTCCCATTCTGCATCACACTACTTTTGCTGTGGCTACACAAAAGAAGCGGGAACTTATTTCGTGTTTCCTGTCATATTCTCTATTTTCTTTCCACCTTTGCTTCTTCCGACTGTGTCCTAAATGAAATAATGCATTGGGCTTTAACTTTTGTCTTTGCTGTCCTGAAAGTCCCAGTGATCTCATTCACACACATGCACACCCAATCTGGTCCACAAGAGAGGTCTCAGCCCAGGCTTTATCTCTAGGCCATAAACCACTGCAGCTTGCCTGTTCATTGCTCTGTTTGGTGTGGTGTAGCCCCTCTGCACACCGCCATCCTCAGCCTCCACCCTCATCAAAGTGTAAGGTTCCGATCTTGTCAGAAATCCCCAGACTGCAGGGAATATGTGTCCCTGGTCTTTGCACACGACACACCAGTCTCAGCATCCCTCACTGGCCAGGGAACTCCAGACTTCCACAAGGGGACCTGTGGACCTACACTGGCTGAAGTCATCCAGGAATACTGCTTGCCTCTGTCCTTTCATATGAACCAAGGCCTGTTTCTAAGGTATCTATTCATTTTTTTTTAGTCATCAATTAATGTCTTAACTGAATTTTCTTTTTGGATTACTTTGATCCCCCAAGACGACCCTGAGTGGCTGTGGAGAGCAGGATTCATGCCAAATGTCTGAAAATGTTTAAAGCCTCAGGTAATCCTGTTGTTGGTCATTATGGGATGGGGTGCCAGAAGGGGAGTGTCTATGAGAAGAGATTGTAAGCACACATTTCAAGTCTTCCCTTTTCCCTCCTATTTATTCCTTTACCTTCCTAAGCCTGGACCTTCCTACCACACCTTTGCCATTTAGTTCTCCAGTGTGTAGACTAAAAAGATGAACAACTTGAGAGTTGTGGGCTAAGTTTTATTTGGGGCATAATTAGGACTGCAGTCCGGGAGACAGCATCCCAGATAGCTCTGAGAAACTGCTCCAAAGGCATAGGGGAGGAAAGTCAATATAAGGGTTTCAGTGTGGAGGGAAATTCAAATGTCATCAAGTAAAGGGTTTCCAAAGGGCCTTTTGTTTTACAAATGGTTTGGGTCTGACAGGCAGAAGTTTAAGGGTTTTGTTTTACAAATAGTTTGAGTCTGTCTTAGTGCTTTCCTAGGTGTGAAGAGATGCAAGGATTGAGATGATAAAATCTATTCCTAAAAGTTATTTACCTGTCTAACGGCCTTCCCCACCAGATTCCTTGGAGCACAGAGTGACTCTATCCCACCCTGATCTCCATCAGGGAGTATTTTTTTTTTTTTTAAGATTTATTTATTTATTTTGGGCGGGGGTCGGGTTGGGGAGGGAGGGGAGCAGGCGGGCCACTTCTATTGGTCTTTCATTTCTCTATTTTCATCCGTCTTTGTTCTTTGGCTCCTGTGGGCCTTCCATCGCGGTTGGTGGCATCTGTTGTCACAGAGCACTGGCTCTGGGTGCGTGCGCTCCAGCGCTCCGGCTCGGCAATTGGACACATCGGTCCAGATGCTCCGCAGCACGTGGCATCTTCCCAGGCCAGGAATCGAACCGGTGCCCCTTGCACTGCAAGGCGGTGTCCGTACCCACTGGACCACCAGGGGAATCCCCAACGTCATTAATATTTTAATGGGGGGTATTGAAGGTCAGAAGCTCTCAACAGCACAGGATCTGGTCTCTACAGAGACACAGGGCAAATGTCCTTGTTGTCCAGTCATTGACAATGTAATTGGTAAATGCCAGTTTGTAGTTGACAAGTGTGAATTCTCCAGGGAAAAAACAAAGTCCTTATTTTCCTGTTTTGTTCAGGGAACATTGAAGGTGAGACTAGTAAGAGCCTGAAGGAATGCTGTGGGATCTGTGAGGTAAAGAAGCACCTTCTCCCACTCTCCTTTCCTCTCAGGAGTGCGCCACAGGGGGGTCTTTCAAAGTGGGAGTATTTATATAGTCATGTCCCTGTTACCTGTGTAATGTGAGTGCAGAGGCACAATGAAGGGGGAGGAAAGGGTTTTTCCTCAGAATTATTGATGTAGGCACCAGGTCTGCAGCATTATTATAAATATAAACCTGACTATATATTATATATTATTATAAATATAAACCAGACTATTTGGAGGCCTGTGGTCCAACTAGCTATTGACTAACAAGGTCATTTGCTTCATCAAGGTATTCAGTGTTTGAATCATGAATGACTGGATGGTCTCAAAATGCTTAAGAAAGACTGCAGTTATTTCCTCATTAAGATGCAAATGTATATAGAGAGGTTTTCTATCAATGAGAATTGTAACTTACTCCTTTTGAAATTTAATTTGTAATATGGGTAAAGTCTACAGAACCACAGGAGGAAAGTTTGGAGTGTCTGAGCCTGAGACTGCAGTTTGGGCAAATCTATCTCCTATTCTCAGGAACAGGAAGGTTCTCTGAAGACCTATGAGGGCAAAACAAATAAATCTACAAATCTAGAGGTATAATTGATCACCTGGGCCATTTTTTTCCCTATCAGAACTCTTGTTTCATTAGAATTGGAATAAAAGTTCAAAAATGGATTATAGTTACTGTTCATTGCTCATCTAATGCTTGTTTAAATCCTTCTTCCTGGCTAAGAACACTTAACCTTGGTTAAGGCAGCAATATGCCCAACCTCAGGGATGGCTCCTGACTTTTCTAAGCCTTTAATGTTACTTCTTCTTGTCCAAATCTTTTTCCAACCTTTCTTCTGAAGATGGTCAGGTGACCCAGTTTGGGCCAATAAAGTGTAATGGAAAATCTGGGAAAGTCTTGGGAAATTTTTTCTTCCCTGATTAATGGAAAGCTCTTTTCAACTCTCCCCTCACCCCCATAACACTAGTTAAAGGGATCTGGATTTGTGGCAACCATCTTGCAAACATGTGGTGAAAAATACAAAGATGAAAAACCACCATGTTAAAGATGTCAAAGCAGAAAAATGGAAAGAACCTGCCTTCCAGATGACATTCTTGAGCCACTTACTCAGTGCCACTGATCACGTACTTCTGAGCATTTTGAGCAAACAAACCTCAAAGTTCTTAAGTCTCTGTTGAGGATTCTGTTACTTTCAGTTCAAAATGTTCCTAACGGACACATTCCAATCCTATATAGATAAGTCAGGCCTCAAAGTCATTGGCCCAGTCCGTGCCTCCCCACTTGATTTAGAATGCTCTTTTCCTCCCCTTCCCCACTTGTGCATGTATCCTGAAATGTTCAGTCACCTCTTTGAAAAACTGTTGATCTTGTATCTCTTTTTGAAGCAGTTTGCTAATACCACCACCCATGAAGCACATTCCATTTTCTAGTAGCTGCATTCAGTGTTTGAATCATGAATGACTGGATGGTCTCAAAATGCTTAAGAAAGACTGCAGTTATTTCCTCATTAAGATGCAAATGTATATAGAGAGGTTTTCTATCAATGAGAATTGTAACTTACTCCTTTTGAAATTTAATTTGTAATATGGGTAAAGTCTACAGAACCACAGGAGGAAAGTTTGGAGTGTCTGAGCCTGAGACTGCAGTTTGGGCAAATCTATCTCCTATTCTCAGGAACAGGAAGGTTCTCTGAAGACCTATGAGGGCAAAACAAATAAATCTACAAATCTAGAGGTATAATTGATCACCTGGGCCATTTTTTTCCCTATCAGAACTCTTGTTTCATTAGAATTGGAATAAAAGTTCAAAAATGGATTATAGTTACTGTTCATTGCTCATCTAATGCTTGTTTAAATCCTTCTTCCTGGCTAAGAACACTTAACCTTGGTTAAGGCAGCAATATGCCCAACCTCAGGGATGGCTCCTGACTTTTCTAAGCCTTTAATGTTACTTCTTCTTGTCCAAATCTTTTTCCAACCTTTCTTCTGAAGATGGTCAGGTGACCCAGTTTGGGCCAATAAAGTGTAATGGAAAATCTGGGAAAGTCTTGGGAAATTTTTTCTTCCCTGATTAATGGAAAGCTCTTTTCAACTCTCCCCTCACCCCCATAACACTAGTTAAAGGGATCTGGATTTGTGGCAACCATCTTGCAAACATGTGGTGAAAAATACAAAGATGAAAAACCACCATGTTAAAGATGTCAAAGCAGAAAAATGGAAAGAACCTGCCTTCCAGATGACATTCTTGAGCCACTTACTCAGTGCCACTGATCACGTACTTCTGAGCATTTTGAGCAAACAAACCTCAAAGTTCTTAAGTCTCTGTTGAGGATTCTGTTACTTTCAGTTCAAAATGTTCCTAACGGACACATTCCAATCCTATATAGATAAGTCAGGCCTCAAAGTCATTGGCCCAGTCCGTGCCTCCCCACTTGATTTAGAATGCTCTTTTCCTCCCCTTCCCCACTTGTGCATGTATCCTGAAATGTTCAGTCACCTCTTTGAAAAACTGTTGATCTTGTATCTCTTTTTGAAGCAGTTTGCTAATACCACCACCCATGAAGCACATTCCATTTTTCTAGTAGCTGCATACTTGACTGTTGCTTCTTTAGATTTTAATATATATCAGAAAAACCAAGTCCATGGCTTATCCCTATCTCCACGCTGAAAATAGGGCTTTATAGGAGGGTGATGTGGCTGAGTTGGAGTCAGAGGTGGTGGTCACAAAAGCGGCCTGTTGACTCTATGCCATCTGCATAGACTAGAAAGCTACCCTTAGTCCTCCCTTTAAATGTCTGGAACATATTATCCTTACAAATAATTTTGTAAATACTGCAGGAAATTGGCTTCTACTACCATTCCAGCAGCTCTTGGAGCCATCTTGGCTTCAGGTCATAGAGAAATGATTTGTCATCTGGTTCATGCGTTAGCTTTTTCCTGACAGAGCTGGAATTCTGGGTTGTTCCCCACTTTAAAAACTGCCGAGTCCAAACCAGTAGACATGGCAGGACACGAGGCTCTTCCTTCCCATTTATCTCAACAGGGTAAAAAGTCACAGGCTGTTTGCCTAGATTTATACTTTGTGTCTGGCTTTTCAATAGCATCTTTTGATTATTCTTTTCCTCCACAAGAGGGAGAATATTAAAGAGAGAAAAGCTGGAAATCGTTCTTATAAGTACAGGCATGGCCCTAACAAATAGCTTCTTCTGATATTCTTTTTTTTTTTTTTTTAAGATTTATTTATTTATTTATTTTGGGTGGGTGTCGGGTTGGGGAGGGAGGGGAGCAGGCGGGCCACTTCTATTGGTCTTTCATTTCTCTATTTTCATCCGTCTTTGTTCTTTGGCTCCTGTGGGCCTCCCATCGCGGTGGCGTCTGTCGTTGCAGAGCGCCGGCTCTGGGCGCATGCGCTCCAGAGCTCCGACTCGGTCATTGGACACATCGGTCCAGCCGCTCCGCGGCACGTGGGATCTTCCCAGGCCAGGGATCGAACCGGCGCCCCTTGCACTGCAAGGCGGTGTCCTTATCCACTGGACCACCAGGGGAAGCCCCGATATTCATTTTTTTAAAAGGAGGAGAAGAAGGAAAGTAAAATGTGAGGTGCCTCTGATATATAGTAAATTGTTTACATCTCATTCAAACCTCACAACCTAACAATAGATATTATTAGTTCTATTTTACCAGTGAAAGAACTGATAATTTGCTCCCAGTGGCAATCCCAGAATCTGGCGCAGATCCTCCAAAGTTAAAAGTTTTATTTTGTTTCTCTCAGAACAGCAGTATCTCCCTGGAAGTGGTATCTTCATTTGTGTTTCTTAAAAAATAATAATAATAACATTGTAATAAAAATCTTGCCTCCAAAAATGGTTTTAACATTTACTTTCAGAACAATAACTGGAAATATTCTCTCACTCAAAAAACAGAAAGACCTGATACTGTGTATAAAACCAACAGTTTTCATACATTGGACACCAGGCAGTACCGGGTAGTGATCCCTGAGAGAAGGTAAGTGAACTGAGTCCTGTGATGGCCCAGCTGATGCCTGGAGAGAGATTCAAGATTGCAACTCTGGGAGGGAGCACCACAGCAGAGCCCAGAGGTCTCCATGAGTTGAGGAAACAGGCCTGGGAGTCCAGAGAGGCCAAAGAAGATGAAGCTCATAGGGTAGAGTACAAGAGAAGTAAGCAACAGTAAGCATAGGGCTCTGAAGAAGGGCCCCTTGGGATGTAAGCTGAGTACCCCTATTTGCATGGGAAAAAGCTCCTGAGGCTGAAGAAAGAATCATCTGAGAATAGCCGAGTGAATGATCACTAAGGTTCTCACAAAGCAGTTAATAGTTTGCGTTCCTCTTCGCCAAAATAGAAAACTTTGCAGTTCAAAGAGCACTGGATAGGACAGAAAAGTGTGGCTTCAGTAGGAGAGCAAAATTAACCCTGGAACAAATGCTGCAGTTTCTAGTTCTTAAGCAGCTGTTTTCTAGAACAAAGTACAGTAGTACAGGGCTACGAACATTTCGAGTATGAGACAAGGTAAGAAGCAAAACCGTTGGCATCCAGTGAAAAACTTGTCAGGCATGTGAAAAGCAAGAAAACAAAAGCGATAAGCGAAGAAAAAAGGTCCAGAAATGCACAAAATTTTTAAAAGGGGGAGAAGAAGGAAAGTAAAATGTGAGGTGCCTCTGATAATACAGTGAATTGTTTACATCTCATTCAAACCTCACAACCTCACAATAGATATTATTAGTTCTATTTTGCCAGTGAAAGAACTGATAATTTGCTCCAAGTGGCAATCCCAGAATCTGCAGATCCTCCAAAGTTAAAAGTTTTATTTTGTTTCTCTCAGAACAGCAGTATCTCCCTGGAAGTGGTATCTTCATTTGTGTTTCTTAAAAAATAATAATAATAACATTGTAATAAAAATCTTGCCTCCAAAAATGGTTTTAACATTTACTTTCAGAACAATAACTGGAAATATTCTCTCACTCAAAAAACAGAAAGACCTGATACTGTGTATAAAACCAACAGTTTTCATACATTGGACACCAGGCAGTACCGGGTAGTGATCCCTGAGAGAAGGTAAGTGAACTGAGTCCTGTGATGGCCCAGCTGATGCCTGGAGAGAGATTCAAGATTGCAACTCTGGGAGGGAGCACCACAGCAGAGCCCAGAGGTCTCCATGAGTTGAGGAAACAGGCCTGGGAGTCCAGAGAGGCCAAAGAAGATGAAGCTCATAGGGTAGAGTACAAGAGAAGTAAGCAACAGTAAGCATAGGGCTCTGAAGAAGGGCCCCTTGGGATGTAAGCTGAGTACCCCTATTTGCATGGGAAAAAGCTCCTGAGGCTGAAGAAAGAATCATCTGAGAATAGCCGAGTGAATGATCACTAAGGTTCTCACAAAGCAGTTAATAGTTTGCGTTCCTCTTCGCCAAAATAGAAAACTTTGCAGTTCAAAGAGCACTGGATAGGACAGAAAAGTGTGGCTTCAGTAGGAGAGCAAAATTAACCCTGGAACAAATGCTGCAGTTTCTAGTTCTTAAGCAGCTGTTTTCTAGAACAAAGTACAGTAGTACAGGGCTACGAACATTTCGAGTATGAGACAAGGTAAGAAGCAAAACCGTTGGCATCCAGTGAAAAACTTGTCAGGCATGTGAAAAGCAAGAAAACAAAAGCGATAAGCGAAGAAGAAAAAAAAGAGGTCCAGAAATGACACAAATGATAGAATTATTACTTGTACTGAAGGACATTGTAACTATATGCAGCAAGAAGGTATAGGTCCAGAAATAGAGGCAAGATTGAACATGTTAATTAGAATCCAGAAGATACTAAAAGGACCAGAATATATAAAAGGTAAAAATATACAGTGCCTTGTTATGAGGCGCGCTCAGTAAAGCACCCAGCTCCGCTCGTGGTTGATAAAAGGAGGTTTATTAGGCTGGCCAGTGACCACTCACTAGGAAAAGAGTCTCCTGCGAGGGCCCCTACCTCAGGCAGGGGATGGCTTTTAAGGCGTAAAACCACATCCCAGTTGGCGTCCTTTTCTTGAAGACCTGTTAGCAGTCATGTTTACACATTCTGTTGTTTCAGATAAGAGTTACTCATGCAGTGCCACCTGGATGGGCAGTAACGAGTCAGGCAATATATCAGGGGCAAGCTGACCTTGTGCTCCAGATATAGAAACCAGAAGCATGCGGTTACAATGTATCAGAAGCAGGCTGACCTTGTGTTTAAGATACAGAAGCCAGACGTATGTGGTTATGCACTGAGGTTAAGCACAGTGGGGTTGGTTTTTTTTTTTTTTTTCCAAAGAGTACAAATGGTGTTAACAGAGGGCAAACAGTAACAGTCTTAACAGAGGACAAACAATTTTAACAAAGAGTGGTTAGGGTTTTCAAGTGAGCCCTTTTATATTCTCCCTTTGAGTTGTTACTTGAGTTAAATTGTTGCCTTATTTTCAGTGGTCAGGGGTTTATACTGAGCTCTTAAGACCATTATTTTAACTGTATATACTAATATATATATATATATATATATATATATATATATAGTCAATAATGTTTTTATTTATGCATGGCCCAACTGTTGTTCTTATTAAGAGTAGCAGCAGGGGACCTGCACTAGTAGAGATTAAAGTGGGGAGCCAGGGGGACCAGGTGTATAGGGACTGAAACCAGCCTGTCTTTGGAGCTCTTTCTATTTTAGGTTATCTCTTATAAGTGCTAGGGTGTCTCATATTATTCCTGATTGATTGGCATGAAAACAGCAAGTCTCTCTTAAGGCCATGCAGAGACCTCACTGTTTAAGGAAAAGTAGGTCAAAGCCTCGTCTGTTTTGTAAAAATACTTTAGCCAGGGAGTTTACTTGTTGTTCCAGTCTGTATATAGAGCTTTCAAGCAGGCCCAGATCTTTGTCAACCTGTTGATTTAGTTGTTTAAGATTTTGTTCTCCAACTACTAGGGAGACTGCCCCCATAGCAGTTGAGCCCACTATTCTTAGTCTAACAAGCAGGGGTACTAAGACTGGGGCTGCCCATCAGACTCTGTTGGACTGGATGAGATTTAGGTGTTTTCTTCCTCCAGTTCCCCCATATATGTACACCTGGGGAACTATATGTACCAGGATGCATAGCTCAGAATTTTTGTCTTCCTGGATCAACTGGCATGCTATACAGAGGGTGGCATCAAGAGTACAGGCAGGAAAAAGATCTAAAGAGACGCCTCTCCAAAGAGGACATACAGATGGCCCAAAAGCACATGAAACAATGCTCAACCTCACTTGTAATTAGAGAAATGCAAATCAAAACTACAATGAGATATCACCTCACACCCATCAGAATGGACATCATCCACAAATCAACAGACAATAAATGCTAGAGAGGGTGCAGAGAAAAGGGAACCCTCTTGCATTGCTGGTGGGAATGTAAATTGATACAGCCTCTATGGAAGACAGTCTGGAGATTTCTTAAAAAACTAAAAATAGAAGCACCATACGACCCAGCAATCCCACACTTAGGCTTATACCTTAATGAAATCAAATCTGAAAGAAGCACCTGTACCCCAATGTTCATTGCAGTTCTCTATACAATAGCTAGAACATGGAAGCAACCTAGATGCCCATCGACAAATGAATGGATACAAAAGCCCTGGTACATATATACAATGGAATACTACTCAGCTGTTAAAAGAAATGCAGAGGACTCAGTCCTAATGAAGTGGCTGACTCTAGAACCTATCATAAAAAGTGAAGTAAGTCAAAAAGAGAAAGACAAATACAGTATACTAACACACATATATGGAATCAACATGATATCTTTTTATTTTAGGTTATCTCTTATAAGTGCTAGGGTGTCTCATATTATTCCTGATTGATTGGCATGAAAACAGCAAGTCTCTCTTAAGGCCATGCAGAGACCTCACTGTTTAAGGAAAAGTAGGTCAAAGCCTCGTCTGTTTTGTAAAAATACTTTAGCCAGGGAGTTTACTTGTTGTTCCAGTCTGTATATAGAGCTTTCAAGCAGGCCCAGATCTTTGTCAACCTGTTGATTTAGTTGTTTAAGATTTTGTTCTCCAACTACTAGGGAGACTGCCCCCATAGCAGTTGAGCCCACTATTCTTAGTCTAACAAGCAGGGGTACTAAGACTGGGGCTGCCCATCAGACTCTGTTGGACTGGATGAGATTTAGGTGTTTTCTTCCTCCAGTTCCCCCATATATGTACACCTGGGGAACTATATGTACCAGGATGCATAGCTCAGAATTTTTGTCTTCCTGGATCAACTGGCATGCTATACAGAGGGTGGCATCAAGAGTACAGGCAGGAAAAAGATCTAAAGAGACGCCTCTCCAAAGAGGACATACAGATGGCCCAAAAGCACATGAAACAATGCTCAACCTCACTTGTAATTAGAGAAATGCAAATCAAAACTACAATGAGATATCACCTCACACCCATCAGAATGGACATCATCCACAAATCAACAGACAATAAATGCTAGAGAGGGTGCAGAGAAAAGGGAACCCTCTTGCATTGCTGGTGGGAATGTAAATTGATACAGCCTCTATGGAAGACAGTCTGGAGATTTCTTAAAAAAATTAAAAATAGAAGCACCATACGACCCAGCAATCCCACACTTAGGCTTATACCTTAATGAAATCAAATCTGAAAGAAGCACCTGTACCCCAATGTTCATTGCAGTTCTCTATACAATAGCTAGAACATGGAAGCAACCTAGATGCCCATCGACAAATGAATGGATACAAAAGCCCTGGTACATATATACAATGGAATACTACTCAGCTGTTAAAAGAAATGCAGAGGACTCAGTCCTAATGAAGTGGCTGACTCTAGAACCTATCATAAAAAGTGAAGTAAGTCAAAAAGAGAAAGACAAATACAGTATACTAACACACATATATGGAATCTATTAGGACGGCTTTGATAACACACGCAGGGAACTCATGGAAAAACAGACAGAGCATAGACATAGGAACATTGTAGAAGAAATGGGAAGAAATAGGGAGGGGGTGGCATGGAGGGAGTAACATGGAAACCTATATTGTCATGTGTGGAAAAGATAGCTATTGTCATTGTGCTAAAGGAATAGGAGTGCTTACAATGGCATGGGGCGATGGTCCGGAGGGGTGGGATGGGGGAAAATAGGGGGGTGGGGAACAGGGATATGCATATGACTGATCTGGGAACATACATGTCTGTGAACAACAAAGCTTTGTAAAACCTTTAAAATAAAGAATTAAAAAAAAAAAAAGAGTACAGGCAAACCAGTTACTTGGGGGGAGCCACCAGGAGGGTCTGGGGGTCTTCAAGGCCCTTGGTCTTGGAAATACTGAAGACCAAGGAACAGGAATCTTTATAAGGTGATTGGTTTAAATTGTACATTGAAAGTGTATGCAGGTATCTTGACCCTGTAGATCTCTCAGAGTCAGGGAGGGGTGTTCTCCCCAAGGGAATAGAACCTCTGTTTGAGCCTCAGTCAGATTGATTTCCCAGATCCGGTTATTGTTATTGCCCATGGTAGAATTTACCCAATTTCCACGTAGTAAGGTGGGTGGGGGCCCAGGCAAAACCAGTAGTCTCTAGTCAAATTAGGCCTGGTGGCATTAGTGAATCTCTACACAGAGGACAACATGGAGAAGATGGGATCTGTGGTTAGCGGGGGAAACAGCCAGCAGGGAGCCGGTTCAGTCAAGGTAACTGACGTTGGGGCCCAGGAGAGTTCGTAATTAGTGGATGGCCTTGGAGATGGGGCAATGAGGTCTCAGTTTGGTCCTATGGGATTTAAAACTCGTGGCAAGGCCTTCCTCTGAATAGTAAACCTCATCCCAGGGTCTGAGTCTGAGACGTACAACTTAAGGCCTCAAGTTTTTCCAGTTTCCCAAACCTTTTTTATGGAGAAGACATCCCATTGGCAGCTGGTCAGTCTTAAGGAGTTGCAAGTTTTAGCCACAGAACACTGGAACTTACCTTGTCTATAGAGATGTATGTCTCTATAGACATACATCTTTGTCTTTGTGTACCCAGGAGGCAATCGTTTTGCATTCCCAGGTTGTGCAATGGTACTTGCCTTCACCACGGCACGAGACAGGGCCATCTGCTGGGCAGACATATAACCACATGTTTTGTATACCTCTTTCAGAACTGGCTGTCCCACAACCATAACCTATGTTACCAAGCTTTATCTTAGGACCTCCCATAGAGGTTACTCTTATTTTAAGGTTTGGCCATAAATTGCAAAGGTCGAATTCAAAGATAGGTTGTCTGTTGTCACGGGCAAGTGAAGGCATCTTCACTGACAGGTATTGGGACCCTAATTATAAGGAGAACTGTTCTGATGAGAAAAGTGATGAAGAAGAAAAGTTAGGTTATTTGCAGAGAATGCCACTGTGTGAGAAAGAAGACCCCTCTACTCTAACTTGGTGGGTATGTCGAATGCGCCCACAAGGGTGGTCATTCGTATGAGGGGATGGTTTCATATTAACTTCTCACAGGAAAGATCAAGAAAAGATACTTGGGCCAAGCAGACAAATGTTTCTTTACACTAGCCATGAGCGCTGCCTGCAGCCCCGCCTCTCTGAGAACTCTTCCGAGGATGACTAAGTAGCTGATACTTTTACTGATAAAAGCCTGGGCCTAAAATAGCCCCACTCATAAAATTAGCAGTTTACAGACTTAAACTATCTCCTTTGGCATACACAGATAGAGATGTTTACCAAGACAAAAGCTTTTCTACGTGTGCTCTCTTTACAACTTGTAGTTCCCCTTGTAAATTAAGAATTGTAAGAATGTTTTCTCTACAAACAAAGGTTTTCCCTCGAGAACAAAGATGTTTACCTAAGCGTTAGTAAAGGAGCAATAAGATCCAGTAATAACCTCTTTTGAGTCTCTAGAGAAGCAAAAAGCTCTTGTAATAACCACTTTTATGATTACTAGTTAACCTGAGATTTCTAATTAGAAAAATATAAAAATGTATTGTAAGATTGTGTGGGAGGCTTGTTCATGGAGATTGGCTGCGCCTGATGTGAGACTGAGACTCTCCAGCTCTGGGGTAAGAACATCTGTTTGCATTTGATTGAGTTCTGATTAATTTCTGATTATGTGTGATTGCCTTTATTTGAATCCTGATTAATAGAATCTTGATTCTGATTATTATATGTTTCGTGATTAATAAAACTACTCTTAGTTTGACAATGCTCAAGACCATGACAGTTTATTGTCCAAGTCCGAGACTCATGACTCTGAGGGCACTTACACTGTGACTGTTAAAAAGTCTCTGATCTATTTAAGATAGTGTCTCTTAGTGAAAACTAATAAAAATAAGAATCAGAGTAAGCTACAGCACAGTGCCTTCGACACTTTCTCCAGTGTAGGTTGATACCACAGTCCTAGTAACAGTATTCCTAAGGTCCGAGGAGAAGTTTCCTAGGATGTACTGGTACCCCGTGGATCCCTGACAGTCTGCAAAGATAGGAAGTCATCCTAATAATACTAAGGCATAGAGGAGGGGCACCAGACCAGTCTTATCTTTAAGGGGTCTTGTCCCTTGATGGGTCTGGTGACGTTCCGTGCTTTTGCTGGCAGAGTTGTCTTGTCATTTGTCTCATTTGGCAGACGTGGGTCTTGTGTCGGGCTGGTGGTGGCTTTTTTCATCTTGGTGTGATTAATTCAAGAGTGGAGGCCATCAACCTTCACTGTTGTGGGAGTGGTCAGGATCACTAGATGAGGCCCCTTCCACCTGGGACCCAAGGCCTCCGTCTTGTGTCTCTTAATCCATACCTGCTCGCCCGGTTGGAAGGGATGTGAGTCAGCAGGGACAGGTCCTTGGATGACTGAGCGGACTGTCTCAGCTATCTTTTTTTGAACATTTTGTAATGCCTGTAATTACTGAAGCAGGTTGTGGTTAAAGGTTGCAGACATTATTTCTAGTCTTATTTTAGGAAGTATTGGTGGTGGCCAGCCAAACAGAATTTCAAAGAGGGTCAAGCTTTTTATGTAAGGAGTGCAGCATGCCCTTAGGAGGGCAAAGGGAAGGAGAGTCACTCATTCCTCGCCTGTCTCTATGGATAATTTAGTCAAGGTCTCCTTTAAGGTCCAATTCATCCTTTCTACCTGTCCTGAACTTTGGGGATGGTATGCACAGTGTAATTTCCCACTGATCCCCAGAGACTTAGTGATGCCCTCAGTAAGCTTAGATATAAAAGCAGGTCCGTTGTCAGAACCTATAGATGCAGGCAGTCCAAACTGAGGAACAATTTCATTTAAGATTTTCTTGACCATTGTCTGTGCTGTCTCAGTTTTAGTAGGAAACGCCTCTACCCACCCTGAGAATGTGTCCACCAAGACTAATAAGTACTTATAACCATACTGACCTGGTTTGACTTCTGTGAAATCAATTTTCCAGTGTCTCTCTGGAGTTAGCCCATGGTCCCATACTCCTGGTGCAGTTACACTGACCTTAACATTGTTGGTCTGCTGGCAGGTGATGCATCCTTGTATGGTCTCCTGGGTAAGCTGGTCTAGATGAGGAATGAAGAACTCTTTTCTGATTAATTCAGTTAACTTAGTTTTTCCTAGGTGCATGCCTTCACAGAGTTGTCCTATCAGTTGGCAGCCCAGTGCCTGGGGGAGGAAAACTCTGACATCCTGAAGAAGAATCCATCCACGGGGATTGATGGTGATTTTGGTTTTCTGGATTGCTTGGAGATTTTCCTCAGAATAGGTGGGAGAGTCGGCTGGGGAAGCATCAGCATGTAAGTGGCTTCTTGAAGGGCAGCTTCTTTAGCTGCCTGGTCAGCCAGCCGGTTCCCCCTTGTTTCTTTAGAGTCTCCCTTTTGGTGGTCCAGGCAGTGGATTATTGCTACTCTGTTAGGGGCCCAGACAGCCGCTAAGAGGTCTAAGATTTTGACTTCATTTTTTTTTAAAGATTTATTTATTTATTTACTTTGGGCGGGGGTCAGGTTGGGGAGGGAGGGGAGTGGGAGGGCCACTTCCATTGGTCTTTTTTTTTTTTTCTCTATTTTCATTCCTCTTCATTCTTTGGCTCTTGTGGGCCTCCCATCGCGGTGGTGTCTGTCATTGCAGAGCACTGGCTCTGGGTGCATGCACTCCAGAGCTCCTGCTCAGTGGCACGTGGGATCTTCCCAGACCAGGGCTCGATCCGGCGCCCCTTGCACTGGAAGGTGGTGTCCTTACCCACTGGACCACCAGGGGAAGCCCTTGATTTCGTTTTTAATATCTTTTCCTTCGGCTGTCAGGAGTCCTCTCTCTATATATATGGCCCCATGGACATGAGCAAATGCATATTAGCTGTCTGTGTAAATGTTTACAGTTTGTCCAGCCCCTAGCTTTAAGGCTTTTGTCAGGACGATCAGCTCAGCCTTTTGAACCGAAGTTCCAGAGGGCAGAGGCTTGGCCCATAGAATCTCTTGTAGTGTAACCACAGTTGCCTCTGCATACCTGACTCCGTCACACACGAAGCTGTTGCCATCTGAAAACAGAGTTAGTTTGGGCTGTGGCCAGAGAACGTCTGTTAAGTCCACCTGTACTCTTTGGAGGGTGTTGGCCAGCTCTAGGCAATTGTGCTGGGGGGCCATCTGCCTCAGTTTCAGGCAGCAGCGTGGCGGGGTTTAAGGCTGTCGTCTGCTGGAACTGGTCTAGAAGCAAGTCTTGGTAATGGATTATCCAGGAGTTGGACGTCCACCTGTCGGGGGTGCCTTGGAGGAGGGCTTTCACTGCATGGGGGGCTGTAACCAGCAGGTCTTGGCCCAGAGTCAGCTTGTCAGCATCTCGCACAAGAATAGCCATGGTGGCAACTACCCTGAGACATGAGGGCCACCCCACAGCCACAGGGTCCAGCTTTTTGACAGGAAGACCACCGACCTATTCCAGGGGCCCAGTTTTTGGGTCAGGACCCCCCAGCCGTTTCCTCTTTTTCATCTACATACTGGTGGAATGTCTTTCTCATGTCAGGCAAGGCTAGTGCTGGGGCTGACACCAGGGAACTTTTGAGAGTTTGAAAAGCTTGCTCTCCCTCCTCAGTCCAATTAAAGTCTTTTTTGAGTCCGTTGATAATAGCGTAGTTGGGCTTGGTAATTTCTGCAAACTTGGGAATCTACAGGCAGCAATAACCTATGCCCCCCCGCCCCAAATTCTTGGACTTGCCTCTTGCTTTTGGGCACCGGGATGTGGGTGATGGCCTGCACACGTTGCTCAGATAAGGCTCTCTTACCTTGCTGGAGAACATATCCTAGGCAAGTTGCCCGGGAAGTGCAAAGTTGTGCCTTCTTGGTGGATACCCGATAGCCCAGCTTCTGTAGCATC
Source organism: Tragulus kanchil (assembly GCA_022376925.1). Taxonomy (NCBI): domain Eukaryota; kingdom Metazoa; phylum Chordata; class Mammalia; order Artiodactyla; family Tragulidae; genus Tragulus; species Tragulus kanchil. The sequence continues at coordinate 88,011,021 of JAIOJX010000028.1, read as the reverse complement.
CTAAGCAGACTCCTGGTGGCTTGGAGGCAGTCCTCCTTGGAGGTCACAGTCAGCATAAGGTCATCCAGATACTGGAGGAAAGTTACTCTCGGGTTTTCGCACCAGAATTCCTGGAGATCCTGGCAGAGAGCCTCCTCAAATAGGGTGGGGGAATTTTTGAATCCTTGAGGAAGTTGTGTCCAAGTTAACTGACTATATTCTCCTTTTTCAGGGTGAGTCCACTTGAAAGCAAAGATGGGCTGACTTGCTTCAGCCAGGGGAATGCTAAAGAAGACATCTTTTAGGTCTAATACTCTGTACACTTGTTTCTCCGGTGGAAGTCCATTTAAAAGGGTATAAAGGTTGGGGATCGTAGGATGTATGTCCTCAACTTGTTTGTTAACTTCTCTTAAGTCTTGTACCAGCCTATAGTCTCCTGTCCCAGCCCTCTTGACCAGGAGTAATGGGGTGTTTCAGGGAGAATGGTAGGGGACTAGGATTCCAGTCTGCTGAAGCCTCCTAATGTGGAACTCTGTCCCCTTTCTGACCTCTGCTGATAAGGGATACTGTTTTATTTGAATTGGGGCTGCTGAACTTTTGAGTTGGGCTATCACTGGTGGCTGGTGCACAGCTAGCACTGTTGGATTTGTTTCTGATCATATCCCGGGGTACTCAGTCTGTAACTATGACAGGAAATCTTGGTTTAATGACGGTAGTCCAGTATCTATTAGCAGGTATTCTCCTCCCAGGGGTAGGGTTAGAAGAATTTTATCAGTCTTATCTGGGTAGTGAAGGTTTCCATTAATGGAGGCTTTTTCAAAATTAATGGAGGCTCGTAGTTTGCGGAGCAAGTCCTGTCCCAAGAGAGTGTGGACACTCTGGTATGACTAGGAATGAGTGAGTGACAGTTCCTTTTCCTAGGTTTATTTTTTGTTCCGTAGTCCAGCGGCAGAGTTGGGTGCAAGTTGCCCCTTGAATCAGAGTGATTTTGTCATTAAGGGGACCAGCTGCTTGCTGAAGAACTGAATCTGTGGCCCCGGTGTCCACTAGGAAGTTTATAGGCTCGCCCCCTGGATTAGTTTAACCATGAGCTCTGGGGGGCTGGTAATAGAGCCCTGACGCCATCAGTCAGTTCCAGCTGGAGCACAGGAGCTGGCTTAGTTTTCTTGTTGGGACATTCATTTTTCCAGTGTCCAATTTCCTTGCAATAAGCACACTGGTCCTTTTTAAGAGTTTCTTTTTCTTTTTGTCTCCCTTGGTACTCTCTGTGTTTCCTAAGTTTTTCTGTCATGGTCCTGCTTCTCCTAGGGCCGCAACTACAACTTTGGCCATCTTTATTGCCTGTCTTTCTTCAGGACTGTCTCTATTATCAAAGACTTTCTGTGTCACTTCCATCAATTCTGTCAGCAATTTACCTGGGAAGCCTTCAATTTTTTGGTAACTTCTTTCTAATATCTGGGGCAGACTGAGAGATAAGGGCAATATTAAGAACCCATCAATTCTCTGGAGCTTCCAGGTTTATTGGGGTATACGTCCAATAGGTATCTAGTCACTCTAAAAAGGCAGAGGGGGATTCCTCTGTGCCCTGTACTACTGCTGTTAATTTGGATAAATTTGTGGGTCACCTTGCAGTGGCCCAGAGAGCCCCCAGCAGAGTCCAGCGATAGGTGGTGAGAGATTCCCTACCTTGGTCGGAGTTAGGGCCTCAGTTTGGCCTCTAGATGGGGAATACACGTTCGATGTGTGCTGTTTCTGCAGGTCTCCCGTCTGGCCCCAGGACATGTTTCCTGGCTTCCAGATGGATACATTCCCTCTCCTCTGAGGTGAACTGAGTCTGAAGAAGCTGTTGACAGTCATACAAAGTGGGCTGGTGGGTAAAGAAGATTGTTTTCTAACAGAGAAATCAAACCTTGCTGTTTTTCAGAGAAAGAGAGGTTTTGGTTTTTCCAGTTATATAGATCGCTGGTGGAGAAGGGAACATAGACCATAAAGGGGCAAAGAATCATGTCGGTGTCTTCCTCGACAGTTGGAGCCTGTTTTAGGGGAAGAATGGGAGGGGGTTGCTCAGCACCAGGTTTTCCTTCCATGGGTCCCGAAGATGAGTCGGGGCTGGCAGGTTGGCCCTGGGAGGGAGGGTAAGGAGTTGGCAGGGCTAAGGGTGGGACTGGTGGGTATAGGGGCCTGGGTGGATATGAAGATCCACTACGCATATGAGCCGGACTTAGGAGGTCCTCTTCTCCGTGGCAGCGTCCAACGTTGTAAGGTGGTGGGATGTCAGTGTCTTCTGGTGGAGCCTGGGGAACTGGGGACTTTTTGTTAGGAGCCTCTCTGGAGACAAGGACAGAAGCTTTGTAAGGGCTCCAGTTTAGAGCCCTCTCCATCCAGGAAGGGGGATCGTCAACCAGGAGCCTCCAGTTGACAATATAGGGGATTTGGTCAGGGTGGCCTGATGCCCTGAAGACGACATTTTGAACTCAGATGACAGCAGCTGGGTCAAAGGAGCTCTGAGATGGCCAGTCTATGCCAAATGTGGGCCACTCTAGGGAACAAAACATGGTTAGCTTTCCCCTTTTGGACCCAATCTCCTGATAGGCAAGCTGCATCTTGGAAATCCTTAAAATGACTCAGAATTAGTTATAAGGGGGCTGCAGAGTTGGAAGATATTTGACCCATGATGACAGAAATGAATACAAATAAACACAGAGACAGAGACACTACCAGGAAAAGAACAAGGAAACAGTCCAGAGCCAGAGGACTTGGTGAGGTCTTGCCAAGACCTTGGGCATGGGTACCTATGCTGTGTCCAGCTACCAACTAACCTGACCAGAAGTGCACACACCAGAGACAGACTCACCTCCGGAGGGATGACAGGTTCCAGGAACCTCACAACTATGGCCTTTGGGCATTGTAGTCTCAGCCAGAGCCCCGGATGCTGGCCGCACCAAGATCCCCCTAGCTGGAGCAAGGATCCCTGTTGGCAGCCTGGGAGGGTTGGTCCCCAGCAGTTCAGAGGCCTCTGAGAGTTCAGGGCCAGTTGGGGCATATTAACATGATCGGGTGGGGAGAAGAACATAAGAAAACCATAAAGGGGGGCAAAAGGGAAATCATGTCGGTGTCTTCCTCGACAGTTGGAGCCTGTTTTAGGGGAAGAATGGGAGGGGGTTGCTCAGCACCAGGTTTTCCTTCCATGGGTCCCGAAGATGAGTCGGGGCTGGCAGGTTGGCCCTGGGAGGGAGGGTAAGGAGTTGGCAGGGCTAAGGGTGGGACTGGTGGGTATAGGGGCCTGGGTGGATATGAAGATCCACTACGCATATGAGCCGGACTTAGGAGGTCCTCTTCTCCGTGGCAGCGTCCAACGTTGTAAGGTGGTGGGATGTCAGTGTCTTCTGGTGGAGCCTGGGGAACTGGGGACTTTTTGTTAGGAGCCTCTCTGGAGACAAGGACAGAAGCTTTGTAAGGGCTCCAGTTTAGAGCCCTCTCCATCCAGGAAGGGGGATCGTCAACCAGGAGCCTCCAGTTGACAATATAGGGGATTTGGTCAGGGTGGCCTGATGCCCTGAAGACGACATTTTGAACTCAGATGACAGCAGCTGGGTCAAAGGAGCTCTGAGATGGCCAGTCTATGCCAAATGTGGGCCACTCTAGGGAACAAAACATGGTTAGCTTTCCCTTATGGACCCAATCTCCTGATAGGCAAGCTGCATCTTGGAAATCCTTAAAATGACTCAGAATTAGTTATAAGGGGGCTGCAGAGTTGGAAGATATTTGACCCATGATGACAGAAATGAATACAAATAAACACAGAGACAGAGACACTACCAGGAAAAGAACAAGGAAACAGTCCAGAGCCAGAGGACTTGGTGAGGTCTTGCCAAGACCTTGGGCATGGGTACCTATGCTGTGTCCAGCTACCAACTAACCTGACCAGAAGTGCACACACCAGAGACAGACTCACCTCCGGAGGGATGACAGGTTCCAGGAACCTCACAACTATGGCCTTTGGGCATTGTAGTCTCAGCCAGAGCCCCGGATGCTGGCCGCACCAAGATCCCCCTAGCTGGAGCAAGGATCCCTGTTGGCAGCCTGGGAGGGTTGGTCCCCAGCAGTTCAGAGGCCTCTGAGAGTTCAGGGCCAGTTGGGGCATATTAACAGAACTGAGCACATGGGGATCCTGGATGAGACCCAAATGTTATGAAGCATGCTCAGTGAAGCACCCAACTCCACTCATGGTTGATAAAAGGAGTTTATTAGGCTGACCATGGACCACTCACTAGGAACAAAGTCTCCTGCGAGGGCCCCTACCTCGGGCAGGGTTTGGCTTTTAAGGTGTAAAACCACATCCCAGTTGGGGCCCGTTTCTTGCAGACCTGCTAGTAGTCATGTTTACAACATTCTGTTGTTTCAGATAAGAGTTAATCATGTGGCGCCACCAGGGTGAACAGTAACCAGAGAGTCAGGCAATTTATCAGAAGCAGGCTGGTCTTGTGACCAAGATACAGAAGCCAGAAGTATGTGGTTATGCACTTAGGTTAAGTACAGTGGGGTTGGGGCTTTTCCAAGGAGCACAAACAGTTTTAACAGAGAGCAAGCAATAACAGTCTTAACAGAGAACAAACAGTTTAAACAAGGAGTGGTTAGGGTTTTCAAGTGAGCCATTTTACAGTTTTAAGCCTAATTACCTACATCCAATGATTCTTCAACTCCCATTCTCAAAGTCACATTGTTCATCAGAATTAACTGCAGTGCCTGTTCACACACAGATTCCTGGGTTCTGAACCCAGAAGTTTAATTCAGTAGGTCTGGGGAGAAGTAAAATCATTTGCATTTCTAACATGTTAACAGGATATGCTGTTATTGTCAGTCCATTCAACCATTCTCTGGAATCTAAAAAAAAAATTTTTTTCCTTTTATTTTTGGATCTAGGAACAATGGAAACATTGGGTTCATTCAGTACAAATACCATCACTATTCTGGTAGATGTTTATTATGGAAAAACATCTGCAGTGTGTCATAAACTTAAACAGGCATATGAAATATGTAGAGGCCTTCTTGAAATGCTGACTTAGCTTCATGAAGTCTGGGATGAGACTTGAGATTTTGCATTTCCAAGAAGCTCCTAGATGGGGTACACTACACTACTATGAGTAAGATAATAAAAACATTATGCATAGCATCTTAATAACAACTTTTTCTTTCAGTAACAAATGAACTTCTTTTAAGTGACATCTCAAATCTCAAATTCATCTTGTTAATTTTACCATTTATTTTCTTATCACTCTCAACTACTTTCAACAGAAAAAAAAATTGTATTCACAGAAACAAGATAAGTCAAAGTACACTTTAAATATCTTCCAAATTAATCCTTTATTTTTACTTATATGCAGATTTTTCTGGTTCTACATGTGATTGGGGATAAGAAAAACACAGTGAAATCATTTGAGAAAATTATTTTTGTTTTTTCAAGGTAGATTTAGTAATTCAAAAAAAGAGAAGTCCTTAACTAACAATGACAGTATATGAAACAAAGGTAGAAGAATAATGTTTCAAGTTCTATGGAGATGCTAATGATCTTCCTCTGCCTCTTTATATAGCTATTAAATGAAATACTTACTTTATAGCCCCACTGTGCTGAAACTAGTTGATGATTATGAGCAATTCTTCAAGAAACATGAGTCATTTCTCAAGCAGTGCCTCAGGATACTTCATTTGATATCTTTGCTCAAACCTCTTTATAACACTAATTAGACTGATGTACACATCAAAAGAAGGTACTTCTCTGTGTCAGTTTCATGTGAATTTCAGTATCAACTAGTACATTCTGTTCCTTGCAAAGAATGAACAAGGCAATTTATCTCTCCTAGTTCTTCAGTTAACCTGGATAGTTTTAGGCAGATGGAATCACATTCTAATTTCAGTTAAATCTCTGAAATGCCATGAGAATGTATTGTTTTTGAGTTATGAGAGGGTTATTTACAGAGAAAATTGCCCTGAGAAATAGTGTGCTTTGTTTTCTTATTTCTGAAGATTTACTTTTGTCCATAAGAGAACAGATTAGAAGAGCATTTTGACTTTACAAGCATAAAATTCCAGTCTTAACTCTTTCTACATGTAATTTTAAGACAAGCATGTTGGATATTGTTCTCAATTAGTCATAAAAATTGGAAATAATTATTTCCATATTGAAAGATAACTTGTATCATTAGAATATGTAGAGGCCTTCTTGAAATGCTGACTTAGCTTCATGAAGTCTGGGATGAGACTTGAGATTTTGCATTTCCAAGAAGCTCCTAGATGGGGTACACTACACTACTATGAGTAAGATAATAAAAACATTATGCATAGCATCTTAATAACAACTTTTTCTTTCAGTAACAAATGAACTTCTTTTAAGTGACATCTCAAATCTCAAATTCATCTTGTTAATTTTACCATTTATTTTCTTATCACTCTCAACTACTTTCAACAGAAAAAAAAATTGTATTCACAGAAACAAGATAAGTCAAAGTACACTTTAAATATCTTCCAAATTAATCCTTTATTTTTACTTATATGCAGATTTTTCTGGTTCTACATGTGATTGGGGATAAGAAAAACACAGTGAAATCATTTGAGAAAATTATTTTTGTTTTTTCAAGGTAGATTTAGTAATTCAAAAAAAGAGAAGTCCTTAACTAACAATGACAGTATATGAAACAAAGGTAGAAGAATAATGTTTCAAGTTCTATGGAGATGCTAATGATCTTCCTCTGCCTCTTTATATAGCTATTAAATGAAATACTTACTTTATAGCCCCACTGTGCTGAAACTAGTTGATGATTATGAGCAATTCTTCAAGAAACATGAGTCATTTCTCAAGCAGTGCCTCAGGATACTTCATTTGATATCTTTGCTCAAACCTCTTTATAACACTAATTAGACTGATGTACACATCAAAAGAAGGTACTTCTCTGTGTCAGTTTCATGTGAATTTCAGTATCAACTAGTACATTCTGTTCCTTGCAAAGAATGAACAAGGCAATTTATCTCTCCTAGTTCTTCAGTTAACCTGGATAGTTTTAGGCAGATGGAATCACATTCTAATTTCAGTTAAATCTCTGAAATGCCATGAGAATGTATTGTTTTTGAGTTATGAGAGGGTTATTTACAGAGAAAATTGCCCTGAGAAATAGTGTGCTTTGTTTTCTTATTTCTGAAGATTTACTTTTGTCCATAAGAGAACAGATTAGAAGAGCATTTTGACTTTACAAGCATAAAATTCCAGTCTTAACTCTTTCTACATGTAATTTTAAGACAAGCATGTTGGATATTGTTCTCAATTAGTCATAAAAATTGGAAATAATTATTTCCATATTGAAAGATAACTTGTATCATTAGAATATTTAAATCTCTTTTTAAAGAAAACTCTGATTATTTTCATGCTATAAATTCTCAGTTAGCCTAATCAGAAGCCTATATTTCCTCTAAGACAAAACATTATTTCACTGATCCAACAATGTATCTGTTTTCATAATGTCAGGCTAACTCAGCTTTTGATGTAAAGTACTGTACATATTTTTTGTGTGAGGAATGGATGGAATGGGTTCCCATATCTAGGACAGTTGCATATAAAATGTCAGATATACTTTTCCCCTTACTCTCAAGTTACTTAGGGAATGAATAAATTTGACCACCTTTAAAAGGTATTTTCAGAGAAACTTATTTTATCAATCAGCACTTCATATTTTCAAACTAAATGCCTTATGAAAATCACTTATTAAAATAAACTATGCCTTTTAAAAAACTTCATATTTCTATATATGTATATAAATTAAAACCAATTTTTTCTGGGTTTTCAAAGTATAATTTTAAGATTCAATTGATTATACAATAAAAATTTCTTATTGTTTCAATACACTTGTATCTGGAAAACTAAAGTTTGATTTTATACTTAACATTGTATTAAATTTTTCAAATCACCCTAATTAATACTTCATATATTTTTTTCTACTCTTAATGGACTGAATACCATTCTGACTAAAACATGAACCTTGTTTAATATTTAGGTACCAGAGGCAGACATAAGCTTTGGTAAAATAGGCAAGGGAGAGAACAATGAAAGCGAAGAGGTATACAAGGATCAAGGAAAAACAGGAACAAAAAAGAAATTAGAGGCAAGAAGAAGGTACCGAAAATTAAAGGAAAGAGAAAAGAAAAGATATGCAGCGTGGGAGTATAGAATGCCAGCAAGAGTTGCCTTGGATCCTACTCTAAACATTTCATTGGGGTTATTTAAATGATTTACTGTTACCACCTATGGCTTTTTATAAATATTATAGTTATTTTCTGAAGACAGAGTGCATTGCTTGAGGTAAAGACCCAGGCTTGAGAACCATTTTCAGTATGTGATCTTGAGGAAGTCATTTCATCTGTGTCTCAGTTTTCCTATTTTTTAAATGAGAATCATATTACCACCCAAATCATAGAATTTTTGTGAACATTGAGCTGACTTCATCAAAGATGAGTGGACCAGAGGAAACACTCAGTAACAGTCAACAATTAGTACTGGTGGAAGTTTGCCATTCTGCTTCTATAATTTAAGCAAAATTAACATGGTGCTAAAAGTTCATATCAATTCCTACCTGCAAAATTAAATTTCCATATCACTTAGAGTCCCACAAAGAAACATTGCACACTCAAAAGTTTTAACCAAAAAGAGTTTAATGAAGGGAATTATACAGACATCCAGGAGGATCTTCCTAACCCAGGAGTGGAACTCAGGTCTTCTTCATTGCAGGCAGATTTCTCACCACTGAGCTATCAGGGAAGCCACACACACACACACACACACACACACACACACATTTGAGACCCCATGGACTGTAGATAACCAAGCTTCTCCGTCCATGGAATTTTCCAGGCAAGAATACTAGAGTCAGTTGTCATTTCCTTCTCCAAGGATTAACAATACTTTCTAACTAAATAATTCACCAACCACAGCCATATTTCTTCCATCACTGTGAGAGCATCAACTCATCAACCTGTAATACCTCACCACTCTGTGACAATGGTGCCTATACTAGACAGTTCTGGCTGCTATAAAAAATACCACAGATTGGATCACAAACAATAGCTCTGGAAGCTAGTAAATCAAATATGTTGGCAAAGTAGGTTTTATTCTGACACTTCCCTTGGCTTTTAAATGGTCATCATCTCACTGTGTATTTGTATGACTTCTCTATGTGCACATGGAGCGAGACAGAGCAAGCTTTATGGCGTCTCTTACAAGGACACTAATTCTTTGAAATTAATACCCCAATGTTTATTACCTCTTTGACCTTAATTAACCTTAACATAAACTCCCTATCCATCAAGGTGACAAATGTAGGAATATGTATTATCTACATGTATTAGTAGATTGAACACGTTTTCTGTTTCACTCAATGAAGTTCATAACATTTTTAAAAATGCTATATAATTTATAAATCTCATTAAGTGATCATCTCTTAGTCTGAATCAATGAGGTTTTACTACATGTTTAGATAAAAAGATAATGGGCTTTTTTCATGTTTTTTAATTACTTAAAAACAGATTACCTATTAATGGAAATGTGACTTCATCAAAGATGAGTGGACCAGAGGAAACACTCAGTAACAGTCAACAATTAGTACTGGTGGAAGTTTGCCATTCTGCTTCTATAATTTAAGCAAAATTAACATGGTGCTAAAAGTTCATATCAATTCCTACCTGCAAAATTAAATTTCCATATCACTTAGAGTCCCACAAAGAAACATTGCACACTCAAAAGTTTTAACCAAAAAGAGTTTAATGAAGGGAATTATACAGACATCCAGGAGGATCTTCCTAACCCAGGAGTGGAACTCAGGTCTTCTTCATTGCAGGCAGATTTCTCACCACTGAGCTATCAGGGAAGCCACACACACACACACACACACACACACACACATTTGAGACCCCATGGACTGTAGATAACCAAGCTTCTCCGTCCATGGAATTTTCCAGGCAAGAATACTAGAGTCAGTTGTCATTTCCTTCTCCAAGGATTAACAATACTTTCTAACTAAATAATTCACCAACCACAGCCATATTTCTTCCATCACTGTGAGAGCATCAACTCATCAACCTGTAATACCTCACCACTCTGTGACAATGGTGCCTATACTAGACAGTTCTGGCTGCTATAAAAAATACCACAGATTGGATCACAAACAATAGCTCTGGAAGCTAGTAAATCAAATATGTTGGCAAAGTAGGTTTTATTCTGACACTTCCCTTGGCTTTTAAATGGTCATCATCTCACTGTGTATTTGTATGACTTCTCTATGTGCACATGGAGCGAGACAGAGCAAGCTTTATGGCGTCTCTTACAAGGACACTAATTCTTTGAAATTAATACCCCAATGTTTATTACCTCTTTGACCTTAATTAACCTTAACATAAACTCCCTATCCATCAAGGTGACAAATGTAGGAATATGTATTATCTACATGTATTAGTAGATTGAACACGTTTTCTGTTTCACTCAATGAAGTTCATAACATTTTTAAAAATGCTATATAATTTATAAATCTCATTAAGTGATCATCTCTTAGTCTGAATCAATGAGGTTTTACTACATGTTTAGATAAAAAGATAATGGGCTTTTTTCATGTTTTTTAATTACTTAAAAACAGATTACCTATTATCATGGAAAATGTTACTTCAGGTTTTCATATAGAAGCCATTTAAAAGTAAATGGATCCAAGAATATTTTAGTACTTTTCCTGCCAATCTTTCAATGTTAGACTCCATTCCAAGCATCTAGGATTTATCTGAGGTTCTAAATTCATGATAAAAATAACAAAAAAATATATAACATATCAGTATGTTATAAATAGCCTTATTTATAATGCATAAATCAAAAGTACTATAAATATTATGGATAATAATAAATCAGCACACTACAATTAAGTTGACACTATAAAAAATTGTCATTCCACAATATGGAAATTCCTTTAAAAAACTAAAAATAGAAGCACCATATGATTCAGCAATCCCACTCTTAGGCTTATACCCTGATGAAATCAAAATTGAAAGAGGCATCTGTACTCCAAAGTTCATTGCAGCTCTCTATACAATAGCTAGAACATGGAAGTAACCTAGATGCCCATCAATGAATGAATGGATACAAAAACCCTGGTACATATATACAATGGAATACTACTCAGCTGTAAAAAGAAATGCAGAAGAATCAGCCCTAATGAGGTGGCTGGATCTAGAACCTATCATAAAAAGTGAAGTGAAAAAGAGAAAGACAAGTACAATATACTAACACACATATATGGAATCTATTAGAATGATAATGATAACACATGCAGTGAAGCGATGAAAAAGCAGACATGGAGAATAGACATATGGACACTGTGGGGAATGAACAGTGGGGTGGGAGGTGTAAAGGAAGTAGCATGAAAACCTATACTATCATATGTGAAAAAAATAGCTATTTTCATTGCTCTGTGTAATAGCTTCCCTATAATTTATGTTTATTACCTCTTTGACCTTAATTAACCTTAACATAAACTCCCTATCCATCAAGGTGACAAATGTAGGAATATGTATTATCTACATGTATTAGTAGATTGAACACGTTTTCTGTTTCACTCAATGAAGTTCATAACATTTTAAAAATACTATATAATTTATAAATCTCATTAAGTGATCATCTCTTAGTCTGAATCAATGAGGTTTTACTACATGTTTAGATAAAAAGATAATGGGCTTTTTTCATGTTTTTTAATTACTTAAAAACAGATTACCTATTATCATGGAAAATGTTACTTCAGGTTTTCATATAGAAGCCATTTAAAAGTAAATGGATCCAAGAATATTTTAGTACTTTTCCTGCCAATCTTTCAATGTTAGACTCCATTCCAAGCATCTAGGATTTATCTGAGGTTCTAAATTCATGATAAAAATAACAAAAAAATATATAACATATCAGTATGTTATAAATAGCCTTATTTATAATGCATAAATCAAAAGTACTATAAATATTATGGATAATAATAAATCAGCACACTACAATTAAGTTGACACTATAAAAAATTGTCATTCCACAATATGGAAATTCCTTTAAAAAACTAAAAATAGAAGCACCATATGATTCAGCAATCCCACTCTTAGGCTTATACCCTGATGAAATCAAAATTGAAAGAGGCATCTGTACTCCAAAGTTCATTGCAGCTCTCTATACAATAGCTAGAACATGGAAGTAACCTAGATGCCCATCAATGAATGAATGGATACAAAAACCCTGGTACATATATACAATGGAATACTACTCAGCTGTAAAAAGAAATGCAGAAGAATCAGCCCTAATGAGGTGGCTGGATCTAGAACCTATCATAAAAAGTGAAGTGAAAAAGAGAAAGACAAGTACAATATACTAACACACATATATGGAATCTATTAGAATGATAATGATAACACATGCAGTGAAGCGATGAAAAAACAGACATGGAGAATAGACATATGGACTTTGTGGGGAATGAACAGTGGGTGGGAGGTGTAAAAGAAGTAGCATGAAAACCTATACTATCATATGTGAAAAAAAATAGCTATTTTCATTGCACTGTGAGAAAAGGGGATCCTGCAGGGGCCCTGTGTGATGGCCTGGAGGGATGGGATGGGGGGGATATACATGTGACTAATCTTGGATCATACATATCTGTAAACAACAAAGCTCTGTTAAAGTAAAAAGTAAAATAAAAATTAAAAAAAAAATCTAACTCTCAAAAAAAAAAAAAAAGACTTTGGGGACATCATCGAAGAAACACTGCTGAACAATTTTTAATCACTTATAAATTGCATTTATTAATGAATATGAATAGCTATGATTATGTTACTTTTTAATAATTATTTTATTTAATCCCAAGTGTTAGTGTAATTCACATGTAGTGACAATTGAAGAAGGTGAATTGCTGAAGAGCTCAGAAGCTTAATAAAGCTGCAATTTTTTGAATAAAAGTTATGTCTGAGTCATGCAGTGGTTTGGCAAATGTGAAAGTAGTAGTAGGTTTGAAATAATAAAAATAATAAAAAAATCAAGAAATATAATCTATGGGCTTCCCCTGGTGGTCCAGTGGGTAGGGACACCGCCTTGCAGTGCAAGGGGTGCCGGTTCGATCCCTGGCCTGGGAAGATCCCACGTGCTGCGGAGTGGTTGGACTGATGTGTCCAATTACCGAGCCGGAGCTCTGGAGCACAGGCGCCCAGAGCCGGAGCTCTGCAGCGATAGACGCCACCGCGATGGGAGGCCCACAGGAGTCAAAGAGCAAAGACGGATGAAAATGGAGAAATGAAAAGACCAATAGAAGTGGCCCACCCGCTCCCCTCCCTCCCCAACCCTACCCCCGCCCAAAATAAATAAATAAATAAATCTTAAAAAAAAAAGAAAAGAAAAGAAATATAATCTATTGTAAGTAAGCCAGCAAGACCAGTGGTGTTTTAAATAGAGGTTATTTTGTGTCGTTGAAAACCTATTATCCATCTTAAATCTTAGAAATTACTGAGTCCTTAACCAATGGAATAAAAAGATGAAACAGTAAAAGCCCAAGAGAGTCAATGCTGCCATTTTAACGTTTGTCATGACTGCTGTAAAAGAAGTAGCATGAAGGCCTGTACTATCATATGTGACGATAATAGCTATTTTCATTGCACTGTGAGAAAAGGGGATCCTGCAGGGGCCCTGTGTGATGGCCTGGAGGGATGGGATGGGGGGGATATACATGTGACTAATCTTGGATCATACATATCTGTAAACAACAAAGCTCTGTTAAAGTAAAAAGTAAAATAAAAATTAAAAAAAAAATCTAACTCTCAAAAAAAAAAAAAAAGACTTTGGGGACATCATCGAAGAAACACTGCTGAACAATTTTTAATCACTTATAAAGTGCATTTATTAATGAATATGAATAGCTATGATTATGTTACTTTTTAATAATTATTTTATTTAATCCCAAGTGTTAGTGTAATTCACATGTAGTGACAATTGAAGAAGGTGAATTGCTGAAGAGCTCAGAAGCTTAATAAAGCTGCAATTTTTTGAATAAAAGTTATGTCTGAGTCATGCAGTGGTTTGGCAAATGTGAAAGTAGTAGTAGGTTTGAAATAATAAAAATAATAAAAAAATCAAGAAATATAATCTATGGGCTTCCCCTGGTGGTCCAGTGGGTAGGGACACCGCCTTGCAGTGCAAGGGGTGCCGGTTCGATCCCTGGCCTGGGAAGATCCCACGTGCTGCGGAGTGGTTGGACTGATGTGTCCAATTACCGAGCCGGAGCTCTGGAGCACAGGCGCCCAGAGCCGGAGCTCTGCAGCGATAGACGCCACCGCGATGGGAGGCCCACAGGAGTCAAAGAGCAAAGACGGATGAAAATGGAGAAATGAAAAGACCAATAGAAGTGGCCCACCCGCTCCCCTCCCTCCCCAACCCTACCCCCGCCCAAAATAAATAAATAAATAAATCTTAAAAAAAAAAGAAAAGAAAAGAAATATAATCTATTGTAAGTAAGCCAGCAAGACCAGTGGTGTTTTAAATAGAGGTTATTTTGTGTCGTTGAAAACCTATTATCCATCTTAAATCTTAGAAATTACTGAGTCCTTAACCAATGGAATAAAAAGATGAAACAGTAAAAGCCCAAGAGAGTCAATGCTGCCATTTTTTTAACGTTTGTCATGACTGCAAAAGAAGGATTAAAAAAACATGTGGTAGGTAGGGGAGAGAGGTGGGAAGAAAGCTCAAGAGGGAGGGCGTATTTGTATATCTATGGCTGATTCAGGTTGATGTGTGGCAGTAAACAATAAAACTGTAAAAAAAAATTAAAATTAAAAAAATGTAAAAAAAAAATTATCATTCCATTGACCATTCTCAGTAACACTCAAGGATTGCCAGCCTTCTTGATAAATGTTATGATTTATTTGTATTAAGATATAGTTAAGAAATAGAAACTTACTAATTAAGCTATAAAGAACAGTGGGAAATTAGGAATACAGTCTAAATACCTTGGCTTTAAGTCTTTCCATGTGGTGCTAGCGACAGAAATTCACCTGCCAATGCAGGAGACATACGACACATGGAACTAATCCCTGAGTTGAAAAGATTCCCTGGAGGATCCCACTCCAGGATTTTCCCCTGGAGAATTCATGGACACAGGAACCCAGGGGCCTAGGGTCACAAAGAGCTGGCTATGACTGAAGTGACTTAACCCAGCACAGCACACAGCACCTTGATTAGTGTGAAGCACCTGAAGATGAAGATCTAGGAGAAACAGATAAAACTAGAACACAACAGCAGTGACCCACTGAGATAGTCAAAAGTAAAAGGTATCTGAATTATGATAAACAGCTGAGAAAGCTGCATACAATTCGCTGAAGTGGTTTAGGGTACTGGGTAGTTAATAATGGAATCAGAATTTTTTTAGGAAATGCAGAAAATAAATCTGAGTTGGGGAAAAAAGAGACTATTTTAGGCATTTGCACAGCAATGGAAACCATAATATAATGAAAGCAAATGGAGTGGGAGAAAATACTTGCGAATGACATGACAGACAAAGGCTTAATATCTAAAATATGTGAACAGCTCATGCAACTAAAAATAAAAACCAATATAAAAATGGGAAGACCGTAGTAGACATTTCCCTAGAAAAGACATAAAGATGTCCATTAGACACATGAAAAGATGCTCAGCATCACTATTTATTAGAGAAATGTGAATCAAAACCATAATGAGGTACCAACTCATACTGTTCAGAATGACCAATGGTGAAACATCTACAAATTAAAAAAATGCTAAAGAGAATGTGGAGGAGAATGTGAAGGAAAGGGAACTCTCCTACACTGTTGATGGAATGCAATTTGGTTCAACTGCTATGGAAAACAGTGTGGAGGTTCTTCAGAAAACTAAAATCAAAATTATCATATGATCCAGCAATACCACTCCTGAGCATGTAACCAGACAGTTGTTACTCAGAAAGATACAGGCACCCATATGCTCACTATTCACAATATTCAAGTCATGGAAACAATCTAAATGTTCACTGACATATGAACAGATTAAAATGTGGTACATATATACATAGAATACTACCCAACCATGAAAGATAATGAAATAATGTCAGTTACAGCTAGAGATTACCACACTAAATGAATTAAGTTAGAAAGACTAATATCAAGATATTATTTACATGTGGAATCTAAAATATGTAATAAATGAAGCTATCTACAAAACAGAAACAGAATCAAAGACATAAAGAGACATGTGATTGACAAGAGGGAAGAGGTTAGGGGAGGAAAGAACTAAGAGTTTGGGATTAGGAGATATAAACAATTATGCACAGGATGGATATTCAAATCATGCGGTAAATGGTAATGGAAAAGAAAGTTTAGTGCTGAAGGGCCACCTGAAGATGAAGATCTAGGAGAAACAGATAAAACTAGAACACAACAGCAGTGATGAGATAGTCGTAAAGCAAAAACAAAATTCGCTGAAGTGGTTTAGGGTACTGGGTAGTTAATAATGGAATCAGAATTTTTTTAGGAAATGCAGAAAATAAATCTGAGTTGGGGAAAAAAGAGACTATTTTAGGCATTTGCACAGCAATGGAAACCATAATATAATGAAAGCAAATGGAGTGGGAGAAAATACTTGCGAATGACATGACAGACAAAGGCTTAATATCTAAAATATGTGAACAGCTCATGCAACTAAAAATAAAAACCAATATAAAAATGGGAAGACCGTAGTAGACATTTCCCTAGAAAAGACATAAAGATGTCCATTAGACACATGAAAAGATGCTCAGCATCACTATTTATTAGAGAAATGTGAATCAAAACCATAATGAGGTACCAACTCATACTGTTCAGAATGACCAATGGTGAAACATCTACAAATTAAAAAAATGCTAAAGAGAATGTGGAGGAGAATGTGAAGGAAAGGGAACTCTCCTACACTGTTGATGGGAATGCAATTTGGTTCAACTGCTATGGAAAACAGTGTGGAGGTTCTTCAGAAAACTAAAATCAAAATTATCATATGATCCAGCAATACCACTCCTGAGCATGTAACCAGACAGTTGTTACTCAGAAAGATACAGGCACCCATATGCTCACTATTCACAATATTCAAGTCATGGAAACAATCTAAATGTTCACTGACATATGAACAGATTAAAATGTGGTACATATATACATAGAATACTACCCAACCATGAAAGATAATGAAATAATGTCAGTTACAGCTAGAGATTACCACACTAAATGAATTAAGTTAGAAAGACTAATATCAAGATATTATTTACATGTGGAATCTAAAATATGTAATAAATGAAGCTATCTACAAAACAGAAACAGAATCAAAGACATAAAGAGACATGTGATTGACAAGAGGGAAGAGGTTAGGGGAGGAAAGAACTAAGAGTTTGGGATTAGGAGATATAAACAATTATGCACAGGATGGATATTCAAATCATGCGGTAAATGGTAATGGAAAAGAAAGTTTCAATAAAGAATGTCTATAAATATATAACTGAGTTACTTTGCTGTATAGCAGCGATTTGCACAATATTGTAAATCAACTATATTTCAATTAAATATTAAATTGAAAAATAAGCAAATATAATAGTAACCCATGGGAATAGTCTATAGAAGTAGTGCTAGGTAACTATAAGCATGTGGACATGATAGCCCGGGGTAGAACATGGCATTAAGAGGCAAGGAAATAAATTGTGTGGTCTTTGGGATGGGTGTCACCTAGTGTTGGAAATGGTGGTTGGAGGAGGGAACAGCTTCTTAAAGCTGGTGTCTGTAGTCTCACACCTGCATATCATTTCCTCCTCTGATTTGGTACAACAGATAATAAATTTCATTAATTATAATTCAGCTCTTAATTAATGTCAGTGGCAGAGAGCACTCTTTTATAACCCACTGTCCATTTGAGTATCAGGCTTCTTTAAAGCAAAGATGAATTTAATGATTCTTCCCAAAGTTTTTTCATAGTTGTTACTTACTTGCTAACAATTTGGAGTTTTAATTCTCTTTCTCTTCTTTTAAATTTATCATTTGATTGAAATAATTGGGAAGTTTGGATATTTTTCAACAATAGGAGCTTTTATTAGCTTCTAAGTACATAAAAATATCCTTTCTTACCCATAATGCAAAGTGGCATGGGCTATTGCTACCATCTCAGTAAATTAAATTACTTTTAGAAAAAATAAAGGAAAAGGATTGTGAAAATGTTTAGCCAAAGAAGTTCTACAGCTCACTGAACATTTATGGACAGTTCATGATCAAGGCAAGGTAAATCCAGCTGTAAGTGGCTATTTCAAAAACATGTGTATGGTAGTTGTTAAACTTACCTAGCTGAATTACGCCTACCTTTAGACAAAAGAGTAGAATATATACATAACTGAATTGATGATACCTGAAAGAATGGCAGAATAATTACCTACAAAATAAATAGGGCCAACTGAAGAAGCCTAATTTTTAAGACAGAATAATTAGCAGTAATATATTGAGCTTAAGAAAAATTTAATTGGAAACAAACACACACAAACATATGTGCATATGTTTGGCAACTTCTGATTGGGAAATAACTGGCTTTGTTTTCAGCCAGGTAGTCTCTAGGTAGGTGTGGGAAATAAAGTAAATCATACTGTGTACTTCCAGCTTGGCCTAATTATTTAAAATCAAACATCTAAATTAATAAGAAGCAATATTCTCAAATGTAGTTGCACATTTGAAACATTTGAGTTTCTTTTTTTAAATAGGCCATAACCTGGCAGCTTTTTTTTTTTTTTTTTTCATTTTTCCCTCTTTTATTGTTATATTTATTTATTTATTTTCATACATCTTTATTCTTTGGCCTGTGTGGGCCTCCCATTGCAGTGGCTTCTCTAGTTGCAGAGCAATAGCTCTGGGTGCACGTGCTCCAGTAAGTAGGATCTTCCTGGACTAGGGGTCAAACTGATGCCCCTTGCATTGCAAGGTGGACTCTTTACCCACTGGACCACCAGGGAAGCCCAACGCAGCAGTTTTGATTTAGTTGATCTAAGATAGGGATGAGACATAAGTATTTAGAAATCACCACAGAGACTGAGAGTGTGGAATCCATTCTGCAAAATGGCAAGGGGGTTTTTTTTTTGGACATAAAGCAGTAGTCTCTTTCTCTTTTAAATTTATCATTTGATTGAAATAATTGGGAAGTTTGGATATTTTTCAACAATAGGAGCTTTTATTAGCTTCTAAGTACATAAAATATCCTTTCTTCCCCATAGTGCAAAGTGGCATGGACTATTGCTACCATCTCAGTAAACTGAACTCCTTCTTAGAAAAAAAAATAAAGGAAAAGGATTGTCGAATTATTTAGTGAAAGGAGTTCTCCAGCTCAATGAACATTTATGGGCACTTCCTCATCAAGGCAAGGTAAATCCCCCTATAAGTGCTATTTAATAAACATATGTATAATGATAGTTGTTAAACTTACCTAGCTGAATTACGCCTACCTTTAGACAAAAGAGTAGAATATATACATAACTGAATTGATGATACCTGAAAGAATGGCAGAATAATTACCTACAAAATAAATAGGGCCAACTGAAGAAGCCTAATTTTTAAGACAGAATAATTAGCAGTAATATATTGAGCTTAAGAAAAATTTAATTGGAAACAAACACACACAAACATATGTGCATATGTTTGGCAACTTCTGATTGGGAAATAACTGGCTTTGTTTTCAGCCAGGTAGTCTCTAGGTAGGTGTGGGAAATAAAGTAAATCATACTGTGTACTTCCAGCTTGGCCTAATTATTTAAAATCAAACATCTAAATTAATAAGAAGCAATATTCTCAAATGTAGTTGCACATTTGAAACATTTGAGTTTCTTTTTTTAAATAGGCCATAACCTGGCAGCTTTTTCTTTTTGTTTCATTTTTCCCTCTTTTATTGTTATATTTATTTATTTATTTTCATACATCTTTATTCTTTGGCCTGTGTGGGCCTCCCATTGCAGTGGCTTCTCTAGTTGCAGAGCAATAGCTCTGGGTGCACGTGCTCCAGTAAGTAGGATCTTCCTGGACTAGGGGTCAAACTGATGCCCCTTGCATTGCAAGGTGGACTCTTTACCCACTGGACCACCAGGGAAGCCCAACGCAGCAGTTTTGATTTAGTTGATCTAAGATAGGGATGAGACATAAGTATTTAGAAATCACCACAGAGACTGAGAGTGTGGAATCCATTCTGCAAAATGGCAAGTTGTAGGTAAGTTGAGTAGGTTGTCATTTCTTTTTTAAGAGTGGCTCTACAATATATACCACCTAAGCAGTAGCCTCTCAGTAACTCTTAGGAATCCATGTGCCATGGCAACACTAACAGATGCACTGAGTGTATACTGAAGCTACCTGGGTACCAGAATTTCTCTTGGTGACTTTAAAAGCATTTGTTCTTTGAATAAGAAACCACCTAATAAGTGTCTTATTACCTTTTCTTTCTTTACTTGTTGTTTTTCATACACCTCCAGTACTGGATTTTACCACCAGTGATGCTACAACATAAATCTGCTCATATTTACTTTCTGTATTGAATTATAGATTCCTTAAAGTCATGGTTACTTATAGTCATTCTTATACCTTCAGCTCTAAGCACAGTGGCACGCATGCAAATTTTTGTAGATAGAAATGTTTATGTACTATCCTAGGTTCCCTTTAGATTCAGAGCCATATATGGATGGAATATAACAAAAGAAAGGTAGAGTTCACAGTTTCTGAGGCAAACCTCTTCCAAATAAAATCCAATTATATAACAAATACCTCTCATAACTTCTTATTATTTCAGAATATATTAATTAAAATATTCTAGCCAGACAGACACAAACCAATCAGAAAAGCTCTCTGACAGCATGAGACTTAACATTGGGGGAAAAGAGTACAAAAGCAAAGATACATAAAGTCATAGATATTTAACATTTTGCAATGCTATGAAGGAAAATAGCAGGGAAATGAAACAAAGCATGGCTTGAAATTCTCTCCAAAGTTCCAGACAATATCAAGGAGAGATAAGAATGGCTTATTCAATGAAAAATATAAAGAAATAAAAGAAAACATTAGAATGAGAAAGAGTAGAGATCTCTTCAATAAAATTGGAAATATAAAAGGAACACTTCATGCAAGGATAAGCATGATAAAGGACAGAAAAGGTAAGTGTATAAAAGGGATTAATAAGAGGTGGCGAGAATAAACTGAACTAGTTAAAGTCTTGACCCAGATAACCATGATGGTGTGGTGACTCACCTAGAGCCATACATTCTGGAGTATGAAGTCAGGCGGGCCTTAGGAATCATTACTACAAACAAATCTAATGGGGGTTATGGAATTCCATCTGAGTTATTTAAAATCCTGAAAGACAATGCTGTTAAAGTTCTGCACTTAATATGTAAGCAAATTTTGGAAACCCTCCAGTGGCCACAGGACTGGAAAAAAGTCAGTTTCCACCCAAATTCCAAAAAAGGGAAGTGCTAAAACACATTTAAGCTACCCAACAATTGCACTCACTTTGCATGCTAGTCAGGTTACACACAAAATCCTTTAAGATAGGTTTTGACAGTACTTGAATCAAGAACTTCCACATGTACAGGCTGGTTTCACAAAAGGCAGAGGAAACAAAGATCAAATTGCCAACAGTCATTGTATCTTAGAGAAAGTGAGGGGATTCCAGAAAAACATTTTCTGTTTCACTGTTTATACGACATCCTTTAACTGTGTGGGTCTCAAGAACCTGTGAAAAATTCTTAAAAGAGATGGGAATACCAGATCATTATTTCTGTCTCCTGAGAAATCTGTATGAGGGTAAAGCAGCAACAACTAGAACCTTAAATGGAGCAACTGACTGGTTTGAAATTGAAAAGGTAGTATGACAAGGCTGTCTACTGTCACTCTGTTTATTTAGCTTATATGCAGAGTACATCATATGAAATGCTGGCCTAAACGAGATACAAGTTGAAATTAAGACTAGCAGGAGAAATATCAACAACCTACGGTATGCAGAGGATAACACTCTAATGGCAGAAAGCAAAAAGGGACTAAAGAGCTTTTTGATGAACGTGAAAGTGGAGAATGAAAAAAGAAGCTGAAGCTCAAATACTTTGGTCACCTAATGTGAAGATGCAAGTCACTGGAAAAGAGTCTGATGACAAGAAAGATTAAAGACAAAGGAGAAGAGGGCTGTAGAGGATAAGATGGTTTATCACAGTAGTATCACAGGCCCAAATAACATGAACTTGAGCAAGTTCTGAGAGATAGTGAGAGACAGGGAGGCCTGCAGTTCTGCAGTACATAGTGTTGCAAATAGTGGCACATGACTTAGTGACCGACTAACAATAATAATGGCTTATATGTATGAATGGGAAGATATTACATTTTAAACATGATTTCTAGAAAAAATGACAATTAAGCTGTGCCTCAAGAGATTAACATAATTTCACTGCAAATAATTGAGAAAAGAATATCCCAGGAAAACTGTATAGTGAATACAAAGATTCAAATATGGAAAAAGGCTTGATGAAATTGAGAAATTAGGATTTTTTTTTTTTAACTTTTTCACAAAGCAAAACAAAAATCTGCTTCTAATTGAATGACCTCTGAAACTAATCTATTTTACAAAATCACCAACATTCTTTTGGACTTTACATTATAAACCATCATACAGCTAGGGACGGTTTCACTGGCTTAAAATTGCTGCTTTAGGCCTTCACTAAAGGGTCACTGGGCATTTATTCTACCAGATCATATTTGATCTAAACGATCTGCATTGTCACTTCAGAATTTCCACCTCAAGGTTCAAGTCTGATTTCTAAGTACCAAGGCTGTGTGAGCTAGCTCTTTGTCTTGGATCTGCTGAGAGCTTTGTTTTCAAGTAAAAGAAAAACCTAGATCTTCACAAAGAAACCTGCCATGCCCATAGGCTGGGGCACTTTTCTCCCTCTGCTTTCTTGATGTATGTTATGCAGTGTCAGGCACATGGCTTTGCCTCATTGTATCATCTGAATAAGTACCTTGAGTAAAATATTTTTATTCTATTTTTCTTCAGATATGAAGCACCTACTACAATGTCTAGCTTACAGCAAATTTACTACTACCTGAACAATTTTTACTTTTTAATGGTTGAAAAAGAACAAAGAATAGAAATGTTTTGTGACATCTGAAAATTATATCAAATTTTGTTTCAATATTCATAAATTGATTTTATTGAAACAGAACCACATCATTTACATTTGGTCAAAACCTATGTACTTTCATGTTATAATATCAGAGTTGGATATTTATGGCAGAAATTATGTGGGTGGCAACTATGACATAGATTGTGTGGGCTACTACCTATTAGTTACTTACATAAAAAAGAACTTGAGCAAGTTCTGAGAGATAGTAAACAGGGAGGCCTGCAGTTCTGCAGTACATAGTGTTGCAAATAGTGGCACATGACTTAGTGACCGACTAACAATAATAATGGCTTATATGTATGAATGGGAAGATATTACATTTTAAACATGATTTCTAGAAAAAATGACAATTAAGCTGTGCCTCAAGAGATTAACATAATTTCACTGCAAATAATTGAGAAAAGAATATCCCAGGAAAACTGTATAGTGAATACAAAGATTCAAATATGGAAAAAGGCTTGATGAAATTGAGAAATTAGGATTTTTTTTTTTTAACTTTTTCACAAAGCAAAACAAAAATCTGCTTCTAATTGAATGACCTCTGAAACTAATCTATTTTACAAAATCACCAACATTCTTTTGGACTTTACATTATAAACCATCATACAGCTAGGGACGGTTTCACTGGCTTAAAATTGCTGCTTTAGGCCTTCACTAAAGGGTCACTGGGCATTTATTCTACCAGATCATATTTGATCTAAACGATCTGCATTGTCACTTCAGAATTTCCACCTCAAGGTTCAAGTCTGATTTCTAAGTACCAAGGCTGTGTGAGCTAGCTCTTTGTCTTGGATCTGCTGAGAGCTTTGTTTTCAAGTAAAAGAAAAACCTAGATCTTCACAAAGAAACCTGCCATGCCCATAGGCTGGGGCACTTTTCTCCCTCTGCTTTCTTGATGTATGTTATGCAGTGTCAGGCACATGGCTTTGCCTCATTGTATCATCTGAATAAGTACCTTGAGTAAAATATTTTTATTCTATTTTTCTTCAGATATGAAGCACCTACTACAATGTCTAGCTTACAGCAAATTTACTACTACCTGAACAATTTTTACTTTTTAATGGTTGAAAAAGAACAAAGAATAGAAATGTTTTGTGACATCTGAAAATTATATCAAATTTTGTTTCAATATTCATAAATTGATTTTATTGAAACAGAACCACATCATTTACATTTGGTCAAAACCTATGTACTTTCATGTTATAATATCAGAGTTGGATATTTATGGCAGAAATTATGTGGGTGGCAACTATGACATAGATTGTGTGGGCTACTACCTATTAGTTACTTACTATTGGCCATTCACAGAAAAGAGTTTGCCAGTTTCTGTGACATATAACTCATATAAATGAATGAATACATAAACAAATTAATATAAAATGTTATTTTAAAGTAATTATTCCTCAGAAATACTCCATGGCAGAGATCCGGGTACTGACCTAGATCTCAACACATTGTATTAAAATATGACACTAATCTGTGTCATTCTGCTCTGCTAATCTGAAATATATTCAAACAGAATAAAAACTGTTTCCTAAATGGGTTTCTCCAATTTTTGTAATTAAACACATATCAATATGCTTCTTTTCATGAGGATCAAACAATTCCCAAAGAAGTTCTATTTAAACTCTTTTCCTCATCTCAGGTTACTTATCCCATTCTATTAAGTATGTGTATGTCCTTCTGAGGTTTTCTTCCTTTTGCATTTGTCATTCATTTCTAAATTTTTACCATGTAATATGCATTTCTGTTTTAAAAAGATGCATGACCTTCCTTTTATGTGAATTTCATTGCATTTTATCTTTATAATTTTAAGCAGATTCTAGTTTTTACTGAATACACACTGTACTTTTGAAATGGTTATTTGTAAGGATCACAAAGTGACTATATCTTCAAAAGCAGAACCAGCCACATTTGGATGAAATAAGATTTATGCTCTTATATGAAGCAAGTTTGAAGCGTGAAATGCTCACTTAAAAAAAAAAAAAAAACCTAAGATCATGGTATTTGGTCCCATAAGTTCATGGCAAACAGGAGGGGAAAAAGTAGAAGCAGTGACAGTTTTCTATTTCATGGACTCCAAAATTGCTTTGAATACTGACTGTAGCCATGATATTACAGGGCACTTGCTTCTTGGAAGGAAAGTTATGACAAACCTAGACAATGTATCAAAAAACAAAGACATCACTTTGCTGACAAAATATGTATAGTCAAAGCTATGGCTTTACCTGTAGTCATGTATGGCTGTGAGAGCTGGACCATAAAAAGGCTGAGTACAAAAATTATATCAAATTTTGTTTCAATATTCATAAATTGATTTTATTGAAACAGAACCACATCATTTACATTTGGTCAAAACCTATGTACTTTCATGTTATAATATCAGAGTTGGATATTTATGGCAGAAATTATGTGGGTGGCAACTATGACATAGATTGTGTGGGCTACTACCTATTAGTTACTTACTATTGGCCATTCACAGAAAAGAGTTTGCCAGTTTCTGTGACATATAACTCATATAAATGAATGAATACATAAACAAATTAATATAAAATGTTATTTTAAAGTAATTATTCCTCAGAAATACTCCATGGCAGAGATCCGGGTACTGACCTAGATCTCAACACATTGTATTAAAATATGACACTAATCTGTGTCATTCTGCTCTGCTAATCTGAAATATATTCAAACAGAATAAAAACTGTTTCCTAAATGGGTTTCTCCAATTTTTGTAATTAAACACATATCAATATGCTTCTTTTCATGAGGATCAAACAATTCCCAAAGAAGTTCTATTTAAACTCTTTTCCTCATCTCAGGTTACTTATCCCATTCTATTAAGTATGTGTATGTCCTTCTGAGGTTTTCTTCCTTTTGCATTTGTCATTCATTTCTAAATTTTTACCATGTAATATGCATTTCTGTTTTAAAAAGATGCATGACCTTCCTTTTATGTGAATTTCATTGCATTTTATCTTTATAATTTTAAGCAGATTCTAGTTTTTACTGAATACACACTGTACTTTTGAAATGGTTATTTGTAAGGATCACAAAGTGACTATATCTTCAAAAGCAGAACCAGCCACATTTGGATGAAATAAGATTTATGCTCTTATATGAAGCAAGTTTGAAGCGTGAAATGCTCACTTAAAAAAAAAAAAAAAACCTAAGATCATGGTATTTGGTCCCATAAGTTCATGGCAAACAGGAGGGGAAAAAGTAGAAGCAGTGACAGTTTTCTATTTCATGGACTCCAAAATTGCTTTGAATACTGACTGTAGCCATGATATTACAGGGCACTTGCTTCTTGGAAGGAAAGTTATGACAAACCTAGACAATGTATCAAAAAACAAAGACATCACTTTGCTGACAAAAATATGTATAGTCAAAGCTATGGCTTTACCTGTAGTCATGTATGGCTGTGAGAGCTGGACCATAAAAAAGGCTGAGTACTAAAAACTTGATGCTTCAAATTATGGTGCTGGAGAAGACCCTTGAGAGTTCCTTGGACTACAAGGAGATCAAACCCGTCAGTCCTAAAGGAAATCAACTCTTATATTCATTATATCATTGACTGATGCTAAAGCTTAAGCTCCAGTATTTTGATCAGCTGAAGCAAAGAGCCAACTCATGGGAAAAGACCTGGATGCTAGAAAATATTGAAGGCAAAAGGAGAAGAGGGCAGCCGAGGATGAGATGGTTGGATAGCATCCCAGACTCAATGGACATAAACTTGAGCAAATTCTGGGAGACAGTGGAAGACAGGGAAGCCAGCATGCTGCAGTCTATGAAGTCACAAAGAGTTGGACACACCTTAGAAACGGAACAACAACAACATAAAGCAAGTTGCAAACACTATTGATGATTTAACAAAAAATATACAAAATTCATACTACAAAATTATAAATGAGCTACTCTGAACAGTGTGAAGAAACTGGAAGTGAACTAGAAAGAAAATGCCTCTAAGGGTATTGCTTGCACCTTTGTAGCATTAACATTCCCGATGCTTTTTATTTATTCCCTTTTTTGAATTTCTGAGAAGAGATTACAAAGTGAATTTTAAATTGTATCTATTGCCTAAAGGTGATAAGTTTGTGTGTGTAGTTTTGTTTTTAAATATAGGGAAGTAGATACAGTCTCAAGTTCTATTAAGAAGAGATTTGTCTTTGGCACATCATTCTATATCACTAATTTTCAGAGGGGAAAACGTGGGCTTGAAATTTTATTGTCTTCATTGCGAATTTAAGTATTTTAAAAGGTAAAATTATAGGTTCCTAAGATCATGGTATTTGGTCCCATAAGTTCATGGCAAACAGGAGGGGAAAAAGTAGAAGCAGTGACAGTTTTCTATTTCATGGACTCCAAAATTGCTTTGAATACTGACTGTAGCCATGATATTACAGGGCACTTGCTTCTTGGAAGGAAAGTTATGACAAACCTAGACAATGTATCAAAAAACAAAGACATCACTTTGCTGACAAAATATGTATAGTCAAGGCTATGGCTTTACCTGTAGTCATGTATGGCTGTGAGAGCTGGACCATAAAAAAGGCTGAGTACTAAAAACTTGATGCTTCAAATTATGGTGCTGGAGAAGACCCTTGAGAGTTCCTTGGACTACAAGGAGATCAAACCCGTCAGTCCTAAAGGAAATCAACTCTTATATTCATTATATCATTGACTGATGCTAAAGCTTAAGCTCCAGTATTTTGATCAGCTGAAGCAAAGAGCCAACTCATGGGAAAAGACCTGGATGCTAGAAAATATTGAAGGCAAAAGGAGAAGAGGGCAGCCGAGGATGAGATGGTTGGATAGCATCCCAGACTCAATGGACATAAACTTGAGCAAATTCTGGGAGACAGTGGAAGACAGGGAAGCCAGCATGCTGCAGTCTATGAAGTCACAAAGAGTTGGACACACCTTAGAAACGGAACAACAACAACATAAAGCAAGTTGCAAACACTATTGATGATTTAACAAAAAATATACAAAATTCATACTACAAAATTATAAATGAGCTACTCTGAACAGTGTGAAGAAACTGGAAGTGAACTAGAAAGAAAATGCCTCTAAGGGTATTGCTTGCACCTTTGTAGCATTAACATTCCCGATGCTTTTTATTTATTCCCTTTTTTGAATTTCTGAGAAGAGATTACAAAGTGAATTTTAAATTGTATCTATTGCCTAAAGGTGATAAGTTTGTGTGTGTAGTTTTGTTTTTAAATATAGGGAAGTAGATACAGTCTCAAGTTCTATTAAGAAGAGATTTGTCTTTGGCACATCATTCTATATCACTAATTTTCAGAGGGGAAAAACGTGGGCTTGAAATTTTATTGTCTTCATTGCGAATTTAAGTATTTTAAAAGTAAAATTATATAGGTTGCACATAAATAGTATGTTCATTTGCAGTGCACTAATAGGGGAGAGTTTGCTCTTTCAAATTCAGGAGCCAGAACTACAGAATGAATGCCTTAAGAAGTTAATACTAATTAATTAATCCAGTTCATTAGCACAAAACCTCACTGAATGCTGAGAGTGCTGCTAATGTAATAATTTCCCCAGTCAACGGAGTCAAAGGAAACCTCAAAGAATAG
Source organism: Tragulus kanchil (assembly GCA_022376925.1). Classification (NCBI taxonomy): domain Eukaryota; kingdom Metazoa; phylum Chordata; class Mammalia; order Artiodactyla; family Tragulidae; genus Tragulus; species Tragulus kanchil. Next base: position 87,982,202 of record JAIOJX010000028.1, on the reverse strand, counting down.
ATAGTACCCACATTCATTAACTTAATCAACTCTCTGGACACTTCACAGGCAAGGCATCCAGGTAGGAGGGCAATAGAGCTGTAAGTAGATGTTTTGTTCTGTTTTCCCATCACTGATTTAGAAGTGAAAATTCACACAATCCTGAGCTCACAAGTAGTACACATGAGTTCACAAATAGTACACATTCCTGGCTTCCTTGGTGGCTGAAATGATAAGGAATCTGCCTGCAATGTAGGAGATTCAGATTTTATCCTCGGGTCAGGAAGTGTGCCTTGCATTGCCTTGCCTTGCCTTGCCTTCCATTGCTTTGACTGCTGGAAAACAGTTTCTCCTAAAATAATGCTGAATTATTTAAATGTATACCTGTTGCTAAATTATATCAGAACTTGATTTCTGGCAAAACTAAAAAGTGGCCCTATAGATTTATTTTCATTTTTCAAAGAAAATGAAAACTTTTAGTGACCAGCAGTTGATTCCTTTTCTTGCTTTAGTTACTGCTTTATTGGTCTAAAAAAGTATTCATTATTTTAATAAATCTTATGGAGTCTGAAAGCATCAAATGACTTTAAATGTTTTTAAATGAAACACAGATTCTTTACAGTCTGAACCACCAGGTAAGCCATAAATATACCTTAAGAAACTGATAATAGTCAAAATCAGTTTTCAGTGATGCTTATTTTTTCCTTAATTGTTCACTCAAGAGCCAGAAAGTTAATAAAAGGAACATTATTTATTAAATGCAATTTCTCTGATCTCTTTTAGTAAATATTTGCAAAGAAAATGTGGTTGCAGTTTTCAATGTATGAGCTGATTAAGTCAATGTCTTGACTTCCTCTATTAAGACTTAAGCTTCTTTTATAAAAATCGTGTTTATCTCATGAAACACGAATCAGACTAACTTTCTGAAGTTGATAGTACCAGAAACCTCAGAGAGAGAAGCCAAAACAGTAAAGGAAATCAACAAACATCAGGTCAACAGTATTTATCTAAGACCACATAAGAATATTTTACAGTCATAAGTCGCAGATTAAACCAGGATAATGCTTTACCAATTATCTCATAATTTCAAGTGTCTTTAAGCAGAAAAACCAACTTTTATTTAAAATCTCAATCTATAAAGTAGCTACAAGTTCTGGTGTTCAGTTGTGTTAGCCCATTTCATTCTTCATCCCTCCCCAAAGAACTGCCGAATTCCATGGTTTTCATGAATGCAATTTGAAAACCATAGAATCCCAACATTTTGTGAGGACATTAAAGACAGAATTAAATAATAGTAGATTTAGAACTTGAACACCATCCTCCAACTTTGTTCTTGTTCTTTCTAGTCGTGTGATTGCCTCAGCTCAAGGAAGCAGTACATACAATAGAAAGGACTACAAGGTGGCTCAGGAGTAAAGAATCCTCCTACAATCCAGGAGCCACAGGAGGCACAGTTTCCATCTTTGGGTCAGGAAGATACCTTGGAGAAAGGCATGGCAACCTGCTCTAGTATTCTTGCCTGGAGAATCCCATGGACAGAGAAGCCTGGCTGGCTACAGTCCATAGGGTCGCAAAGAGTCAGGCACAACTGAAGTGACTTAGCATACACGCACACACACACACATGGGCTTCAGAACTGAACAAAGCTAAGCTAGTCCTGGTTCCACCACCAGTATTCCTAAGATCAAGTTCTTAAACACTCTAAATTTCATGTTCTCCATTTTGATAGGAATTAAAGGAGATGGCCTATATGAAGACCTCACTATAGTAATTCTACATATCAAGTACTAAATAAATATTAGCTCTTACTACCATTAATTCAAAGTCAAACATAGTGTTCATAATTTTAAAGTTACACAAATCTTTAAAACAACCTGAAGGAAATGAAGAGGCCAGTCTGAGTATTGTATAGATTAAAATTAAATGAAACACCCTTTCTTACTCAAAAGAATTTAAGGTAATGGAAGGCTTCCCAGGTTGGTAAAGGATCCACCTTCCAGTGCAGGAGACACAAAAGATGTGAGTTCAGTATCTGGGTTGGTAAGATCCCTTGAAGTAGGAAACAACAACCCACTCCAATATTCTTCCCTGGAGAACTCCACAAAGAGTCCACACAACTGCAAAAAGTTGAACATGTGTGAAGTTACTAAGCATGCATACATACTAGTGGAAACAAACAGAGCAAAAGAAGAGAACTAGAATTTACAGGTATTGAAACAAATCAGAGTTTTTGATAATTTAAGTGCAAAAAATACATCTTGGTCAGGTCCTAGGGCTCTAACTCTCTGGTATTTCCTGTTTAAATCTTGTCCAACTCACCAAAGTTGATTTCTAATCTTCATTTTATGTGCGAAAGCATCCAAACTCACCTCTGTTCTTGTAGTTACCAATGATCAAGGGGAAGAAATATCTGCCTAATTAGGTTATATTTCAGGAAACAGTCTATCCCCTTTGTGGAAGCCATTCTTGATCCATTTCTCAAGTGGTGACCTGGTTACACAATGGTCCTAACAATTCTGTAAGGAGGACTGGCTCATTTTGATCAAAAGTGATCTCCAAAATGAGATCAGGGCCTGATCTCTTAAAATCAAGGTTTTGTTGGTTCCTTTATCCATATCCAGGTGTGACAGACATATCCAATTAGATATCAAAGCAATCCTCCTATTTGAAGGAGCCTCATGTACCACAACTTTTAGAGGTGACTAAATTGCTGAAAAATTCACAAACACTATTATTCCCCAGCGCATAAAATAAACCTGGGAGGACTGAAAAATAATGTCAGGTCTTCTTCCTAACAAACCCTAACATGCTGCTCAGCTACTTTTCTCTCTAGTTCAACACCAGAGTTAGCACATTGATTTCGTTTTGCTTAACTTTTGCGGTTACCAATGCTTAATGCTCCACAGCCTTTTCCTACCTTTTCCAGTGGGTTCTTTTCTAGGATCCTAGAGTTGAGTGGTCCCAACCAAAGCCCATGCAGGTAAATGAAGGGTCCTCCCATGACAGAGACCTGCCTCTTGCCCATCTCCCATATCTAAGAAGTGCCTGCCTCATTTACTATGATGGAATCTTCTCACTCTTAAAGAATAGAAAAGCACTTGGCACACTTTCACTAAAGTACTTCCAGCATCAGGCTGCCCTATACCTACATATCCATGTATAAAAACTGACAGGTTCATATGTAGAGAAATATAAGGAAGGAACAATTATGACTGAATGTTGTTAATGACTCCAAGGAGATTTGATCATTATTCTGAGTCTTGATAACTTAGCATGGTGTCATCAAGTAAACAGTGAAATCATCATGCAAATTAAGGAGCAGTTGTATTTTATTTGTCAGAAAGCAACAAAAGGTATTAACTATTTCAGAGAAGTCACAACCTAAACTGTACCACTCCTCAGGGTATTTGAATCATTACTAAAACAACAAAAACCTGTGAGAATCTTCATGTTTCACTTATGGTGGAAACATCTGACTACTCTATATATTCTACTGAAGTCTTGCTAAGACAGTTAAACACTGAAATATTTATCATTTTATTATAAACTAGTAATAAAATCAATCATTATAAGCTTATTTTATTGATTATATCATTAATAAGACATGATACTGGTATTTTATATAATTTTGGTACATAAAATATTGGTATTTTATGGAACTGAGAGGAGGGTTTTGTTATCTATGGATTTTATTTTAGGATAGTAAAAAAATAGTTACACTATATTTGCTGTTAAAAATGGTTTTGTTGGTTCCTTTATCCATATCCAGGTGTGACAGACATATCCAATTAGATATCAAAGCAATCCTCCTATTTGAAGGAGCCTCATGTACCACAACTTTTAGAGGTGACTAAATTGCTGAAAATTCAGAAACACTATTATTCCCCAGCGCATAAAATAAACCTGGGAGGACTGAAAAATAATGTCAGGTCTTCTTCCTAACAAACCCTAACATGCTGCTCAGCTACTTTTCTCTCTAGTTCAACACCAGAGTTAGCACATTGATTTCGTTTTGCTTAACTTTTGCGGTTACCAATGCTTAATGCTCCACAGCCTTTTCCTACCTTTTCCAGTGGGTTCTTTTCTAGGATCCTAGAGTTGAGTGGTCCCAACCAAAGCCCATGCAGGTAAATGAAGGGTCCTCCCATGACAGAGACCTGCCTCTTGCCCATCTCCCATATCTAAGAAGTGCCTGCCTCATTTACTATGATGGAATCTTCTCACTCTTAAAGAATAGAAAAGCACTTGGCACACTTTCACTAAAGTACTTCCAGCATCAGGCTGCCCTATACCTACATATCCATGTATAAAAACTGACAGGTTCATATGTAGAGAAATATAAGGAAGGAACAATTATGACTGAATGTTGTTAATGACTCCAAGGAGATTTGATCATTATTCTGAGTCTTGATAACTTAGCATGGTGTCATCAAGTAAACAGTGAAATCATCATGCAAATTAAGGAGCAGTTGTATTTTATTTGTCAGAAAGCAACAAAAGGTATTAACTATTTCAGAGAAGTCACAACCTAAACTGTACCACTCCTCAGGGTATTTGAATCATTACTAAAACAACAAAAACCTGTGAGAATCTTCATGTTTCACTTATGGTGGAAACATCTGACTACTCTATATATTCTACTGAAGTCTTGCTAAGACAGTTAAACACTGAAATATTTATCATTTTATTATAAACTAGTAATAAAATCAATCATTATAAGCTTATTTTATTGATTATATCATTAATAAGACATGATACTGGTATTTTATATAATTTTGGTACATAAAATATTGGTATTTTATGGAACTGAGAGGAGGGTTTTGTTATCTATGGATTTTATTTTAGGATAGTAAAAAAATAGTTACACTATATTTGCTGTTAAAAAATGATCTGATTAAGCTGAGAACTACTTTTCCAAAACAAACCAGATACAATTACTGCTAAACAAACCTTCTGATTGTAAAAGTGATAAATGCATTGCGTGAGTTTTCTAGAGCTGCTGTGAAAAAGTACCACAAACTGGTACTTACACAAACGAAATTTATTCTTATGCTTCTGGAGACGTGTGAGTCCCATTGGAACTATTCTGTAGAAAACCCAGACTAACCCAGAAGGCTGAGCAGAAGAGAAGTCAGCCCATGTTGTACCACAGGGACAGTGTGGTTAAGGCACTACTTCACATCTCCTGACCCCTAGACGCAGACCTCCTGACCCACTACTGATACCATAACAGCATGGACATGTGCCAGCATCATCTCTGTGCTTCTGACTGTTTTGCGGCCACAGTGAGTAATCCTTAGCTGTCCTGACATCTCAATTTTATTCACCCTGAAAACAAAGTCTCATGTGGGAGCATGCCACAAATTTACAGTATGTTTAAAATATGTGTTTAAAATATCTAGGTAACCAAAAAGCATCTGAAAGAATTCTTCCACCAGCTTTGCTAAAAATAACATTTTAAGAACTAAAAATTGTCTGTCTCTGCTTCCCTTGTCTATTTTGGCTAGTTTTAGTCTACCTGGAAGACCATATATATTCTAAGGATGTCATCATGACTTTTGCTTTCTACTAATTGAACTATATTGTAACTCTATCATCAGCCCTTTTTCCTACTCTTTTGGATCTTACCACTAGCAATGAAGAAATTTTCCAGTACTTAAGAGAAATCAGTTCAGAAAAAGCTTAAAAGAGAAAAGCAAATAACCAAAATTTTAGCAAAAATAACCAATGTCACCAGTGGATAATACTGAAAGCTGTTGTTTATAGGAAGTTGAATACTACAACAAAGAACAAAATGAAAAGTGACACTGGGGAAATTTCAAGACTTGAAATAGTTTCTTTAGTAAATGTCGTAACAAACGAGTCAGGAAAAGTCAGATGTTCTTCATTCTCACACTCCATTCAGACTTCTAAAATAAAAGTGACCTTCTCTATTGCTAAATGCAGAAGTTATCTATAATAATAATGATGCTCCAAAAATGCTAAGAACTAGAAACAGATTTGTGAAAAGATAGTGAAAAGGCAAGGCATACACCCTTCAAAATAATATGTTCTATCCAATTAGCAGAAAATATTTTACATTTTCAGATATCCTTTAATACCTCCAAAGGTAAAAATAGAGTTTTCCTTCTTCTCTATGGAGAAAATAATAATTGTAGCATTCTCTATGTCCCAGCAACCATGTGCAATGTCTTCATCTATGACCATGGGTCACAGAATCAGTGTACACCTAAATGGTCCATAAGTCTGTTCTCTAAGTCTATTTCTCCACTACTGTTCTGTGCATGCATTTCTCAGTACCATCTTATGAGATGCCATATATATGTGTTACTATACTGTATTTGTCCTTCTCTTTTTGACTTACTTTACTGTGTATAATAGGTTCTAAATTCACCCATCTCATTGGGACTGAATATTCTGCATTTATTTTAGTGGCTGAGAAATAGTCCATTGTATATATGTACCAGAGCTTCTTTATCCATTCATTTGTCGATGGACATCTAGGTTGCTTCCATGATCTAGTTACTGTATTGAGGGCTGCAATGAACATTGGGATACAAGTGCCTCTTTCAATTTTGATTTCATCAGGATATATGCCTAATGGTGAGATTTCTGGGTCAAATGGTGCTTCTATTTTTAGCTTTTTGAGGAATCTCCATACTGTCTTCCATAGTGGTCATATCGATTTACATTCCCAGCAACAATTCATGAGTGTTCTCTTTTCTCCGCACCCTCTCCAGCATTTATTGTCTGTAGATTTTTTGATGATGGCCATTCTGACTGATGTGAGATGATATCTCATTGTAGTCTTGATTTGCATTTCTCTAATAGGCAATTTTGAGCATCTTTTCATGTTTTTTGACCATCTGTATGTCTTCCTTGGATAGATGTCTCTTTAGGTCTTTTTTCATTTTTCGATTGGGTTGTTTGTTTTTTCAGTATTGCTCTGTCTGAGCTGCTTGTGTATTTTGGAGATTAATTCTTTGTTGGTTGTTTCGTTTACTATTATTTTCTCCCATTCTGTGGGTTGTCTTTTCACCTTGTTTGTAGTTTCTTTTGCTGCACAGAAGCTTCTAAGTTTCATTAATTAGGTTCCACACATTTATTTTTGTTTGCATTTCCGTTATTCTAGAGGGCAGGTCATAGAAGATCTTGCTTTGATTTATGTCACTGAGTGCCTTTCCTATATTCTCCTCCAAGAGTTTTATGGTTTCTGGCCTTACATTTAGGTCTTTGAAGGCATACACCCTTCAAAATAATATGTTCTATCCAATTAGCAGAAAATATTTTACATTTTCAGATATCCTTTAATACCTCCAAAGGTAAAAATAGAGTTTTCCTTCTTCTCTATGGAGAAAATAATAATTGTAGCATTCTCTATGTCCCAGCAACCATGTGCAATGTCTTCATCTATGACCATGGGTCACAGAATCAGTGTACACCTAAATGGTCCATAAGTCTGTTCTCTAAGTCTATTTCTCCACTACTGTTCTGTGCATGCATTTCTCAGTACCATCTTATGAGATGCCATATATATGTGTTACTATACTGTATTTGTCCTTCTCTTTTTGACTTACTTTACTGTGTATAATAGGTTCTAAATTCACCCATCTCATTGGGACTGAATATTCTGCATTTATTTTAGTGGCTGAGAAATAGTCCATTGTATATATGTACCAGAGCTTCTTTATCCATTCATTTGTCGATGGACATCTAGGTTGCTTCCATGATCTAGTTACTGTATTGAGGGCTGCAATGAACATTGGGATACAAGTGCCTCTTTCAATTTTGATTTCATCAGGATATATGCCTAATGGTGAGATTTCTGGGTCAAATGGTGCTTCTATTTTTAGCTTTTTGAGGAATCTCCATACTGTCTTCCATAGTGGTCATATCGATTTACATTCCCAGCAACAATTCATGAGTGTTCTCTTTTCTCCGCACCCTCTCCAGCATTTATTGTCTGTAGATTTTTTGATGATGGCCATTCTGACTGATGTGAGATGATATCTCATTGTAGTCTTGATTTGCATTTCTCTAATAGGCAATTTTGAGCATCTTTTCATGTTTTTTGACCATCTGTATGTCTTCCTTGGATAGATGTCTCTTTAGGTCTTTTTTCATTTTTCGATTGGGTTGTTTGTTTTTTCAGTATTGCTCTGTCTGAGCTGCTTGTGTATTTTGGAGATTAATTCTTTGTTGGTTGTTTCGTTTACTATTATTTTCTCCCATTCTGTGGGTTGTCTTTTCACCTTGTTTGTAGTTTCTTTTGCTGCACAGAAGCTTCTAAGTTTCATTAATTAGGTTCCACACATTTATTTTTGTTTGCATTTCCGTTATTCTAGAGGGCAGGTCATAGAAGATCTTGCTTTGATTTATGTCACTGAGTGCCTTTCCTATATTCTCCTCCAAGAGTTTTATGGTTTCTGGCCTTACATTTAGGTCTTTGACTCATTTTGAGTTTATCTTTGTGTATGGTTTCAGGGAATGTTCCAAATTCATTCTTCTGCATGTACCTGTCCAGTTTTCCCAGCTTCATGGTACATTTTCAATGACTGCTTTGTTTAGCATATGTTGTGCATCTTTGCTGTGATAGGTAGGCAGACAAAAGATCAGTAAAGACAGAAATTAACAAACAATCTAATTAATTTAGAGAAGACCCAAATGATTATCTATTGGGAATAATATAAAATTTTTTTTCTGTTTTGATGGCATTATTAGAAAGGAAAAGAATACTATGAAGTAAATGTATAAGGAAAAGCAAAATTTATTATGAATCTAGTTTATGAGAATAAAAGTGGTATGAAGTGTGAAATACTGCAGGGCTTTATTTTCTGTTTAGGAGAGACTAAGAAGTTATAGTAAACTTTCAAACAACTAAGATCATGGCATCTGTTCCCATCATTTTATAGCAAATGGAAAGGGAAAAAGTGGAAGCAGTGACAGATTTTCTTTTCTTGGGCTCCAGAATAGCTGTGGAGGATGACTGCAGCCATGAAATTAAAAGATGCTTGCTCCTTGATAGGAAAGCCTAGACAGTGTATGAAAATAAATAAATAAATAAAAGACATCATATTGCCAACAAAGGTCTGTATAGTCAAAGCTATGGTTTTTCCAGTAGTTATGTAGAGATGTGAGAGTTGGAATATAAAAAAGGCTGAGCACCGAAGAATTGATGATTTTGAATTGTGGTGCTGGAGAAGAGTCTTAAGAGTCCCATGGATAGCTAGGAGCTCAAACCAGTCAATCCTAAAGGAAATCAATCCTGACTATTCATTGGAAAGACTGGTGCTGAAGCTGAAGCTCCAATACTTTTGCCACCAGATGCAAAGAGAAGACTCATTGGAAAAGACCCTGATGCTGAGAAGACTGAATGCAAAAGAAGAGGGTAGCAGAGGAGGATTAGATGGTTAGATAGCATCACCAACTCAATGGACATGAATTTGAGCAAACTCCAGGAGAGAGTGAAGGACAGGGAAGTCTGGCATGCTGCAGTCCGTGGGGTCACAAAAAGTCAGACATTGACTTAGCAAGGTTTAGACCAGAAACCACATAAAATATGCAGCATTCTTATTTTTTTATTTGAAATTTTCTATTTCCCTAGAGATACATAGCCAAATCATTAATTTGAACAAAGTCTATGCTTTTGGGAACAGCAATTAATGTAGTTGAAATGCAATGGGAACAGTGCCTTGGAAAGTGCAACCGTTTCTCCAGGCAGGTTTTGGAGAAAATGAGGAATCTGATCACTTGAGAAGAAGTAAAATAATATGCAAAGTGTGGGGTCTCACTGTTTGAGACAAAGATGATAAAAAGAGGGGCTTCTGGTGTGGTATTATACTGATGCCACATACGGGATTCCCACAGATGGGAGTTTTGATTCTGCTTTGTTTCCCCTTATGGTGTGTAAAAGAAGGAACTTTTCATATATCCTAGTTTTTGACAACCCATCCAGGAGGCTGGCCTTTGAACTCCTACACATCTATTTCCACAGAGAGCACATTTTGGCTCTAAATCAGAACAGATGCAGAAGGATGCTGTCTAAGAAAAGTAGAAGTAACAGAATTTCATGGTGGTTGGAATGCTCTTCATTGAGATCATTTATTCTGTTAATTCTATGTCTACTTCTTCCCCTTCCAAGGATAAATGACTGCAGGCCTAACTGTGGCCAAAAGAAGTAAGTAATGTTATTTCATTTTCTTTTTTCCTGGCCAGCAATAAAGTGAAAGATAAATATAGAAAAAAGATAAAAGGTAGGGAAACGAAAGAAGGAGCTTTCCCTGAAAAGTCATATTCAGTATTTATGAAGTGCAAAAAGTGGTCTGGGGAAGTGCCTATAGGAGTCTATATATTTAAACTCAAATAGACCTTATAGAGCAGACTAGTGGTAAGAACGTTACCAAAATTTTCTTTATTTTCTTTGAGTTCATGGTGATTGAAAAACATACCAAAAACAAGGGAGTAGGTGTAGAAATGATATATTGACCTGCATTGAAATAAGAAAAAAAAAGAAAGAAATGATTAGGCATATTGTAAGGAAATTTTGAGGAATATGTCTAAGGCTAGATCAGGGTTTACTTCTGAAATTGAAACTTGCAAGTGGTAAATTTAACGAGTGGTCAGTTGTCGTGAATTCAAGAACGCGTGTGGAAACTTATGAAAGTTAACTCCTTTGATAGCTGTCATAAATTCTAAATTCCCAGAACACCCTGAATGTCCCTTAAAATGCCTTCAATGTTTGTAGACAAGTTTTATTGAGTCAGTAAAAATTCGGGCACACTTTTAAAATTAACATTATGATAAAATAAAGTATAACTCTTGATTTCCTGTGTTTTGTTCCTTAGAAGGAAACATTTGCAACCATACGATGGAACTAGTCATGCCTGTTCCAGATCTTGTCTTGGATTAGTGAATGCTTTTCCAACTTGAATGTGATACTTGTCACCTGAGGAATTTGGATAAAATCTTGATTCTGACTCACCAAGTCTAGAATGGAATTAACAATCCCCCAGACGATGCTGTTGATACTTGTTGAAAAACCACGCTTAAGAAGTAAGGCCTTTGGTGACTAGATTCCTCCAACCACACATTTGTATCAAATACTTTCCTAGTGAGTGTCAACGCAGAAATTTAATCAATTATTTTTGGAGAATTAAGTCCTTAAGATTGGGAGAGAGACAATATGTGAAAGATGGCATTTTTATCTTTATTTGTATAAATATGACCACTTGACATCAGGGAAGAAAAATCATACAGACACCAGGTACATATATGAACACAATTTAATTTTGTGGTTAAATTTTGTATTTAAAAAGCATAATTATTTTGATTTCATGTTAATCCTTTAAGTCAGCCTGTCAGTCTTCCTCTCAGACATCCACCTGTTAGAGTATGCAGCAGAGTTCCTGCCATTTTTGGTACTCAATAAAAATTTTCTAGATGAATGAATGAGAAAGAAATACACTTAGCTTTATTCTTAATAGAAATCATATGCAATAAATAATTATTATAGATATTTGTAACTGATATGTTTATCTTTTGTAAAGAGGACATACCAACCCTTTATATTTTCCTATATACCTAGAATCCATTTTATATACATTTATATTTATTTACAGACCAGGCATTATCATTTGAGTAAAGGAGCTATGTCCTATTCTTTGGCTCCAATACTGCTTTAGAGACCATGATATAGAGATTCAGGTTTCTGAAATTGAAACTTGCAAGTGGTAAATTTAACGAGTGGTCAGTTGTCGTGAATTCAAGAACGTGTGGAAACTTATGAAAGTTAACTCCTTTGATAGCTGTCATAAATTCTAAATTCCCAGAACACCCTGAATGTCCCTTAAAATGCCTTCAATGTTTGTAGACAAGTTTTATTGAGTCAGTAAAAATTCGGGCACACTTTTAAAATTAACATTATGATAAAATAAAGTATAACTCTTGATTTCCTGTGTTTTGTTCCTTAGAAGGAAACATTTGCAACCATACGATGGAACTAGTCATGCCTGTTCCAGATCTTGTCTTGGATTAGTGAATGCTTTTCCAACTTGAATGTGATACTTGTCACCTGAGGAATTTGGATAAAATCTTGATTCTGACTCACCAAGTCTAGAATGGAATTAACAATCCCCCAGACGATGCTGTTGATACTTGTTGAAAAACCACGCTTAAGAAGTAAGGCCTTTGGTGACTAGATTCCTCCAACCACACATTTGTATCAAATACTTTCCTAGTGAGTGTCAACGCAGAAATTTAATCAATTATTTTTGGAGAATTAAGTCCTTAAGATTGGGAGAGAGACAATATGTGAAAGATGGCATTTTTATCTTTATTTGTATAAATATGACCACTTGACATCAGGGAAGAAAAATCATACAGACACCAGGTACATATATGAACACAATTTAATTTTGTGGTTAAATTTTGTTTTTAAAAAAGCATAATTATTTTGATTTCATGTTAATCCTTTAAGTCAGCCTGTCAGTCTTCCTCTCAGACATCCACCTGTTAGAGTATGCAGCAGAGTTCCTGCCATTTTTGGTACTCAATAAAAATTTTCTAGATGAATGAATGAGAAAGAAATACACTTAGCTTTATTCTTAATAGAAATCATATGCAATAAATAATTATTATAGATATTTGTAACTGATATGTTTATCTTTTGTAAAGAGGACATACCAACCCTTTATATTTTCCTATATACCTAGAATCCATTTTATATACATTTATATTTATTTACAGACCAGGCATTATCATTTGAGTAAAGGAGCTATGTCCTATTCTTTGGCTCCAATACTGCTTTAGAGACCATGATATAGAGATTCACTGGGACAAAACGTCCCAAAAGTTTTAAGAGAAGCTGATATCACTATGGCCAAGATGGGCTATGTTGATTTTTTTTTTTTCATAAAGAAAAAAAAAAAAAAAAGCAAACCTCCATTCAGAAAAATGGGAGGTTTAAAAAGGAGGGGTAAGGAGACACTGAAAGAAGATGCTAGCGAAAGTGTTGCCAACAGCACTCACAGATTATGAGAACAAACTATGTTGAGGTAAGAAGTGATCTTAGCTATAAATTATACTTTAAAAATATTGCCCAGAGCCAGTTCTAATTCTTTCCCTTTTAAGAAAGCAAACATTTGAGCACAGATCTCTTCTGTCTTATCTCAAATTTAAATCTACCTTGTCTTCTGGATTCCAGATGACACTTGGATCTTCTCTACACCCTGAAACCCCTCACCACAATGTGTTGATTCATTTCAGTTCTAACACTATGATGTGTGTTATGTTGCTTATTATTAGTTGTCTCATCAAGAAAAATGTGTGGATTAATATGACAATTTATGTGGTAAAAAGGACAGAAGATTGTGAACCAGAAAACTTGGCTTCTGTTCTCAGCATTTCCATACTTTCTGTGTAATCTCGTGGAAACTATTTAGTGTTTCTTGGTTTCAGAATGTCAGTGGGTAGACTCCATCAGTCTCTCTGATTCTGAACTTCTTAAGTTTCAGTCTTGTGAAGCATTTTTTGATAAAGTAATCTCATTTAAAATAATTGAGATATGGGCTTCCCTGGTGGTTCAGTGGGTAAAGAGTCCGCCTTGCAGTGCAAAGGGCACTGGTTCAATCCCCAGGCCAGGAAGATCCCACATGCCGCAGAGCAGCTGAACTGGTGTGTCCAATTACAAGCCAGCACTCTGGAGCACATGCACTCAGAGGTGGTGTTCTGCAATGAGAGAGGCCACTGCAAAGGGAGGCCCACACAGGCTGAAGAATAAAGATGGATAAAATATAAATAAATACAAAATCAATAAAAAGAGGCCAAAATTTTTTAAAAAAAAGAAAATAATTGAGATAAATATAGAATTCAAATCATAGACATTTGTTGTCAATTTCTGTTAAAAGATAGCTTTCATTTGATTTGAATATGTACTTGTCATAATCAACCTTATGTTTCAATGTAATGTCTTTGGAAACACTGAGAATTTCTAAAGAAATGGAAACTTATTCTGTATCACGTTTTTTTTTTTTTTTATTATTTATGCGGGGGTTAGGGAGAGAGGGGAGCGGGCGAGCCACTTCCATTGGTCTTTCATTTGTCTATTTTCATCCATCTTTGTTCTTTGGCCCATGTGGGCCTCCCATCGTGGCGGCCTCTGCTGTCGCAGAGCACCGGCTCTGGGCGCATGGGCTCCAGAGCTCCAGCTCTGTAATTGGACACATCGGTCCAGCTGCTCCATGGCACGTGGGATCCTCCCAGGCCAGGGATCGAACTGGCACCCCTTGCACTGCAAGGCGGTGTCCTTATCCACTGGACCACCAGGGAAGCCCCCTGTATCACATTTTTAACATAAGTGTGTTCTTTTGTTAAAGAACCACGAAATTTATATACATGATGTATTTGTATTAAATTCTTGAGATTTTCAAGTAAATATTGTCAGAGTTTAATTTTAATATATATAGGTGTCAACATTTTTTGCCGTGGAATTATCTTGGACATGATTTTCAAAGTCTATAAGAAATTAATTCTCTCTTTATATATACATATATGTGTGTGTTTGTGTACACATATATGCACTTTTTTTCAGTGTAGATACTTAAGCTACTAAGACAAAACTGAGACTCAAATCATCTGCTTACATGATTTTTCAGCATTTGCCAATGAATTGAGGTTAAATTTAGTTCACATATATATGATACAATATCTTGTGAATATAAAAGGCAAAACAAATCCAAAGAAATTTTCAAATAGTGCTATGGACACTACATTTTTTCCACTTAGAAAAGAAAAACCAACTGAAAAAATCCAAGAGTAGCAAATATGGTAACATAAGAGAGGCAAAAATACATCCTTATTAGGACTGTTTTGAAATATCTCTGATTCTTCATGAATCTGAAGAAGATATTGAGAAAGACATATTCATGTAACTGTCTTTTGGGGATGATTATTATAATTTGTTCAATGTAAAACTGTCTCAAATGTTAGAAATAAAGATTATGATAATGTTAGAAATAAAGTCAGCACAATAAAATTGACAAAATGCTTTAATACACAATTATAATCTAAATTCTAGATATGTCTTGGGAATATAAGAAATCCTAGAGAATATTAGCTAGTTAAATATATAACATGAGTGACACAACATATGCCTTTGTATATTAATTCAACAATCCTAAATGTACATAAATATAAGGTTGTTCTAAGGGTCTCCACAAAAATTAACAGAAATTTGGAGAGACAATAGCACACATTATTTTTTCAAGGGCTATTTTAAAGACATGATGCAATATGTAATTCTTATTGATTAACAGGTACCTCCTAAAACAGGAATACTGCTGTTAAATTTAACTACTAATCTAAAATAATAGAATATTTATAATATAAATCAAATTAATTTTAATCTAAAATTAATAGCAAATTTGCTGGCACCTTGCACTGCAAGGCGGTGTCTTTATCCACTGGACCACCAGGAAGCCCCCTGTATCACATTTTTAACATAAGTGTGTTCTTTTGTTAAAGAACCACGAAATTTATATACATGATGTATTTGTATTAAATTCTTGAGATTTTCAAGTAAATATTGTCAGAGTTTAATTTTAATATATATAGGTGTCAACATTTTTTGCCGTGGAATTATCTTGGACATGATTTTCAAAGTCTATAAGAAATTAATTCTCTCTTTATATATACATATATGTGTGTGTTTGTGTACACATATATGCACTTTTTTTCAGTGTAGATACTTAAGCTACTAAGACAAAACTGAGACTCAAATCATCTGCTTACATGATTTTTCAGCATTTGCCAATGAATTGAGGTTAAATTTAGTTCACATATATATGATACAATATCTTGTGAATATAAAAGGCAAAACAAATCCAAAGAAATTTTCAAATAGTGCTATGGACACTACATTTTTTCCACTTAGAAAAGAAAAACCAACTGAAAAATCCAAGAGTAGCAAATATGGTAACATAAGAGAGGCAAAAATACATCCTTATTAGGACTGTTTTGAAATATCTCTGATTCTTCATGAATCTGAAGAAGATATTGAGAAAGACATATTCATGTAACTGTCTTTTGGGGATGATTATTATAATTTGTTCAATGTAAAACTGTCTCAAATGTTAGAAATAAAGATTATGATAATGTTAGAAATAAAGTCAGCACAATAAAATTGACAAAATGCTTTAATACACAATTATAATCTAAATTCTAGATATGTCTTGGGAATATAAGAAATCCTAGAGAATATTAGCTAGTTAAATATATAACATGAGTGACACAACATATGCCTTTGTATATTAATTCAACAATCCTAAATGTACATAAATATAAGGTTGTTCTAAGGGTCTCCACAAAAATTAACAGAAATTTGGAGAGACAATAGCACACATTATTTTTTCAAGGGCTATTTTAAAGACATGATGCAATATGTAATTCTTATTGATTAACAGGTACCTCCTAAAACAGGAATACTGCTGTTAAATTTAACTACTAATCTAAAATAATAGAATATTTATAATATAAATCAATATAATTAATGATTTTAATTAGCATTTAACATTACATTGTACATTTCATAGCCAAACTCCTTCAAAATTTATTTATGTAAGCTTAGTGTAACACTTCTGGTAAATTATTTTAAGTTATAGAATTCACAGTGTTGTCTCTAGTTCTCAGTGATCTCTAAACTCCATTAGGACTTTCATTTTATTCACCAATCTTTTACCTGATTCCAATTTGGATTTCTTCCTCAAGGTCTACAGAGTTTTGGAAATTGCAAGACTGGCCATTTTATTTAGTTGACTGTTTCTGATGTCTCATCTTAAATGAAAATTTAATAACAGTTACCATCTTCACATAATTAGGTATGCAGATGAGCCTAGGTGTTCTCATAACCGAGACCATTAAAGATCTTCTGAAAATCAAGACTAATAACGTTTGCAAGAACCTAAGATGAATTATCTGAATACTTTGCTTGAATGTTTCAAGAATAAATAGACACTTTACATGGTGTTTGTAAATACTTTTGCCACCTGTTTAATTAAGGTCATTCTGTTCCTAATTTCATTTTTGCCATTGATTTACCTTGAAGACATAATTTTAGTAATAGGATTTTGCTTTATTAAAATATAATTAAAAGTTTCTTTTGTACTTAATTAATCTATAAATTGGAAAAAATTCTTTATGATGCTCAGAAGTTTAAATTTTCATTTTCTTGGGCATGTTGGGGGCATGAACATTTGGATTGTGAAAATTAAATATGCTTTTACATCTTCTGTCTTTCTATTTCAAAATCACACAGAAAATTAAAGCAAATTTAAGGTTTTTTACAGTGAGCTCTTAATGATTCATTTAGGAAATAGTCATCTATCTCTAACAGAATTATTAGTTGTTACTGTTTTTTTTTTTTCTAATTTTTCCCCCCTCTCTTCTAAAAAGGAAGAAATTTCCAAGGGGAGTAAACTAAACTTCCTCTTTGAGAGACAATAGCACACATTATTTTTTCAAGGGCTATTTTAAAGACATGATGCAATATGTAATTCTTATTGATTAACAGGTACCTCCTAAAACAGGAATACTGCTGTTAAATTTAACTACTAATCTAAAATAATAGAATATTTATAATATAAATCAATATAATTAATGATTTTAATTAGCATTTAACATTACATTGTACATTTCATAGCCAAACTCCTTCAAAATTTATTTATGTAAGCTTAGTGTAACACTTCTGGTAAATTATTTTAAGTTATAGAATTCACAGTGTTGTCTCTAGTTCTCAGTGATCTCTAAACTCCATTAGGACTTTCATTTTATTCACCAATCTTTTACCTGATTCCAATTTGGATTTCTTCCTCAAGGTCTACAGAGTTTTGGAAATTGCAAGACTGGCCATTTTATTTAGTTGACTGTTTCTGATGTCTCATCTTAAATGAAAATTTAATAACAGTTACCATCTTCACATAATTAGGTATGCAGATGAGCCTAGGTGTTCTCATAACCGAGACCATTAAAGATCTTCTGAAAATCAAGACTAATAACGTTTGCAAGAACCTAAGATGAATTATCTGAATACTTTGCTTGAATGTTTCAAGAATAAATAGACACTTTACATGGTGTTTGTAAATACTTTTGCCACCTGTTTAATTAAGGTCATTCTGTTCCTAATTTCATTTTTGCCATTGATTTACCTTGAAGACATAATTTTAGTAATAGGATTTTGCTTTATTAAAATATAATTAAAAGTTTCTTTTGTACTTAATTAATCTATAAATTGGAAAAAATTCTTTATGATGCTCAGAAGTTTAAATTTTCATTTTCTTGGGCATGTTGGGGGCATGAACATTTGGATTGTGAAAATTAAATATGCTTTTACATCTTCTGTCTTTCTATTTCAAAATCACACAGAAAATTAAAGCAAATTTAAGGTTTTTTACAGTGAGCTCTTAATGATTCATTTAGGAAATAGTCATCTATCTCTAACAGAATTATTAGTTGTTACTGTTTTTTTTTTTTCTAATTTTTCCCCCCTCTCTTCTAAAAAGGAAGAAATTTCCAAGGGGAGTAAACTAAACTTCCTCTTTGAAAATAGTCAGGATCACATAGATTTAAGCCATTGAGAAACGTGGTTGAGGGTGAGTGGGGGATTCCAATTTCAAAATTCAAACACCTTGTTAGGAAGGGCATGTCATGGGCTTGAAGTGAAGGTTGCATGGTAACTAGTGTTTCTATTGAAAATCTACCCCCACTAATAGAAATGTCTTCTTGGCAATGGGTTCTGATAAATCTCACACAGAATTCTCAGATCCAGGAATATTCCAGAAATCTAAGCCCTTCTCCCTAAACACTGCCAACTTTTCACCCCATAATCATCAAACTATTGACAGATTATGCTGAGTTAGTATAAGCTGAATAAAAAACTTTCAGAAATAATTTCCTAATAAATAGAATAAGTAAAGTCTACTGATCTCTGATCCTAAATATGTGATTCTGTCCAAAGTGTTGTCTATCTCACTGATATCTAGAATCGTGTAAGCTAGGTAGGAGTACGTTTTGTTTTTTCACCCAGCATGCCTTTTTTACTTTTTTATATTTATTTTCATCCATCTTTTATTCTTTGGCATGTGTGGACTTCCCTTTGCAGTGGCCTCTCTCGTTGCAGAGCTCCAACTCTAGGCACACGTACTTCAGAGCACTGGCTCGTAATTGGACACACCAGTCCAGCCACTCCACAGCACGTGGGAACTACCTGGTTCAGGGATCAAATCGGTGCCCCCTGCACTGCAAGGCGGACTCTCTACCCATTGGACTACCAAGGAAGCCCAGGAGTACGTTTTATTTCATGATCCAGATAACATTTTAAATGACACTACCTCAAAGGAACACCTTATGTTTAATATCTAATCTATCATAGCAGATCAGTATCTGGTCTGTTCTTTAAAGCAGCTTTGACAGGGAGAGGAAGAAGAGAAAAAGACCATTCTGTGTCAGGGAAGAGAAGAAACAGGGAAGCATCACTTAAATGTTTGTATAAGAAAAACGGGGTAGCTTTCTTGCTGATGGTTTCTTCAAACCACAAGGGACTCTACTCACTACCCTAATAATAGATTTAACACTATGATGCATTAGCAAATGATGATATTTTAATGCAGCAGTAATCACATTCCCATTCACCATTGCAACAAAAAGAATAAAATACCTAGGAATAAACCTACCAAAGGAGGCAAAAGAACTGTACACAGAAAACTACTACAGGACACCCGTGAAAGAAATCAAAGACAACATAGACAGATGTCTCCATGTTCCTGTCATCCATGTCATCCATGTTCCTGAGACAGAAGTTCCTGTCATCCATGTCATCCATGTTCCTGAGGCAGAAGAATCAATATCGTGAAAATGACCATATCACCAAATATCATCTACAGATTCAATGCAATTCCTACCAAATTACCAATGATATTCTTCACAGAACTAGACCAAAAAATAACACAGTTCATATGGAAACACAAGAGACACAGGATAGCCAAAGCAATGCTGAGAAATAAGAATGGAGCTGGAGGGATCAGCCTTCCTAACTTCAGACTATACTACAAAGCAACAGTCATCAAGACAGTATGGTACTGGCACAAAAACAGAAATATAGACCAATGGAACAAGATAGAGAACCCAGAGATAAGCCCACATACCTATGGGTACCTTATTTTTGACAAAGGAGGTGATAAGATATAACGGGAAAGAAACAGCCTCTTCAACAAGTGGTGTTGGGAAAACTGGACAGCTACATACAGAAAAATGAAATTGGAACATTCCCTGACACCATACACAAAGATCAACTCAAAATGGATTAAAGACCTAAATGTAAGTCCACAAACCATAAAACTCTTAGAGGAGAATATAGGCAAAACACTCAGTGACATAAATCAAAGCTAGATCTTCTATGATCTAGAACAGTGGAACTAAAAACAAAAATTAACATGTGGGACCTAATGAAACTTAAAAGCTTCTGTGCAGCAAAAGAAACTACAAACAAGATGAATAGACAACCCACAGAATGGGAGAAAATAATAGCAAATGAAACTGAAACTACCTCAAAGGAACACCTTATGTTTAATATCTAATCTATCATAGCAGATCAGTATCTGGTCTGTTCTTTAAAGCAGCTTTGACAGGGAGAGGAAGAAGAGAAAAAGACCATTCTGTGTCAGGGAAGAGAAGAAACAGGGAAGCATCACTTAAATGTTTGTATAAGAAAAACGGGGTAGCTTTCTTGCTGATGGTTTCTTCAAACCACAAGGGACTCTACTCACTACCCTAATAATAGATTTAACACTATGATGCATTAGCAAATGATGATATTTTAATGCAGCAGTAATCACATTCCCATTCACCATTGCAACAAAAAGAATAAAATACCTAGGAATAAACCTACCAAAGGAGGCAAAAGAACTGTACACAGAAAACTACTACAGGACACCCGTGAAAGAAATCAAAGACAACATAGACAGATGTCTCCATGTTCCTGTCATCCATGTCATCCATGTTCCTGAGACAGAAGTTCCTGTCATCCATGTCATCCATGTTCCTGAGGCAGAAGAATCAATATCGTGAAAATGACCATATCACCAAATATCATCTACAGATTCAATGCAATTCCTACCAAATTACCAATGATATTCTTCACAGAACTAGACCAAAAAATAACACAGTTCATATGGAAACACAAGAGACACAGGATAGCCAAAGCAATGCTGAGAAATAAGAATGGAGCTGGAGGGATCAGCCTTCCTAACTTCAGACTATACTACAAAGCAACAGTCATCAAGACAGTATGGTACTGGCACAAAAACAGAAATATAGACCAATGGAACAAGATAGAGAACCCAGAGATAAGCCCACATACCTATGGGTACCTTATTTTTGACAAAGGAGGTGATAAGATATAACGGGAAAGAAACAGCCTCTTCAACAAGTGGTGTTGGGAAAACTGGACAGCTACATACAGAAAAATGAAATTGGAACATTCCCTGACACCATACACAAAGATCAACTCAAAATGGATTAAAGACCTAAATGTAAGTCCACAAACCATAAAACTCTTAGAGGAGAATATAGGCAAAACACTCAGTGACATAAATCAAAGCTAGATCTTCTATGATCTAGAACAGTGGAACTAAAAACAAAAATTAACATGTGGGACCTAATGAAACTTAAAAGCTTCTGTGCAGCAAAAGAAACTACAAACAAGATGAATAGACAACCCACAGAATGGGAGAAAATAATAGCAAATGAAACTGACAAAAAACTAATCTCCAAAATGCACACACAGAGCAGCAGTGGAGAAACAGACTTAGAGAACAGGCCTATAGTCATTGGAGGCAAGGAAGATCAGATAAGAGGTATGGAAAGAGCAACAAGGAAACCTACACTAACATATGTAATAGAGATTACCACAGTGATTAAGCTGTAAGACTAAGGGAACCTACATGGAGACTAAGCATTAACCTGGAAGGGGAGAAGTAGGAAGGGGTAAAAGGGAGGGAGGGCTCATGGGAGAGGGGTCAAGAATATGCCTATGACTGTTTGGGGATTATGTATACCTGTAAACAAGAAAACTCTGTGAAAATGTATAACAGTAACTTCACTATACACCTGAAGCTAATGCAACATTGTAAAACAAGTATACCCCAATTTAAAAAAAAAAGTAGTTCCTCGTGTACCCAAGAGCAAATGTATACATATTTTTTTTTTTAACTGGATGATAATTGCTTTACATCGTGCTGGTTTCTACCATACAACAGTGTGAATCAGCCATAGGTATACATATGTCTTCTTCCTCTTGAACCTCCCTCTCACTTCCGCTCCTTCCCACTCCTCTAGGTTGTCACAGAGCACTATACTGAGCTCCTTGCTCCATACAGAAAATTCCCACTGGCTCTCTGTTTTACATATGGTAATATATATGCTTTGGTGCTACTTTCTTAATTTGTCCCATCCTTTCCTTCCCCTGCTATGTCCACAAGCCTATTCTCTATGTCTGCATTCTGCTCCCCCAAATAGGTTCATCAGTTATCATATTTATAGATTCCTTTAAAAATTTTGACAATTCATTCGATAGAGAACCCAGAGATAAGCCCACATACCTATTTTTTTGACAAAGGAGGTAAAGATATAACGAAAGAAACAGCCTCTTCAACAAGTGGTGTTGGGAAAACTGGACAGCTACATACAGAAAAATGAAATTGGAACATTCCCTGACACCATACACAAAGATCAACTCAAAATGGATTAAAGACCTAAATGTAAGTCCACAAACCATAAAACTCTTAGAGGAGAATATAGGCAAAACACTCAGTGACATAAATCAAAGCTAGATCTTCTATGATCTAGAACAGTGGAACTAAAAACAAAAATTAACATGTGGGACCTAATGAAACTTAAAAGCTTCTGTGCAGCAAAAGAAACTACAAACAAGATGAATAGACAACCCACAGAATGGGAGAAAATAATAGCAAATGAAACTGACAAAAAACTAATCTCCAAAATGCACACACAGAGCAGCAGTGGAGAAACAGACTTAGAGAACAGGCCTATAGTCATTGGAGGCAAGGAAGATCAGATAAGAGGTATGGAAAGAGCAACAAGGAAACCTACACTAACATATGTAATAGAGATTACCACAGTGATTAAGCTGTAAGACAAAGGGGAACCTACATGGAGACTAAGCATTAACCTGGAAGGGAGAAGTAGGAAGGGGTAAAAGGGAGGGAGGGCTCATGGGAGAGGGTCAAGAATATGCCTATGACTGTTTGGGGATTATGTATACCTGTAAACAAGAAAACTCTGTGAAAATGTATAACAGTAACTTCACTATACACCTGAAGCTAATGCAACATTGTAAAACAAGTATACCCCAATTTAAAAAAAAAAGTAGTTCCTCGTGTACCCAAGAGCAAATGTATACATATTTTTTTTTTTAACTGGATGATAATTGCTTTACATCGTGCTGGTTTCTACCATACAACAGTGTGAATCAGCCATAGGTATACATATGTCTTCTTCCTCTTGAACCTCCCTCTCACTTCCGCTCCTTCCCACTCCTCTAGGTTGTCACAGAGCACTATACTGAGCTCCTTGCTCCATACAGAAAATTCCCACTGGCTCTCTGTTTTACATATGGTAATATATATGCTTTGGTGCTACTTTCTTAATTTGTCCCATCCTTTCCTTCCCCTGCTATGTCCACAAGCCTATTCTCTATGTCTGCATCTCTACTGCTGCCCCACAAATAGGTTCATCAGTTATCATATTTATAGATTCCTTGTGTATGTATTATACAATATTTTTTTTTCTGACAATTCACTCTGTATAAGTCTCTAGGTTCATCCTAATTCATTGAACTGACTTGGAGTCACTCCTTTCCATGGCTGATTAATATTCTATTGTATATATGTAACACAAATTCTTTAACCATTCACCTGTAAATGGCCATCTAGGTTGCTTCTATGTCCTGGTTATTGAAAACAGTGCCAATAGCAAAACTTAATAGACTTCCTCAGGATCATGGATCTTTGTCTGAAGTTCACTAGCCATCTCATGTCTCCTTTCTTTCTCTAATTTGAAGTCTAAAATTATTTCTCTGGTTCTGAGTCATTCTGTTTTGCTCTCTGCTTACATTGTCCACTCCGTAAGTCATGTGATATTAGGATCCTTACCCCACTCAAGAATCATCAGTTGACACTTCTCCAGGGAGCATCAGTTGTTATTTAAAAATGTGTTTTGAATCTCTGATATACTACTCTATGTTTCATCAAAATTTCTGTTTAATAGAAATGACCTCTATGTGGAGGGAGGAGGTTGCATAAGATCAGAAAGGCTATTGCTAAATAAAATCCTTTTAGGTGTTTGTATTTATTTATATTCATTGATAAACCTTTATTACTTTGATTCTGAAAGGGAGGAGCAGAGAGATGGAAAGGGATCCGTGTTTCTACATTACCAGGGTGGAAGGGAATTCCATATTTTTTAAGTGTTTGCTCATTAGTGTCTGAGTCCACAAGCTTTTAAGGCTCACAGGCATCACCATCTGTTGTGATTGTAGTAATTCTCTTCATGGCATGAAATGTACAGAGACTTTGATGATGTTTTGTTTTTATTTTTACTCACGAAAAAAATATGACATTACAGTTTAAAAAATAGATCCAGATTTACTCCTCTAGGTTGTCACAGAGCACTATACTGAGCTCCTTGCTCCATACAGAAAATTCCCACTGGCTCTCTGTTTTACATATGGTAATATATATGCTTTGGTGCTACTTTCTTAATTTGTCCCATCCTTTCCTTCCCCTGCTATGTCCACAAGCCTATTCTCTATGTCTGCATCTCTACTGCTGCCCCACAAATAGGTTCATCAGTTATCATATTTATAGATTCCTTGTGTATGTATTATACAATATTTTTTTTTCTGACAATTCACTCTGTATAAGTCTCTAGGTTCATCCTAATTCATTGAACTGACTTGGAGTCACTCCTTTCCATGGCTGATTAATATTCTATTGTATATATGTAACACAAATTCTTTAACCATTCACCTGTAAATGGCCATCTAGGTTGCTTCTATGTCCTGGTTATTGAAAACAGTGCCAATAGCAAAACTTAATAGACTTCCTCAGGATCATGGATCTTTGTCTGAAGTTCACTAGCCATCTCATGTCTCCTTTCTTTCTCTAATTTGAAGTCTAAAATTATTTCTCTGGTTCTGAGTCATTCTGTTTTGCTCTCTGCTTACATTGTCCACTCCGTAAGTCATGTGATATTAGGATCCTTACCCCACTCAAGAATCATCAGTTGACACTTCTCCAGGGAGCATCAGTTGTTATTTAAAAATGTGTTTTGAATCTCTGATATACTACTCTATGTTTCATCAAAATTTCTGTTTAATAGAAATGACCTCTATGTGGAGGGAGGAGGTTGCATAAGATCAGAAAGGCTATTGCTAAATAAAATCCTTTTAGGTGTTTGTATTTATTTATATTCATTGATAAACCTTTATTACTTTGATTCTGAAAGGGAGGAGCAGAGAGATGGAAAGGGATCCGTGTTTCTACATTACCAGGGTGGAAGGGAATTCCATATTTTTTAAGTGTTTGCTCATTAGTGTCTGAGTCCACAAGCTTTTAAGGCTCACAGGCATCACCATCTGTTGTGATTGTAGTAATTCTCTTCATGGCATGAAATGTACAGAGACTTTGATGATGTTTTGTTTTTATTTTTACTCACGAAAAAAATATGACATTACAGTTTAAAAAATAGATCCAAAAAGATTTCAGAACTTTGGAAACTGGTTTAGTGTATTTTTAATTTTAACTTATGTCACATTTTCAATAGTTTTATTTTCTTTCTGTAGGGTCTTTGGAACGTGAGGGTGTGGACAGATTGTAATAAGTATGGCAGATTTTCACCCAAAGTTCTTCTTTCTTGTGTAACACTTATGTCATCAGATGAAAGAAAATGTGATTTAACACTTAATTGACTGCAGTCAATTTTGCCTCTAAGGTAAATTTCATGGTCTAATTTCATGGCATAACTTCATGGTCTACTAAATTTCTTTAAAACTGTCTTTTACTGTGAGATGTTTTCATGTTATATTAGACCATCGGGCATTATAATGCAGGAAAGCATAAGGACAAGCCCCCAAGCCAAGGCTCCATTGACCTATACAAAAAGTTTATGATTGATGACTTGCTCTTCTGGGTTAATCTTTTGATTTCTAAAACACAAGTAGTGTGTATCAATAATTTCCATGCCTCCATGTGCCACTCACCTTGAAATTCTGACACTAGCCTGAAAGGCTACTTGAATAAATTGTAGCGATGGGTCAAGTACCATTTCAGCTGCATTTGCTTCACCACCGAGGAGATCCTTCAACATTTGTTCATCATACTTTCCAGGTAGTAACTCCAATGTAACACAAAATGTGATCTATCCTTTGTTTTCTTATATTCATTTTCCTTTTTTCATTTACTACTGAAATTAGTAATTGTGAAATAATATATATTTTGAAATAATACAAAAGCTTTTTAAATGTACATGATTAATTTTCCAGTTCCCCTCAACTAAATATCACTACCAAAAATTAAAAAGAAAAACCCCTCAATTTACTTAACAAACAGGTCTTATAAAGCTGAAAACAAGGAATTCTCAAGTTAATGATCAGATCAAGTTGAATATTATACCCCCAACCATTCTGCTTTGTAATATCCTTTTCAAAAATTTATTTAGTATTTTAGGTAGAGAAGGACATGTCCCAGAAGATAAGTAAATAAGCATGAACATTTTCAGAAAGTTCTGGGAGTTCCAGTAACATTCTTTTGGGGTATTTTTAGGTGTACCTTAGGCAAATTTTTTAGGATTTTAGGCACATTAAGCCACATATTAATCTGTGTGAATAAATTTGCTTTGAGGAGCACCACATAATTCTATTAATTGAAAATGATTAAAAGAATTACATAATAAAATAATACTGACTAAGAAATTGGCTAAAATTTCCATCTTAAGTCTTCTAATTGAACTACAGTAGCTTTTAAATCAACCCCAGCAACTGCCCTTTTCACAATCTTATGTTGTAAGCTTTTGGTGTTTGCTTTTATAAGCTTTTAGAGTGATTTACTAAAATTTAATTATGCCTCATTCTAGGAGATCAGTGTTAACCACAAATCTTTAGCAGGTTTAAGTGTTCCATGCAGTGTTATATGAGTTGGGAGAGAGGATTGTCCATTCTTTCATTGAAGGTGAACACAGCATAAGTGATTTAATTATTGTGACCAACAGTTAATAGTGTTGCATTACCTATAGTGTTTTTTTATTTGTCCCCAAATTAGAAGCTTCATGCCATTTAATTAGCTGATTGACTTAGTTTTTAAATATGCATGTCATTCTTTTGGCACTGAACTATTAAGAAAACATCACTGTCACTTGACTACACCATAGAGTTTTATATTTGAGAAGATAAAAGCTGACTGGAATCCAACTGAGAGAGGTTGCCTTTTTCCACTTTGAAGAGAAAGAATGACAGATCACCTCCATAAAACCGTCTGCCCTACAGAGATCAAACAAGGGTGTTTGGGTTTTTTTTTTTTTCCCCCATGGAATATACTTTCGGTCCTGGGGTTTTCTACTAAATTTTTTCACCACCTAATTGTACTTCTCATTTATTCAACCACTTCAGTGGTGGCTAATATCATAAAGTTTTTCTAATTATTACAGTATTAAAACTTTTGAATAACAAACAAAATATTTACAAAGTTTGTTGTTCAGTCACACAGTTGCATCCAATTCTTTGCAACCCCTTGGATTGCAGAACACCAGGCTTTCCTGTCCTTCACTATATCCCACAGTTTACTCAAACTCATGTTTGTTGAGTCAATGATGCCATCCAACCATCTCATCCTTTTTTGTCCCCTTCTCCTCCTGCCCTCAGTCTTTTCAAGTACCAAGGTCTTTTCACATCAGGCAGCCATAATATTGAAGCTTCAGCTTCAGGTCCAGTCCTTCCAATGCATATTCAGAGTTGACTTTCTTTAGGATTGGCTGGTTTGATCTCCTTGTTGTCCAAGGGACTCTCAAGAGTCTTCTCCAGAACTACAGTAGCTTTTAAATCAACCCCAGCAACTGCCCTTTTCACAATCTTATGTTGTAAGCTTTTGGTGTTTGCTTTTATAAGCTTTTAGAGTGATTTACTAAAATTTAATTATGCCTCATTCTAGGAGATCAGTGTTAACCACAAATCTTTAGCAGGTTTAAGTGTTCCATGCAGTGTTATATGAGTTGGGAGAGAGGATTGTCCATTCTTTCATTGAAGGTGAACACAGCATAAGTGATTTAATTATTGTGACCAACAGTTAATAGTGTTGCATTACCTATAGTGTTTTTTTATTTGTCCCCAAATTAGAAGCTTCATGCCATTTAATTAGCTGATTGACTTAGTTTTTAAATATGCATGTCATTCTTTTGGCACTGAACTATTAAGAAAACATCACTGTCACTTGACTACACCATAGAGTTTTATATTTGAGAAGATAAAAGCTGACTGGAATCCAACTGAGAGAGGTTGCCTTTTTCCACTTTGAAGAGAAAGAATGACAGATCACCTCCATAAAACCGTCTGCCCTACAGAGATCAAACAAGGGTGTTTGGGTTTTTTTTTTTTTCCCCCATGGAATATACTTTCGGTCCTGGGGTTTTCTACTAAATTTTTTCACCACCTAATTGTACTTCTCATTTATTCAACCACTTCAGTGGTGGCTAATATCATAAAGTTTTTCTAATTATTACAGTATTAAAACTTTTGAATAACAAACAAAATATTTAAAAAGTTTGTTGTTCAGTCACACAGTTGCATCCAATTCTTTGCAACCCCTTGGATTGCAGAACACCAGGCTTTCCTGTCCTTCACTATATCCCACAGTTTACTCAAACTCATGTTTGTTGAGTCAATGATGCCATCCAACCATCTCATCCTTTTTTGTCCCCTTCTCCTCCTGCCCTCAGTCTTTTCAAGTACCAAGGTCTTTTCACATCAGGCAGCCATAATATTGAAGCTTCAGCTTCAGGTCCAGTCCTTCCAATGCATATTCAGAGTTGACTTTCTTTAGGATTGGCTGGTTTGATCTCCTTGTTGTCCAAGGGACTCTCAAGAGTCTTCTCCAGAACCACAGTTCAGAAGCACTAATTCTTTGGTGCTCAGCCTTCTTCATGGTCCAATTCTCTCATATGAACATGACGGATGGAAAAGCCATAGCTTTGACTATGCAGACCTTTGCTGGCAAGGTGATGTCTCTGCTTTTTTAATATGCTATCTAGGTTTATCATAGCTTTTCTTCTGAGGAGCAAGCACCTTTTAATTTCATGCTGCAGCTATGTAGATACATGTTTGCAATCTATATATCTCTTAGCTTCTCAATACTTCCATTTCTTTTCTGTAAAATGGGAATTAAAAATTTTAAAATATTGGATTAGCCAAAAAAATTCCTTTGGATTTTTCCATAAGATGTTATAGAAAAGCTCAAAGGAACTTTTTTGCCAACCCAGTGGCTGTCTTCTCACAAGATACTATGCCAGAGAATTGATTATTGTTTTTACATTTGTTCCTGTATGTGAATTCAGTAACTATTTTCTGAATACTTTGCCAAATTATGGACTGGGCAATAAAAATAATAAGAAGGAATAAACCTAGTGTTATCTTCTAGTGGGCTATACAGGTATGAAAGCCGCTTAAGACTTATAATGCTCTGTTAATGTGAAATAAAATCATATTGTAGAAAAAAGGAGTATCTTATTGGTTACAACCTCATATATCTTGAATATAGTGGTTAATTTTAAATTTTAATTTAAAAATCAGTTAATTTATCATTCAGAATTTCCTGAATTAATTTTATATGAATACATATTATTTTACTTTTTTTACTTTTTTTGGGGGGTGATGGCAGGTTGAGGAGGAAGGGGGCCGGGTGGGCCACTTCTATTGGACTTTCATTTATCTATTTTCATCCATCTTTGTTCTTTGGCCCGTGTGGGCCTCCCATTGCGGTGGCCTCTGTTGTCGCAGAGCACCGGCTCTGGGCTCGGTAATTGGACACATTGGTCCAGCCGCTCTGTGACACGTGGGATCTTCCCAGGCCAGGGATTGAACTGGCGCCCCTTGCACTGCAAGGCAGTGTCCTTACCCACTGGACCACCAGAGAAGCCCTGAATACATATTATTTTAAGTGGAAAGAACATATGGAGCAGTTTTACTCTGAAGTGTTTTTATATAATTTATATTTTGATAATAATCAAGTCATAAATGAATTTAAATTTGGTAAATATACTTAAATAAGCTATGGGCAGGAATATTTTATGTTTCCAATAACACATTAATTAGTTGGTATTTTTTTCATGAGAAACCATGATGATTTAAAGGTATAAGCTAATTCTAAAATTTACCTAAGAGTCTAATCTTGCTTTCAGTCTCCTTTAGAATGAATCACAAATAAATTTCTAATGCCCCATGAATCTTCTATTAAAGAAAAGTCTAGGATTCTTAGTTATACAATCCTGTTTTTGGCTCATTTGACATACATTTTGCTATTCTGCAAAATAGTGGGGTTTCTTGTTTTTTTGTTTTTTAATTTACAAAGTAAACTTGAGTCAAGAAATCTATTTAATTCTTTAGTATATTTAGGACATAGTTCTGAGCTACCTTATATCATTTGGAATAAATTCAGTCATGCAATTATACAGAAGCCTGCACTCAAAATAAAACCATGAATCTTAAAGCTTAATATTTCAGCATTAGTATTAAAATTATGTTTGATACATTAATAACTAAAAGTTGAATTTCTATCACAAAGCCCTATTACCTGTTTCCACAGATGCATGTAGTAGTACATGATCTTCCTTGAAATTGTCATATACAGAACTTCCTATAAGCCATAAGTTCTTTTTTTTAGCAATAACTTCTTTTATTTTTTAACTTTTATTTTACTTTTAACTTTTACAGAGTTTTATTGTTTACAGATATGTGTGTTCTCAGATTAGTCATATGTATATCCCTGCCATCCCACCCCTCCAGACCATCATACAAGCACTTGTGAAGGATCTGGTTTTCTCACAGAACAATGACTATAGCTATTTTCCTCACATATGATAGCACAGGCCTTCAAGCTACTTCCTTTATGCCTCTCACCCACTGTTCCTTCCACACAATGTCCACATGTCCACCGTCCATGTCTATTTTTCCGTCACTTCACTGCATGTACCACCAACACCATCCTACTAGATTCCATATATATGTGTTAGCATATTGTACTTTTCCTTCTCTTTCTGACTGACTTCACTTTTTATGATACGTTCTAGAGACAGCCATCTCACTACGGCTGATTCTTCTGCATTTCTTTTTACACCTGTGTAGTATTCCACTGCATACATGTACCAGCGCTTCTGTATCCATTCATTCATCGATGGACATCTAGGTTGTGGCCATGTTCTAGCTATTGTATAGAGAGCTGCAATGAATATTGGGGTACAGGTGCTTCTTTCAGATTTGATTTCATCAGGGTATAAGCCTAAAAGTGGGATTGCTGGGTCAAATGGTGCTTCTGTTTTTAGTTTTTTAAGGAATCTCCATACTGTCTTCCATAGATGCTGTATCAGTCTACATTCCCACCAGCAATGCAAGAGTGTTCCCTTTTCTCTGCACCCTCTCCAGCATTTATTGTCTGTCGATTTGTGGATGATGGCCATTCTGATGGGTGTGAGATGATATCTCATTGTAGTTTTCATTTGCATTTCTCTAATTATAAGTGAAGCTGAGCATCGTTTCATGTGTTTTTGGGCCATCTGTATGTCCTCTTTGGAGAGCTGTCTGTTTAGGTCCTTTTCCCATTTTTTCGTTGAGTTGTTCGTTTTCCCTGTGCTGAGTTGTCTGAGTTGCTTGTAGATTTTGGAGATTAATTCTTTGTCTGTTGTTTCATATGCTATGATTTTCTCCCATTCTGTAGGCTGTCTGTTCACCTTTTTTTGTAATTTCGTTTGCTGTACAAAAGCTTTTAAGTTTCATTAGGTCCCACATGTTCATTTTTGTTTTTAGTTCTAGCAGTAACTTCTTATATGAGAAATTCACAGCACTTCTACTTATATACATTTGAACTTTACCTAAAGAGAGAAGAGCCTGTCTACAGACTTACTGTTCTTTAATGACAACGTTTTGGAAAGGATATTAACAAGATAGATTACATGAACATTATTTAATAAATAATAATTAAAGTTCAGTTTTATGTAATAATTTAGTGCCTTGGTTTACCTTTTTTTCTTCTTTTTTTTTTTTCCTTCTTCAGAAACCTCATGTAAACTGTTCAGCAATGAAGATGGA
Organism: Tragulus kanchil; assembly: GCA_022376925.1. Taxonomy (NCBI): domain Eukaryota; kingdom Metazoa; phylum Chordata; class Mammalia; order Artiodactyla; family Tragulidae; genus Tragulus; species Tragulus kanchil. Next base: position 87,949,810 of record JAIOJX010000028.1, on the reverse strand, counting down.
AAAACCCTCTGTGGCGAAGCGACTTTGCCTCTAAGGGAAAACGCGTTTAACGACATTTTCATCGATCTCCTCACACCTAATTGAATTCACTTCTGGGTGCTCCTTCCTGCTTTGTAATTTGGACCTAAAAGTTACACAGCAAAAGGCATCTTTCTAGGCTTTCCGTATGGAGTGAAACATATAAATTTGGACACATTCTTCCATTTGCTGGATCAAAACCGAAGGGAAAATGGTTTTTCAGTGGAATGCGCTGCATTGGCATTCGCCTCATTGAGCCAATTAAGAGTCCACTTCACCCAGGTGTAAGTGATAATGAGTTTGTGCCAGAAACCTAAAGTAAACTGTTCAGCAATGAAGATGGCAAAATCCTCTGTGGTGAAGCGACTTTGCCTCTAAAGAAAACGCATTTAGAGACATTTACGTCAATTTCCTCACACCTAATTCCTTGGTTTACTCTTAAATTTGAGAGCAAACAATCTTGATCTAGAATAGTTCATGATTTTAATATTAGTGTGTCCACTAAAATAAAGCCTGGGTAGATCAATATCATAATCAATCAATATCATAATGCATTTTTAGGTATTGAAAAGTCATCTTGTCCAAGTTTCCTTTGTGAATCTCTTTCAACCTCAGACCATTCAGTGCAACACAAGTTGAGTTTGTGAGAAAAACAAGCAATAATGATCCATAGATTTAAATCTTTTGAAAATTTCCAACATTTTCCCTTGAAGATTTCATTCCTATTGACATTTGTAGAGATGCCTGTTTTTAATTAAATCCAATTCGGTCAACATTTGTTGAGAATATACTATATTTTTAGTGCTGTGAGGAAAAAGATGACATATAAAATAAGGCTATAGTAAAGGGAAATAATGACACCCTTATATGATTATAATTCCCACACCAATCTTAAACTTGTAGATAGTTCTGAACCATTTTCTCTTTTCTCCTTGAGCTCTTTCATTCTTTCAAGGGCATCATCTTTTCCTCAGCCTTCAATGTGACAGTCATCCCTAGAGTCACTGTTGTCTTCCTACTCCATAGTCATTCATGATTTGTAGACCCTGATGTACTTTTCTTTGTTCATTTGTTTCTCCTACTTTGTTCAACTGGTATTTTACTTCTTAAAACCGGGCTGTGTTGGAGAGAAAAGCACCATGAAATAATGTTATTTCAAATATATACAGAGGAGGAGGAGGGGGCCAAGATGGGGGAGGAATGAGAAGAGGATTTCAACAGCTCCCCAACAGAATCACCAGAACTAATCAAGAAATAAAACAGCACCAACAAAGCAACACCTGTATGATAACAAAAGAAATCCTCAAGTCTGCAAGGGACAGAGAGTGAACAGTCTGAGCTTTCCTGGAGCTCCATCAGGGAGCTCGTCCCCAGCTCCCATGCCAGATGATCAAAACCGAAGGGAAAATGGTTTTCAGTGGAATGCGCTGCATTGGCATTCGCCTCATTGAGCCAATTAAGAGTCCACTTCACCCAGGTGTAAGTGATAATGAGTTTGTGCCAGAAACCTAAAGTAAACTGTTCAGCAATGAAGATGGCAAAATCCTCTGTGGTGAAGCGACTTTGCCTCTAAAGAAAACGCATTTAGAGACATTTACGTCAATTTCCTCACACCTAATTCCTTGGTTTACTCTTAAATTTGAGAGCAAACAATCTTGATCTAGAATAGTTCATGATTTTAATATTAGTGTGTCCACTAAAATAAAGCCTGGGTAGATCAATATCATAATCAATCAATATCATAATGCATTTTTAGGTATTGAAAAGTCATCTTGTCCAAGTTTCCTTTGTGAATCTCTTTCAACCTCAGACCATTCAGTGCAACACAAGTTGAGTTTGTGAGAAAAACAAGCAATAATGATCCATAGATTTAAATCTTTTGAAAATTTCCAACATTTTCCTTGAAGCTTTCATTCCTATTGACATTTGTAGAGATGCCTGTTTTTAATTAAATCCAATTCGGTCAACATTTGTTGAGAATATACTATATTTTTAGTGCTGTGAGGAAAAAGATGACATATAAAATAAGGCTATAGTAAAGGGAAATAATGACACCCTTATATGATTATAATTCCCACACCAATCTTAAACTTGTAGATAGTTCTGAACCATTTTCTCTTTTCTCCTTGAGCTCTTTCATTCTTTCAAGGGCATCATCTTTTCCTCAGCCTTCAATGTGACAGTCATCCCTAGAGTCACTGTTGTCTTCCTACTCCATAGTCATTCATGATTTGTAGACCCTGATGTACTTTTCTTTGTTCATTTGTTTCTCCTACTTTGTTCAACTGGTATTTTACTTCTTAAAACCGGGCTGTGTTGGAGAGAAAAGCACCATGAAATAATGTTATTTCAAATATATACAGAGGAGGAGGAGGGGGCCAAGATGGGGGAGGAATGAGAAGAGGATTTCAACAGCTCCCCAACAGAATCACCAGAACTAATCAAGAAATAAAACAGCACCAACAAAGCAACACCTGTATGATAACAAAAGAAATCCTCAAGTCTGCAAGGGACAGAGAGTGAACAGTCTGAGCTTTCCTGGAGCTCCATCAGGGAGCTCCCGTCCCCCAGCTCCCATGCCAGACTGGACAGAGCGAATGTTGGGAAGTGCACCGGGACCACAGAAAGCAGAGCTCAGCGTGAGAATCCCTCCAGGGACAGTATTGTGACAGGGATGTGCCAGGAGGTGAGCAGAGATGACGCTAGCAGAGTGTGGGAAAAGGAATAGGGAAATCCCCCGCAGGTCACAGTCCAGAAGTCTGGCTCGAGCCAGTCGGGGAAGCTGCCGCCTGCATTTGGGGCAAAGTGAGGCTTGTTTGTGCACCAGCAGCTCCGAGCGAGCCTGCGCTGCCCCAGAGCTGTGGCAAGGAAGACGGGCATCCAGAATGAGATCTGGGATAGGGATGCAGAAGCTGCGATATCTGGGATGGGGACAAGGAAGCTGCCACCGGTGGTTGGGGAAGATGGTGAGCCTTAGTCCTGTGGGAAAGGCATGCGCCGGCTGCTGGAACTAACCTGCACATGCCCAGAGCTGTGGCAAAGAAGCAGAGCATCTGGGAAGAGAAGCCTCAGTCCTGCCCTGCAACAGAGCTGTGACAGAATCACTGGGAGAAGAGCAAGGATTGAAGGCTACCAGGTGGTGTGCAATAGAACTGAGGAACTCCCTCCAGCACAGAGTCCAGGGGTGCAACCTCCGCCTGCCCAATCGACTAGGGACCGCCCTCCATGCCCTCCCCCGGCCAGCATCAGGGGCAGAGAGACAGGGTCAGCTATTTTGGCTGCAGAGCCTTTTTTTTTTGCTGAAAGCAAAACAGAAACCAGAGCAACTGGTTTTCTGACTAAGCCATAGTCATTCATGATTTGTAGACCCTGATGTACTTTGCTTTGTTCATTTGTTTCTCCTACTTTGTTCAACGGGTATTTTCCTTCTTAAAACCGGGCTGTGTTGGCGAGAAAGCACCATGAAATAATGTTATTTCAAATATATACAGAGGAGGAGGAGGGGGCCAAGATGGGGGAGGAATGAGAAGAGGATTTCAACAGCTCCCCAACAGAATCACCAGAACTAATCAAGAAATAAAACAGCACCAACAAAGCAACACCTGTATGATAACAAAAGAAATCCTCAAGTCTGCAAGGGACAGAGAGTGAACAGTCTGAGCTTTCCTGGAGCTCCATCAGGGAGCTCCCGTCCCCCAGCTCCCATGCCAGACTGGACAGAGCGAATGTTGGGAAGTGCACCGGGACCACAGAAAGCAGAGCTCAGCGTGAGAATCCCTCCAGGGACAGTATTGTGACAGGGATGTGCCAGGAGGTGAGCAGAGATGACGCTAGCAGAGTGTGGGAAAAGGAATAGGGAAATCCCCCGCAGGTCACAGTCCAGAAGTCTGGCTCGAGCCAGTCGGGGAAGCTGCCGCCTGCATTTGGGGCAAAGTGAGGCTTGTTTGTGCACCAGCAGCTCCGAGCGAGCCTGCGCTGCCCCAGAGCTGTGGCAAGGAAGACGGGCATCCAGAATGAGATCTGGGATAGGGATGCAGAAGCTGCGATATCTGGGATGGGGACAAGGAAGCTGCCACCGGTGGTTGGGGAAGATGGTGAGCCTTAGTCCTGTGGGAAAGGCATGCGCCGGCTGCTGGAACTAACCTGCACATGCCCAGAGCTGTGGCAAAGAAGCAGAGCATCTGGGAAGAGAAGCCTCAGTCCTGCCCTGCAACAGAGCTGTGACAGAATCACTGGGAGAAGAGCAAGGATTGAAGGCTACCAGGTGGTGTGCAATAGAACTGAGGAACTCCCTCCAGCACAGAGTCCAGGGGTGCAACCTCCGCCTGCCCAATCGACTAGGGACCGCCCTCCATGCCCTCCCCCGGCCAGCATCAGGGGCAGAGAGACAGGGGTCAGCTATTTTGGCTGCAGAGCCTTTTTTTTTTTTTTTGCTGAAAGCAAAACAGAAACCAGAGCAACTGGTTCTGCAAGGGTCCTGACTAAGAAAAAAAAAAAAAATCGTGACCCTCACTGAAACCTAAGACACTCGACCCCCACCAGTACAGACTAGGGAAATCTGAGACAGCATCAAGAGCAAACTGGTGGAAGGTTCACACGAAGATGAGGAGATAAAAACCCAGGGACAGTTTTTTTTTTTTTTTTTTTTTGAATAAATTTTTAAAGATTTTTTAAAATTATTATTCTTTTTCTTTTTCTCTTACCACAGCTTCCTCTCTCTATGCTCTAATTATAAAATCTGTTTATATCTACTACTATCCTCTCTATAAATATTTCCTATCTTGCTGTCTCTAATGTTCTCTTCCAGCTGTACTAAACTCTATTACATACCAATCTTTGTTACCTAACCCTACAAAATCCTTGCAACACGAATCCATTCCTTCTCATTACCTATACATTCTCCTTCTCCTCCCAACACATGTCTTAGTTAAAAACTGCTTTCATTGCAATATTCCCAGGTGGGTCCTTGCTCTGGATCTGTTTTTCCAGGCAGTGTTTTAATGAATTTAGAGCTTAACAGTCAGGCACCAACTTTGATTGTGGTATTTGCCAGAAAACTTTCCTGTACTTTATACCTTTAAGAATGTTCAGTTGTGGTTATTTATATGTATGTATGCATATTTTCCCAATATGTTAGAAAATATTTGCATGATTTTATGACTGTCTTCTACCAGAGATGCACACTTTGTCTGTCATATACTAATATTTGAACTAATATCACTGCACCCCATAGCAAACCAGAGATAGAGCCTACACTCCGCAGTCAGAGATCAAACCAAGGATCCTCATAGGGGAAGCTCTGGCTCCAAGATCCTAAACTATCAAAGAATATACAACACTAGAGATTATTCACCTGAAAACAAGACCTAATACCAACTAAGACACATACCACCGAACCCTTCTACAAGGACAGAAACCAAAAGGAAGGGAGAATTCAACCACGAAGCCAAGGGGGTGGGGATGAGGAGGAAGACCTCAATTGCACAGACACACACAAAGAAACAAAAATTAACATAATAATGAAAAGACAGAGAAACACCGCTCGAATGAAGGAACAAGACAGAGAAATACAAATGCAAACGACAGAAGATGAGATAGATAAATCATCTGAAAGAGAATTCAGAAGAGTGATACAAATGAGGATCCAAAACACAGAAAACAGGCTGTTAGAGGAAATGAGTGCACTGAGAAGAGGCATGCAAGAAATGAAAAATAAACAGAGACAAACAATTCAATTGCTGAACTCAAAAAACTACAGAAGTACTCAACAGTAGAGTATCAGAGGCAGAATAATAGATAAGTGAGTTGGAAGACAGAATGGTGGAAATAACTGCTGAAGAACAGAACAAAGCACAAAGAACAAAAAGAACAGAGGACAGTCTCAGAGACTTATGGGACAATATCAAATGTACCAACATAAGAATTATAGGGGTGGAGGATTGGAGCTAAGATGGCGGCGTAGAAGGACGTGCACTCATCTCTCCTGCAAAATCGCCTGAATTGCGACGAGTTCCTGGGAAACCATCGATGAAAGGAGGTTGTATCTGATCACAGAGAGGACACCCCACATCGAAGAACAAAGGAGAAGCCATCGGGGGAAAGTGTTTTAATGAATTTAGAGCTTAACAGTCAGGCACCAACTTTGATTGTGGTATTTGCCAGAAAACTTTCCTGTACTTTATACCTTTAAGAATGTTCAGTTGTGGTTATTTATATGTATGTATGCATATTTTCCCAATATGTTAGAAAATATTTGCATGATTTTATGACTGTCTTCTACCAGAGATGCACACTTTGTCTGTCATATACTAATATTTGAACTAATATCACTGCACCCCATAGCAAACCAGAGATAGAGCCTACACTCCGCAGTCAGAGATCAAACCAAGGATCCTCATAGGGGAAGCTCTGGCTCCAAGATCCTAAACTATCAAAGAATATACAACACTAGAGATTATTCACCTGAAAACAAGACCTAATACCAACTAAGACACATACCACCGAACCCTTCTACAAGGACAGAAACCAAAAGGAAGGGAGAATTCAACCACGAAGCCAAGGGGGTGGGGATGAGGAGGAAGACCTCAATTGCACAGACACACACAAAGAAACAAAAATTAACATAATAATGAAAAGACAGAGAAACACCGCTCGAATGAAGGAACAAGACAGAGAAATACAAATGCAAACGACAGAAGATGAGATAGATAAATCATCTGAAAGAGAATTCAGAAGAGTGATACAAATGAGGATCCAAAACACAGAAAACAGGCTGTTAGAGGAAATGAGTGCACTGAGAAGAGGCATGCAAGAAATGAAAAATAAACAGAGACAAACAATTCAATTGCTGAACTCAAAAAACTACAGAAGTACTCAACAGTAGAGTATCAGAGGCAGAATAATAGATAAGTGAGTTGGAAGACAGAATGGTGGAAATAACTGCTGAAGAACAGAACAAAGCACAAAGAACAAAAAGAACAGAGGACAGTCTCAGAGACTTATGGGACAATATCAAATGTACCAACATAAGAATTATAGGGGTGGAGGATTGGAGCTAAGATGGCGGCGTAGAAGGACGTGCACTCATCTCTCCTGCAAAATCGCCTGAATTGCGACGAGTTCCTGGGAAACCATCGATGAAAGGAGGTTGTATCTGATCACAGAGAGGACACCCCACATCGAAGAACAAAGGAGAAGCCGCATCAAGATGGTAGGAGGGGCGCAATCGCACTTTTAAAAGTCAAACCTCATACCCGCCGGAGAGGCTGGGCGGGCCAAAGGCGCAAAGCCTGTTGCAGATCAAAACCCAGAAGAGGAGCACTGACACCCACAAGGGACTGAGCCAGACCTGCTTTGGAGGGTCCAGGTGCACCCCTGAGCTAGAAGTGCCCTTGAACAGGCCTTGGAAGGGTGGCACTCAGTTCCCTTTGGAGGAGGTTACCATTAACCTGATCAGAGAGTCGCCGAAGAGGTCTGGAAAGTCTCTGCGCACTGTGATCCGGGAGAGAGGAATAGCGATCCTGCACGAGACCGAGCCAGACTCACCTCTGATTAACCTGACGTCTCCTGTGGTGGCGGGGGTCGACGGTGGCCTGCAGCAGGGTCGGGGTCACTGCAGAAGTGCTTCCCATAGAGCGTGTGGGAATAAATCCTCTGTGAGACAGACGCCATTTTCCCTACAGTAGTTTGGCTGCTGGTCAAACTGCAGGGCTGCTGGTTAAACTAAGGGAGGGAATTTAGCTCCACCCAGCAAGAAAAGGGATTTGGATTAAGAAAGTCCCAGGGCCAGCCTGGGCGGGCCTTTTAATTCTGGAATAGGCCGAAACAAACAAGCAGTCAGAGGTCTTCAGATCCAACCACTGCCAGAGGCAAGAAAAAGACTGATAATTCCTGAACAGTCAGCAAGAGACAGAAGAACATAAACACTGTTTTCACGTTTTGTCTGAAGCTGGAGTTACTGCTGGACTTTAAAATTTCATTTTTTGGATTGTATTACTTTGTTTCAATTTTTTTTTTTTCTCTTTTTTCCAAACCCACTCAGTGCACCCACCGCTTTTTTTTTTTTTTTTTTTTTCTTTTCTTGGGGGTGTGTGTGAGAGAGAGAGTGGGTGTGTTCATTTCCTTCACTGAATTCTATTGAAGCTACTAATCTTATCAGTAAGACTGAATATATTCAAGTTTACATAATTTTTTTCTTTTCTTTTCTTTTTCCTTTTAAACCACACATTTTATTTTGGTATAAACTTCTGGTTCCCCATTGGCCTTTTAAGGTTCTGTGAGGGTTTTGTTTGTTTTTATTATTTTTGCTTTGTTTTTCTATATTTTTCTATAAAATTTAGATCTTTTAATTTTTAATAATTTTTCATTTGTACTACTACTTCCTCTATAATTCTTCGCTTTCTCTGAAGCTCCTTTCCTATAGCACTAAATTCTAATACATACAAATCTTTATCTCCCTATATTTAACTTTGCAATATTATTCTATATTTCTCTTCTATCCTCCCTTTCTCTTTTTCCCTTTCCCCACCGTATCTCTTAGTCTGTTCTGTCCTCATTGCCTTATCCTCAACGGGGATCCTGCTCTAGCATTATTCTCCAATTGGTGCTCTACTTAGTTTGCTTATTAACTGGTGGATATCATTCTTGGACTTCTCTATTCGCCGTGCTAACGTATTGTACTGTATTTTTGATTGGAACGCGTGGGTTATGTTATAGCTGTATATGTTTATGTGTATAATTCAATACGCTAGATAGTACTTGCATAATTTTTAAATTGCCATTTGTCAAAGATATACCTTCTGTTTCTCATTTGCATATATATGTTTTAATATCATTTAATGCCATAACAAACCAGCTATGAAATTTTCATTCCCTGGTCAGGCAACAAGCCCCGGGGTTTTAAGGAGGGTGCACTGACTCCAAAACTCTACAACACTAGAGAACGCCTAACACTAAAGAGCAGTATACAAGTGAGAACGCCAACAAAGGTAATCACTTGTATGCAAGTCCTGACATAACCCAATCACCAGCACCACCCAGAATAGAAGCCCCATCCAAACAACAAACACCAACAGACGTAACTCAAAGTCTGGGAAAAGGAAATCCCAAACAGAGTCAGTTTTAAAAAATTAATAATAACAATGAAACGGCAGAGAAATACCACACAAGCGAAGGAACAATCCACAAACACACAAGATCAAATTAATGAAGAGAATTTGGACAAACTTTCTGAAAGTGATTTCAGAAGAATGATAGTAAAGATGATCAAAGACACTGAAAACAGAATTTCAGAGAAATTGCAAGATACAACTAACACACTGAATAAAGAAATACAAGAACTTACCAAAAAAGTAACAGAGACAAACAACTCAATTGCTGCACTGAAAAACACTGTAGAAGGAATCAAGAGCAGAGTATCTGAGACAGAAGACCAGATAAGTGAGCTGGAAGATAAAATGGTGGAAGTAACTACTGAAAAACAGACTCTAGCTCAAAGAATGAAAAGAGCAGAGGACAGCCTCAGAGACCTCTGGGATAATATCAAACGCACCAATATTTGAATTATAGGGGTTCCAGAAGAAGAAGAAAAAAAGAAAGGCTATGAGAAAATTTTTGAAGAGATTATAGTTGAAAATTTCCCCAACATGGGAAAAGAAATAGTCAATCAAGTCCAAGAAGCACAAAGAGTACCATACAGAATCAATCCGAGAAGAAACACACCAAGACACATATTAATGAAGTTAACACAAATTAAACACAAGGACAGAATTCTCAAAGCAGCAAGGGAAAAGCAACTAGTGACATACAAGGGAAAGCCCATCCGTTTAACAGCTGATCTTTCAACAGAAACTCTGCAGGCCAGAAGGGAATGGCAGGACACATTTAAACGGCTGAAAGAGAATAATCTGCAACCAAGAATCCTCTACCCTGCAAGGATCTCCTTCAAAATTGATGGAGAAATCAAAAGCTTAACGGACAAGCAAAAATTAAAAGAATTTAGTCACACCAAACCAGTCTTACAACAAGTGTTAAAGGGACTTATATAGAAAACAAGTATAAAAGGAGAAGATCCATGAAACAAACCCATCATAACATCTAAGAAGATGACAATAGGATCATTTGTATCAATAATTACTTTGAATGTAAATGGACTAAATGCCCCAACCAAAAGACACAGAGTGGCTGAATGGAGCCAAAAACATGACCCATACATATGCTGCCTCCAGGAAACTCATTTCAGACCTAGAGACACTCATAGACTGAAAGTGAGAGGCTGGAAAAAGATATTCCATGCAAATGGAAATCAAAAGAAAGCTGGAGTAGCAATCCTCATATCAGATAAAATAGATTTTAAAGCAAAGAAGATTCTAAGAGACAAGGCAGGTCACTACATCATGATTAAGGGATCCATCCAAGAAGAAGACATAACAATCATAAATATCTATGCACCCAACGCAGGAGCACCACAATACATAAGACAAACACTTTCAGATATAAAAGAAGACATTGACAGCAACACAATCATAGTAGGAGACTTTAACACTCCTCTCACACCAATGGACAGATCATCCAAACAGAAAATTAATAAAGAAACAGAAGCCATAAATGCCACACTAGAAGAGATGGACCTCATTGATATCTTTAGGACTTTCCATCCAAAAGCAGAAGAATACACTTTCTTCTCAAGTGCTCACGGAACATTCTCCAGGATAGACCACATCTTGGGCCACAGATCAATCCTCAGTCAATTCATGAAAACTGAAATTCTATCAACCATCTTCTTGGACCACAATGCAGTGAGACTAGAGATCAACTACAGGAAAAAAACCGCTAAAAACACAAACACATGGAGATTAAACAACACATACCTAAAAAACCAACTGATCATTGAAGAAATCAAAGGAGAAATAAAAAAATTCCTAGAAGAAAATGACAATGAACACACGACAGTGCAAAACCTATGGGATACTGCAAAAGCAGTTCTAAGAGGGAAGTTTAGAGCAATTCAATCCCACCTCAAGAAACTAGGAAAATCTCAAACAGACGACCTTACCTTACACTTAAAACAACTGGAGAAAGAAGAACAAAAACACCCCAAAGCCAGCAGAAGAAGGGAAATCATAAAGATCAGAGCAGAAATAAATGAAAAAGAAACAAAAGAAACAATAGTAAAGATAAATAAAACAAAAAGCTGGTTCTTCGAAAAAGTCAATAAAATCGACACACCACTGGCCAGACTCATTAAGAAAAAGAGAGAGAAGAATCAGATCAACAAAATCAAAAATGAAAAAGGAGAGATTACAACGGATAATGCAGAAATCTAAAGGATTCTAAGAGACTATTATGAACAACTCTATGGCAACAAACTGGACAACCTGGAAGAAATGGACAGTTTCTTAGAGAAGATTAATCTCCCAAGACTCAACCAGGAAGAAATAGATTTTAAAGCAAAGAAGATTCTAAGAGACAAGGCAGGTCACTACATCATGATTAAGGGATCCATCCAAGAAGAAGACATAACAATCATAAATATCTATGCACCCAACGCAGGAGCACCACAATACATAAGACAAACACTTTCAGATATAAAAGAAGACATTGACAGCAACACAATCATAGTAGGAGACTTTAACACTCCTCTCACACCAATGGACAGATCATCCAAACAGAAAATTAATAAAGAAACAGAAGCCATAAATGCCACACTAGAAGAGATGGACCTCATTGATATCTTTAGGACTTTCCATCCAAAAGCAGAAGAATACACTTTCTTCTCAAGTGCTCACGGAACATTCTCCAGGATAGACCACATCTTGGGCCACAGATCAATCCTCAGTCAATTCATGAAAACTGAAATTCTATCAACCATCTTCTTGGACCACAATGCAGTGAGACTAGAGATCAACTACAGGAAAAAAACCGCTAAAAACACAAACACATGGAGATTAAACAACACATACCTAAAAAACCAACTGATCATTGAAGAAATCAAAGGAGAAATAAAAAAATTCCTAGAAGAAAATGACAATGAACACACGACAGTGCAAAACCTATGGGATACTGCAAAAGCAGTTCTAAGAGGGAAGTTTAGAGCAATTCAATCCCACCTCAAGAAACTAGGAAAATCTCAAACAGACGACCTTACCTTACACTTAAAACAACTGGAGAAAGAAGAACAAAAACACCCCAAAGCCAGCAGAAGAAGGGAAATCATAAAGATCAGAGCAGAAATAAATGAAAAAGAAACAAAAGAAACAATAGTAAAGATAAATAAAACAAAAAGCTGGTTCTTCGAAAAAGTCAATAAAATCGACACACCACTGGCCAGACTCATTAAGAAAAAGAGAGAGAAGAATCAGATCAACAAAATCAAAAATGAAAAAGGAGAGATTACAACGGATAATGCAGAAATCTAAAGGATTCTAAGAGACTATTATGAACAACTCTATGGCAACAAACTGGACAACCTGGAAGAAATGGACAGTTTCTTAGAGAAGATTAATCTCCCAAGACTCAACCAGGAAGAAATAGAAACTTTGAACAAGCCAATCACAAGCTCAGAAATCGACCTTGTGATCAAAAATCTACCCAAAAATAAAAGCCCAGGGCCAGATGGTTTCACAAGTGAATTCTACCAAACATTTAAAGAAGAGCTAATGCCTGTCCTTCTAAAACTCTTCCAAAAAATTGCACAGGAAGGAACACTTCCGAACACATTCTACGAGACCACCATCACCCTGATACCAAAGCCAGGCAAAGACATCACAAAAAAAGAAAATTATAGGCCAATTTCACTGATGAATCTAGATGGCAAAATCCTCAACAAAATCCTAGCAAACAGAATTCAGCAACACATCAAAAAGCTCATTCATCCCGATCAAGTTGGGTTTATCCCAGGCATGCAAGGATTCTTCAATATCCGCAAATCAATCAATGTGATACACCATATCAACAAATTGAGAGACAAAAATCACATGATCATCTCAATAGATGCAGAAAAAGCCTTTGACAAAGTACAGCATCCATTTATGATAAAAACTCTTCAAAAAATGGGCATAGAAGGAACTTATCTTAACATAGTGAAAGCCATATATGAGAAGCCCACAGCGAACATTATCCTCAGTGGTGAAAAACTCAAAGCATTCCCTCTAAGATCAGGAACAAGACAAGGGTGTCGACTTTCACCACTCTTATTCAACATAGTCCTGGAAGTTCTGGCAACAGCAATAAGAGAAGAGAAAGAAATCAAAGAAATCCAGATTGGAAAAGAAGAAGTCAAACTCTCTCTACTTGCAGATGACATGATATTATACATAGAAAATCCCAAAGACACTATTACAAAACTACTAGAGTTAATCAGCGAATTCAGCAAAGTCACAGGATACAAAGTCAACACACAGAAATCACTGGCATTCCTATACACAAACAATGAAAAATCAGAAAATGAAATCAAAGAGGCAGTCCCCTTCACCATCGCAACCAAAAGAATCAAATATCTAGGAATAAACCTACCCAAAGAAACAAAAGAACTGTACACAGAAAATTACAAGACACTCATGAGAGACATTAAAGAAGACTTAAATAGATGGAGAAATATTCCATGTTCCTGGGTAGGAAGAATCAATATTGTGAAAATGACCATACTACCAAATGTCATCTATAGATTCAATGCGATCCCTATCAAACTTCCAAGAACATTCTCCACAGAACTAGACCAGCGAATAACAGTTCATATGGAAACACAAAAGACCTCGAATAGCCAAAGCAATCCTCAGGAAGAAGAATGGAGCTGGGGGGATCAGCCTCCCCAACTTCAGACTCTACTAAAAAGCAACAGTCATCAAGACAGTATGGTACTGGCACAAAAACAGAACTATAGACCAATGGAACAAGATCGAGAACCCAGAGATAAACCCATGCACCTATGGGTACCTTATTTTTGACAAAGGAGGCAAACATATAAAATGGGACAAAGACAGCCTCTTCAACAAATGGTGCTGGGAAAATTGGATAGCTACATGCAATAAAATGAAGGTGGAACATAGCCTGACAGCATGCACAAAGATCAACTCAAAATGGATTAAATACTTAAATGTAAGGCTAGAAACCATTAAACTCTTAGAGGAGAATATAGGCAAAACCCTCCAGGACATCAATCAAAGCAAGATCTTCTCTGACCCACCTACTAGAATAGTAGAACTAAAAAGACAAATGAACATATGGGACCTAATGAAACTTAAAAGCTTTTGTACATCTAAAGAAATTACAAAAAAACTCAACAGACACCCCACAGAGTGGGAGAAAATCATAGCAAATGAAACAACAGACAAAGAATTAATCTCCAAAATCTACAAGCAACTCAGACAACTCAGCACAGGGAAAACGAACAACCCAATCAAAAAATGGGAAAAGGACTTAAACAGACACCTCTCCAATGATGACATACAGATGGCCCAAAAACACATGAAACAATGCTCAACTTCACTAATAATTAGAGAAATGCAAATCAAAACTACAATGAGATACCACCTCACACCCATCAGAATGGCCATCATCCACAAATCGACAGACAATAAATGCTGGAGAGGGTGCGGAGAAAACGAAATTAATAAAAATCCATGCAAGAATCCCAAAGGTGTACAAAAAACGACTCATGAGAGACATTAAAGAAGACTTAAATAGATGGAGAAATATTCCATGTTCCTGGGTAGGAAGAATCAATATTGTGAAAATGACCATACTACCAAATGTCATCTATAGATTCAATGCGATCCCTATCAAACTTCCAAGAACATTCTCCACAGAACTAGACCAGCGAATAACAGTTCATATGGAAACACAAAAGACCTCGAATAGCCAAAGCAATCCTCAGGAAGAAGAATGGAGCTGGGGGGATCAGCCTCCCCAACTTCAGACTCTACTAAAAAGCAACAGTCATCAAGACAGTATGGTACTGGCACAAAAACAGAACTATAGACCAATGGAACAAGATCGAGAACCCAGAGATAAACCCATGCACCTATGGGTACCTTATTTTTGACAAAGGAGGCAAACATATAAAATGGGACAAAGACAGCCTCTTCAACAAATGGTGCTGGGAAAATTGGATAGCTACATGCAATAAAATGAAGGTGGAACATAGCCTGACAGCATGCACAAAGATCAACTCAAAATGGATTAAATACTTAAATGTAAGGCTAGAAACCATTAAACTCTTAGAGGAGAATATAGGCAAAACCCTCCAGGACATCAATCAAAGCAAGATCTTCTCTGACCCACCTACTAGAATAGTAGAACTAAAAAGACAAATGAACATATGGGACCTAATGAAACTTAAAAGCTTTTGTACATCTAAAGAAATTACAAAAAAACTCAACAGACACCCCACAGAGTGGGAGAAAATCATAGCAAATGAAACAACAGACAAAGAATTAATCTCCAAAATCTACAAGCAACTCAGACAACTCAGCACAGGGAAAACGAACAACCCAATCAAAAAATGGGAAAAGGACTTAAACAGACACCTCTCCAATGATGACATACAGATGGCCCAAAAACACATGAAACAATGCTCAACTTCACTAATAATTAGAGAAATGCAAATCAAAACTACAATGAGATACCACCTCACACCCATCAGAATGGCCATCATCCACAAATCGACAGACAATAAATGCTGGAGAGGCTGTGGAGAAAACGGAACACTCCTGCATTGCTGGTGGGAGTGTAAATTGATACAGCCTCTATGGAAGACAGTCTGGAGATTTCTTAAAAAACTAAAAACAGAAGCACCATATGACCCAGCAATCCCACTCTTAGGCTTATACCCTGACGAAATCAAAGCTGAAAGAAGCACCTGTACCCCAATGTTCATTGCAGCTCTCTATACAATAGCTAGAACACGGAAGGAACCTAGATGCCCATCGACGAACGAATGGATCCAAAAGCTCTGATACATATATACAATGGAATACTACACAGCTGTAAAGAGAAATGCAGAAGAATCAACCCTAATGAGGTGGCTGGATCTAGAACGCATCATCAAAAGTGAAGTCAGTCAGAAAGAGAAGGACAAATACAGTATATTAACACATATATATGGAATCTAGTAGAATGGTGATGATGGCACATGCAGTGAAGCGACAGAAAGACAGACATGGACAGTGGACATATGGACATTGTGGGGAAGGAACAGTGGGTGAGAGGCGTGAAGGAAGCAGCATGAAGGCCTGTACTATCATAAGTGAAGAAAATAGCTCTAGTCATTGCTCTGTGAGAAAAGGGGATCCTTCAGGGGTGCTGTGTGATCGTCGGGAGGCGAGGGAAGGGGGGGATATACATATGACTATTCTGAGAACATACATATCTGTAAACAGCAAAACTCTGTAAAAGTTAAAAGCAAAATAAATGTTTTTTTTTTTTTTAAAAAAAAGAATTATAGGGGTTCCAGAAGAAGAAAAGTGAAAGAAAGGCTATGAAAAAATTCTTGAAGAGATTATAGTTGAAAACTTCCCCAGCATGGGAAAGGAAATAGTCAACCAATCCAGGAAGCACAAAGAGTTACAGGATAAACCCCAGAAGAAACACATCAAGGTACATACTAATCAATCTATCACAATTAAATATAAAGACAAATTACTTAAAGCAGCAAGAAACAAGTAACAAATAAGTTACAAAGGAAACCCCATATCTTTCAACAGAAACCCTGCAGGTCAGAAGAGAATGGCAAGGCACATTTAAATGGCTAAAAAAGAATAACCTACAACCAAGAATTCTCTACTTGGAAAGGATCTCATTCAGAATTTATGGAGAACTCAAAAATTTCACAGACAAGCAAAAATTAAAAGAATTTAGTAACACCAAACCAGCCTGACAACAAGTGTTAAAAGAACTTATTTAGACAACAAGTATAAGAGAAGAAGAAGAAGATCTACAAAAAAACCCCCATTATAACATCTAAGAAGATGACAAGAGGATCATTTGTATCAATAATTACTTTAAATGTAAATCGACTAAATGAATGAACCGAAAGACACAAACTGGCTGAATGGATACAAAAACATGATTCATATATATGCTGCTTACAAGAAACCCACTTCAGACCTAGAGACACTCATAGACTGAAAGTGAGAGGATGGAAAAGGATATTACATGCAAATGGAAATAAAAAGAAAGCTGGAGTAGCAATCCACATATCAGACAAAATAGACCTCAAAATAAAGAAGATTCAAAGAGACAAGATAGGACACTACATAATGATTAAGGGATTGATCCAAGAAGAAGGCATAACAGTCATGAATATCTATGCAAACAACTCAGGAGCACCTCAATATATAAGACAAACGTTTTCAGACATAAACGAAGAAATCAACAATAACACCATAATAGTAGCAGAGCTTACCACTCCTCTAACACCAATGGACAGATAATCCAAACAGAAAATTAATAGAGGAACTCAAGCCTTGGCTTCCCTGGTGGTCCAGTGGGTAAGGACACCGCCGTGCAGTGCAAGGGGCAACGGTTCGATCCCTGGCCTGGGAAGATCCCACGTGCCGCAGAGCAGCGGGACCAATGTGTCCAATTACCGAGCCAGAGCTCTGGAGAGCATGAGCCCAGAGCTGGTGCTCTGCGACAGCAGAGGCCACTGAATGGGAGGCCCACACGGCCAAAGAACAAAGATGGATGAAAATAGATAAAGACAAATTACTTAAAGCAGCAAGAAACAAGTAACAAATAAGTTACAAAGGAAACCCCATATCTTTCAACAGAAACCCTGCAGGTCAGAAGAGAATGGCAAGGCACATTTAAATGGCTAAAAAAGAATAACCTACAACCAAGAATTCTCTACTTGGAAAGGATCTCATTCAGAATTTATGGAGAACTCAAAAATTTCACAGACAAGCAAAAATTAAAAGAATTTAGTAACACCAAACCAGCCTGACAACAAGTGTTAAAAGAACTTATTTAGACAACAAGTATAAGAGAAGAAGAAGAAGATCTACAAAAAAACCCCCATTATAACATCTAAGAAGATGACAAGAGGATCATTTGTATCAATAATTACTTTAAATGTAAATCGACTAAATGAATGAACCGAAAGACACAAACTGGCTGAATGGATACAAAAACATGATTCATATATATGCTGCTTACAAGAAACCCACTTCAGACCTAGAGACACTCATAGACTGAAAGTGAGAGGATGGAAAAGGATATTACATGCAAATGGAAATAAAAAGAAAGCTGGAGTAGCAATCCACATATCAGACAAAATAGACCTCAAAATAAAGAAGATTCAAAGAGACAAGATAGGACACTACATAATGATTAAGGGATTGATCCAAGAAGAAGGCATAACAGTCATGAATATCTATGCAAACAACTCAGGAGCACCTCAATATATAAGACAAACGTTTTCAGACATAAACGAAGAAATCAACAATAACACCATAATAGTAGCAGAGCTTACCACTCCTCTAACACCAATGGACAGATAATCCAAACAGAAAATTAATAGAGGAACTCAAGCCTTGGCTTCCCTGGTGGTCCAGTGGGTAAGGACACCGCCGTGCAGTGCAAGGGGCAACGGTTCGATCCCTGGCCTGGGAAGATCCCACGTGCCGCAGAGCAGCGGGACCAATGTGTCCAATTACCGAGCCAGAGCTCTGGAGAGCATGAGCCCAGAGCTGGTGCTCTGCGACAGCAGAGGCCACTGCAATGGGAGGCCCACACGGGCCAAAGAACAAAGATGGATGAAAATAGATAAATGAAAAACCAATGGAAGTGGCCCACCTGCTCCCCTCCCCCCCCACCCCAACCCCCACCAATAATAAATAAATAAATAAATCTTTTAAAAAAAAAAACAAGCCTTAAATGACACACTCGAAGAGATGGACCTCATTGATATCTTTAGGACATTCCCTCCAAAACAGAAGAATACACTTTCTTCTCAGGTGCTCATGGAACATTCTCCAGAATAGACCACATCTTGGGCCACAAATCAAACCTCAGTCAATTCAAGAAAACTGAAATTATATCAACCATCTTCTCGGACCACAATGCAATGGGACTAGAGATCAACTGCAGGGAAAATAAACGCTAAAAACACAAAAACATGGAGATTAAACAACACATACCTTAAAAACTAACAGATTACTGAGCAAATCAAAGGAGAAATTTAAAAATTTCTAGAAGAAAATGACAATGAACACACGACAGTGCAAAACCTATGGGATACCACAAAAGCAATTTTAAGAGAGAAGTTCATAGCAATAAAATCCAACCTCAAGAAACAAGAAAAATATCAAACAAATGATTTAACCCAATGCTTAAAACAACTGGAGAAAGAAGAACAAAAACACCCCAAAGTCAGCAGAAGAAGAGAAATCATTATGGTCAGAGCAGAAACAAATGGAAAAGAAATAAAAGCAACAATAACACCATAATAGTAGCAGAGCTTACCACTCCTCTAACACCAATGGACAGATAATCCAAACAGAAAATTAATAGAGGAACTCAAGCCTTGGCTTCCCTGGTGGTCCAGTGGGTAAGGACACCGCCGTGCAGTGCAAGGGGCAACGGTTCGATCCCTGGCCTGGGAAGATCCCACGTGCCGCAGAGCAGCGGGACCAATGTGTCCAATTACCGAGCCAGAGCTCTGGAGAGCATGAGCCCAGAGCTGGTGCTCTGCGACAGCAGAGGCCACTGCAATGGGAGGCCCACACGGGCCAAAGAACAAAGATGGATGAAAATAGATAAATGAAAAACCAATGGAAGTGGCCCACCTGCTCCCCTCCCTCCCCACCCCAACCCCCACCAATAATAAATAAATAAATAAATCTTTTAAAAAAAAAAACAAGCCTTAAATGACACACTCGAAGAGATGGACCTCATTGATATCTTTAGGACATTCCCTCCAAAACAGAAGAATACACTTTCTTCTCAGGTGCTCATGGAACATTCTCCAGAATAGACCACATCTTGGGCCACAAATCAAACCTCAGTCAATTCAAGAAAACTGAAATTATATCAACCATCTTCTCGGACCACAATGCAATGGGACTAGAGATCAACTGCAGGGAAAATAAACGCTAAAAACACAAAAACATGGAGATTAAACAACACATACCTTAAAAACTAACAGATTACTGAGCAAATCAAAGGAGAAATTTAAAAATTTCTAGAAGAAAATGACAATGAACACACGACAGTGCAAAACCTATGGGATACCACAAAAGCAATTTTAAGAGAGAAGTTCATAGCAATAAAATCCAACCTCAAGAAACAAGAAAAATATCAAACAAATGATTTAACCCAATGCTTAAAACAACTGGAGAAAGAAGAACAAAAACACCCCAAAGTCAGCAGAAGAAGAGAAATCATTATGGTCAGAGCAGAAACAAATGGAAAAGAAATAAAAGCAACAATAGCAAAGATAAATCAAACCAAAAGTTGGTTCTTCAAAAGTATAAAGAAAATTGACAAACAGCTGGCCAGACTCATCAAGAATAAAAGAGCGAAGAACCAGATCAATAAAATCAAAAATTGAAAAGGTGACCTTCCAACTGATCATGAAGAAATCCAAAGGATTGTAAGAGACTATTATGAACAACTCTACGGCAACAAACTGGAAAACCTGGAAGAAATGGACAGTTTCTTAGAGGAGATTAATCTCCCAAGAGAGAACCAGGAAGCAATAGAAACTATGAGCAACCCAATCACAAGCTCAGAAATCGAATTTGTGTTTCAAAGTCTACCCAATTCTTAAAGCCCAGGGCCAGATGGCTTCACAGGGGAATTCAACCAAACATTTAAAGAAGAACTTTAATACCTGTCCTTCTAAAACTCTTGCAAAAAATTGCACAGGAAGGAGCACTTTCAACACATTCTATGAGGCCACCATCACCCTGATACCAAAACCAGGCAAAGAGAACACAAAAAAGGAAAATTATAGAGCAATAACACTGATGAATTTGGATGCCAAGATCCTCAACAAAATCCTGGCAAAAAAAATTCAGGACCCCATCAAAAAACTCATACATCATGAACAAGTTGGATACATCCCAGGCATGCAAGTATTCTTCAATATCTGCAAATCAATTAATGCAATACACTATATTAACTAATTGAGAGAAATAAATCACATGATAATCTCAATAGATGCAGAAAAAGCCTTCGACAAAATCCAACACCTATTTATGATAAAAACTCTTCAAAAAAATGGGCATAGAAGGAACCTATATCAACATAGTGAAAGCCATATATGAGAGGCACACAGTGAACATTATCCTCAATGGTGAAAAACTGAAAGTATTCCCTCTAAGATCAGGAAGAAGACAGGGATGTCCACTTTCACTACTATTATTCAACAAAGTCCTGAATGTTCTAGCAACAATAAGAGAAGAAAAAGAAAGAAAAGAAATCCAGATGGGAAAAGAAGAAGTAAAACTCTCTCTCTTTGCCAACAACATGATATTATACATAGAAAACCCCAAAGACACTATCACAAAGCTACTATAGCTAATCAAAGATTTCAGAAAAGTCGCAGGATACAAAATCAATATACAGAAATCACTGGCATTCCTATACACAAACAATGAAAAATCAGAAAATGAAATCAAAGAGCCAATCCCCTTTACCATCACAACCAAAAGAATCAAGCATCTAGGAATAAACCTATCCAAAAAAACCAAAGAACTGTACACAGAAAATTTCAAGAGACTCACGAAAGAAATTAAAGAAGACTTAACCAGATGGAGAGATATTCCATGTTCCTGGGTTGGAAGAATCAATACTGTGAAAATGACCATACTAGTAAATACCATCTGCCGATTCAATGTAATCCCTATCAAATTACCAATGACATTCTTCACAGAACTAGACCAAAGAATAACACAGTTCATATGGAAACACAAAAGACCTCGAATAGCCAAAGCAATCCTGAGGAAGAAAAACAGAGCTGGAGGAATCAGCCTCTCTAACTTCAGACTCTACTACAAAGCAGCAGTCATCAAGACAGTATGATACTGGAACAAAAACAGAAATATAGACCCATGGAAAAAGATGGAGAACCCAGAGGTAAACCCTATTTTCAAAAGAAGATGAAAATCTACAAAGGGACAAAAACAGCCTCTTCAACAAATGGTTCTGGGAAAATTGGACAGCTACATTCAAAAAACCCCTAAAAATAACATCATGAACAAGTTGGATACATCCCAGGCATGCAAGTATTCTTCAATATCTGCAAATCAATTAATGCAATACACTATATTAACTAATTGAGAGAAATAAATCACATGATAATCTCAATAGATGCAGAAAAAGCCTTCGACAAAATCCAACACCTATTTATGATAAAAACTCTTCAAAAAAATGGGCATAGAAGGAACCTATATCAACATAGTGAAAGCCATATATGAGAGGCACACAGTGAACATTATCCTCAATGGTGAAAAACTGAGAGCATTCCTCTAAGATCAGGAAGAAGACAGGGATGTCCACTTTCACTACTATTATTCAACAAAGTCCTGAATGTTCTAGCAACAATAAGAGAAGAAAAAGAAAGAAAAGAAATCCAGATGGGAAAAGAAGAAGTAAAACTCTCTCTCTTTGCCAACAACATGATATTATACATAGAAAACCCCAAAGACACTATCACAAAGCTACTATAGCTAATCAAAGATTTCAGAAAAGTCGCAGGATACAAAATCAATATACAGAAATCACTGGCATTCCTATACACAAACAATGAAAAATCAGAAAATGAAATCAAAGAGCCAATCCCCTTTACCATCACAACCAAAAGAATCAAGCATCTAGGAATAAACCTATCCAAAAAAACCAAAGAACTGTACACAGAAAATTTCAAGAGACTCACGAAAGAAATTAAAGAAGACTTAACCAGATGGAGAGATATTCCATGTTCCTGGGTTGGAAGAATCAATACTGTGAAAATGACCATACTAGTAAATACCATCTGCCGATTCAATGTAATCCCTATCAAATTACCAATGACATTCTTCACAGAACTAGACCAAAGAATAACACAGTTCATATGGAAACACAAAAGACCTCGAATAGCCAAAGCAATCCTGAGGAAGAAAAACAGAGCTGGAGGAATCAGCCTCTCTAACTTCAGACTCTACTACAAAGCAGCAGTCATCAAGACAGTATGATACTGGAACAAAAACAGAAATATAGACCCATGGAAAAAGATGGAGAACCCAGAGGTAAACCCTATTTTCAAAAGAAGATGAAAATCTACAAAGGGACAAAAACAGCCTCTTCAACAAATGGTTCTGGGAAAATTGGACAGCTACATTCAAAAAAATGAAGTTGGAACATTCCCTGACACCATACACCAAGATCAACTCAAAATGGATTAAAGATCTAAATGTAAGACCAGAAACCATCAAACTCTTAGAGGAAAATATAGACAAAACACTCAAGGACATCAATCAAAGCAAGATCTTCCATGACCCGCCTAACTAGAATAACGGAACTAAAAACAAACATTAGCATGTGGGACCTAATGAAACTTAAAATCTTCTGTGCAGCAAAAGAAACTACAAAAAAAGGTGAATAGACAGCCCACAGAATTGGAGAAAATACTAGCAAATGAAACAACTGACAAAGAATTAATCTCCAAAATCTACAAGCAACTCGGACAACTCAGCACCAGAAAAATGAACAACCCAAACAAAAAAAGGGAAAGGGACCCAAACAGACAATTCACCAAAGAAGTTATACAAATGGCCAAAAAACATATGAAACGATGCTCAATCTCACTTATTATTACAGAAATGCGAATCAAAACTACAATGAGGTATCATCTCATACCAGTTAGAATGATCATCATCAAAATATCTACAGACTATAAGTGCTGGAGAGGATGTGGAGAAAAGGGAACCCTCTTGCATTGCTGGTGGGAATGTAAATTGATACAGCCACTATGGAAGACAATATGGAGATTCCTTAACAAATTAAAAATAGAAGCACCATATGACCCAGTAACCCCACTATTAGGTTTATACCCTGATGAAATCAAAACTGAAAGAGGCACCTGTACCCCAATGTTTATTGCAGCTCTTTTTACAGTAGTTAAAACATGGAAGCAACCTAGATGTCCATTGACGAATGAATGGATAAAACAACTCTGGTGCATATATACAATGGAGTACTTCTTAGCTGTAAAAAGAAATGCAGAAGAATCAGCACCAATGAGGTGACTGGATCTAGAACCTATTGTAAAAAGTGAAGTAAATCAAAAAGAGAAAGACAAGTACAGTATACTAACACACATATATGGAATCTAGTAAGAGGGTAATGGTAACACACACAGTGAAGTGATGGAAAAACAGACATGGAGAACAGGCTTATGGACATTGTAGGGAATGAACAGTGGGTGGGAGGCATAGAGGGAGTAGCATGGAAACCTATACTATCATATGCAAAAAAGATAGCTATTGTCATTGCCCTGTGAGAAGATGAGATCCTGCAGGGGCATGGCATGACAGCCTGGAGGGCCAAGATGTGGGGGACGGGGAGGGGAGAGGGTGCCAGGGATATGCATATGACTGATCTGGGAACATACATATCTGTGAACAACAAAACTCTGTAAAAATTTTAATAAAATAAAATAGATAGATGGAAACCTCACTTTTGGTGGGTTAGATATCTAGATCGAGTTTCATCCTATAAAAATTACATATAAAAGTATAATGTATGTTTTGTGTTATATGCTCACACCAATGAACAGAGAAAAGGAATATATCATTAATTCACCTTTGTTTCTAAATCATACTCTGATCTATATTCAAATCACAGAGGAAAGAATCACTGGAATACTAATGCTAAAGAATTGTTTTAAAGCATAACAATAACAAAGAAAATCTTCAAACTTTAATCATTCTAATTTAAGCTAACTGTCATCTATTTGGTTTTCTTTTGCTATAATTTGAAATTGGTTTAGATTGATATGGATATTCTTAAAAATAAAAGCCTGTGATGCAGAGTGGCTGTTCTACAGAATTTCTTACTCTTTGTAGATACTGTGTGTGTGTGTGTGTGTGTGTATTGGTCACTCAGTTATGTTCGACTCTTTGTGACCCCATCGATTGAAGCCTGCCAGGCTCATCTGTCCATGGGATTTTCCAGGTTCTCTGTAGGCTCATGAAAATGAAACTGTGTCAGCATTTATTAATGTTCAAAATTGTTTCTCATGTCTGTATTACACATTCTCCAATACTTTCTTTATTCCCCATACTAACTGAGCCTGATAAGGTTGTGACATTTAAATTGTTTATAAGTAATTACTGATAAAGTCACTCTAATGGGTCTTAGGTATTTTTTGCTCTCATCTGAGTAAAGTGGAATTTATGTTTTGTTATACTGATATAGTAAATATTATTATATAGTATTATAATAATTATTATTATTATATAGTAACAGCATTGTAACTTGGAATATAAGACAGCATTGTTAGAAATTTAAAATTCTCAGCAACTTCACAGATGGTGCTAATGGACCCACGTGCCAATGCAAGAGACATAAGAGATGCGGATTCTATCCTTATGTCAGGAAACCCCTGGAAGAGGCCATGATGACACACTCCAATATTCTTACCTAGGGAATCCCATGGACAGAGGAGCCTGGCAGCCTACAGATGATAGGATAGGAAAGAGACAATACTGAAGTGACTTAAAAAAACTCTGTAAAAATTTTAATAAAATAAAATAGATAGATGGAAACCTCACTTTTGGTGGGTTAGATATCTAGATCGAGTTTCATCCTATAAAAATTACATATAAAAGTATAATGTATGTTTTGTGTTATATGCTCACACCAATGAACAGAGAAAAGGAATATATCATTAATTCACCTTTGTTTCTAAATCATACTCTGATCTATATTCAAATCACAGAGGAAAGAATCACTGGAATACTAATGCTAAAGAATTGTTTTAAAGCATAACAATAACAAAGAAAATCTTCAAACTTTAATCATTCTAATTTAAGCTAACTGTCATCTATTTGGTTTTCTTTTGCTATAATTTGAAATTGGTTTAGATTGATATGGATATTCTTAAAAAATAAAAGCCTGTGATGCAGAGTGGCTGTTCTACAGAATTTCTTACTCTTTGTAGATACTGTGTGTGTGTGTGTGTGTGTGTATTGGTCACTCAGTTATGTTCGACTCTTTGTGACCCCATCGATTGAAGCCTGCCAGGCTCATCTGTCCATGGGATTTTCCAGGTTCTCTGTAGGCTCATGAAAATGAAACTGTGTCAGCATTTATTAATGTTCAAAATTGTTTCTCATGTCTGTATTACACATTCTCCAATACTTTCTTTATTCCCCATACTAACTGAGCCTGATAAGGTTGTGACATTTAAATTGTTTATAAGTAATTACTGATAAAGTCACTCTAATGGGTCTTAGGTATTTTTTGCTCTCATCTGAGTAAAGTGGAATTTATGTTTTGTTATACTGATATAGTAAATATTATTATATAGTATTATAATAATTATTATTATTATATAGTAACAGCATTGTAACTTGGAATATAAGACAGCATTGTTAGAAATTTAAAATTCTCAGCAACTTCACAGATGGTGCTAATGGACCCACGTGCCAATGCAAGAGACATAAGAGATGCGGATTCTATCCTTATGTCAGGAAACCCCTGGAAGAGGCCATGATGACACACTCCAATATTCTTACCTAGGGAATCCCATGGACAGAGGAGCCTGGCAGCCTACAGATGATAGGATAGGAAAGAGACAATACTGAAGTGACTGAGCCATGCATGCACAACCATGAATATTCCCAACTAGTTTTAAACATTAATTTTACAAATCACTATGCTGTCATGCTTCATAACCAAAAACAAATTTCTTTTCTTTTTTGAATCACAAAGAATTTTATCACCCACGGTTGAGTTAACACAAGATGGAGTTATGTTTTTAACTCAAGACTGAGGTTGATCTTTTTCTATTTGTTAAAGTCTTTGGCTTCCCCACTAGGTAGCAAGATTCTTTTTGTTGTTGTTTTGGCTATTTTTTAAAATTTTGATTTGTTGCTTTTACAGAGTTTTGTTGTTTACAGATATGTATGATCCCAGATTAGCCGTGTGTGTATTCCATTCCTAGTAAGAATGTAGTAAGTGTGTACTGATAAATGCACACACAGAGCATAGATGGAAAAAGAGTCATAGAGAACAGACTTATGGACATTGGGAAAAGGGGAGAGTGGATGAGAGATATGCAAAGAGTAACATTGAGCCCTATACTATCATATGTAAAAGATATAACTATTGTCAATATGCTGTGGGTTAAGGGATCTTACATAGAGGACGTTTCTTTTTTTTACTCTTATGGCAACTTTACAGTGTGAGTCTTAACATCACAAAGATTATTCAAGGGGAATCTATATGCTCAAGTTTTCTTCAACCACGTGACTTTTGAATTTAGAAAGAGTTATCACTGTTTCTTTCATAAATTCCCATGTACAAATCTTGACTCTGCTTTTATCAGTAGGTATTCTGTGACATAAATCAAGAGGGTTAAGCTGTACTGCTGGCCAAGTCAGCTTTTCCAATGCATTTCTTTAAATCATATAGAAATGACTTCAAACTATGTCATGGAAACATGGAAATCTTGTTTTGTTGTTTTGTTTTTTGCCACCAGGAAAGTCCTGGGTAACATCTTCTGTTTAACCTTTCCCAGAATACCAGTCCTTTTTATTTTCTACATTAAATGTGTTTCTTCCTCTTTTACTGAATACTTGCTTCTGCATTTGTATCTCAAATACTCAACTTTGCCTTTATAATCTCTTATGTATTTTTCCATACTGAGGTTTTGCCTTCAATACAGGAAATCCCCTTATGCTACTCTCTATTTAAGTTAATTTGCTGGTGTTCTTTTTCAAAAAGGAAAATGAAGAAAAAAAGAGAAACACATCTTGATGTATACCAGGTTCTGAAGCAAATGTAAAGTGTGGCTTAAGTCCTTCAGAGATAATTTTCTTAAAATCCCAGTAACAGTTTAAACTTCAAAAAGCAGGACTTCCCTGGTGGTCCAGTGGGTAAAGACTCCACTTTGCAGTGCAAGGGGCACCTGTTAGATCTCTGGCTTAGAAAGATCCCACGTATCAGGGAGCAGCTAAACTGGTGTGTCCAATTACAAGCCAGCACTCTGGAGCACATGTGCCTAGAGCCTTAGCTCTGCAATGAGAGAGGCCACTGCAATGGGAGGCCCACAGGCCAAAGAATGAAGATGGGTGAAAATAAACAAATAAAACCCAATGGAATTTTTAAAAAGAGAAAACAGACTTATGGACATTGGGAAAAGGGGAGAGTGGATGAGAGATATGCAAAGAGTAACATTGAGCCCTATACTATCATATGTAAAAGATATAACTATTGTCAATATGCTGTGGGTTAAGGGATCTTACATAGAGGACGTTTCTTTTTTTTACTCTTATGGCAACTTTACAGTGTGAGTCTTAACATCACAAAGATTATTCAAGGGGAATCTATATGCTCAAGTTTTCTTCAACCACGTGACTTTTGAATTTAGAAAGAGTTATCACTGTTTCTTTCATAAATTCCCATGTACAAATCTTGACTCTGCTTTTATCAGTAGGTATTCTGTGACATAAATCAAGAGGGTTAAGCTGTACTGCTGGCCAAGTCAGCTTTTCCAATGCATTTCTTTAAATCATATAGAAATGACTTCAAACTATGTCATGGAAACATGGAAATCTTGTTTTGTTGTTTTGTTTTTTGCCACCAGGAAAGTCCTGGGTAACATCTTCTGTTTAACCTTTCCCAGAATACCAGTCCTTTTTATTTTCTACATTAAATGTGTTTCTTCCTCTTTTACTGAATACTTGCTTCTGCATTTGTATCTCAAATACTCAACTTTGCCTTTATAATCTCTTATGTATTTTTCCATACTGAGGTTTTGCCTTCAATACAGGAAATCCCCTTATGCTACTCTCTATTTAAGTTAATTTGCTGGTGTTCTTTTTCAAAAAGGAAAATGAAGAAAAAAAGAGAAACACATCTTGATGTATACCAGGTTCTGAAGCAAATGTAAAGTGTGGCTTAAGTCCTTCAGAGATAATTTTCTTAAAATCCCAGTAACAGTTTAAACTTCAAAAAGCAGGACTTCCCTGGTGGTCCAGTGGGTAAAGACTCCACTTTGCAGTGCAAGGGGCACCTGTTAGATCTCTGGCTTAGAAAGATCCCACGTATCAGGGAGCAGCTAAACTGGTGTGTCCAATTACAAGCCAGCACTCTGGAGCACATGTGCCTAGAGCCTTAGCTCTGCAATGAGAGAGGCCACTGCAATGGGAGGCCCACACAGGCCAAAGAATGAAGATGGGTGAAAATAAACAAATAAAAACCCAATAAAAGAGGCCAAATTTTTTTTTAAAGAAGCCATGTGAGTTCATAATGCAACAATGACCAAATATTAGTACAATATAAAGTTTATAATATAGTTCACATATATATCTTCATTTGTAATTCCCAACAAATTGAAGTAGATTGGCTAGCAGGAATCTAGATTCAGAGAAATTGCTTAGCAAATTACACATGACCATGCCACATTATAAAAGCTCAAGGGACAAACTTGAAACTAGTAAGTTCTAGAGGTCTAATACACAGCAGAGTGACTATAGACAGCAATACTATATTATAAACATCAAAGTTTTTAAGAGAATATATCTCAATTATTCCCTTCACAAAAAAGTAATAATTATGTGATATAATAGAGATGTTAGCTAGTGCTATAATGGTAGTCATATTGTAACATATACATGTATCAAATCAAAGCATTGCACACCTTAAATTTAATGTTATATGCAAATCACTTTTAAAAAAATTTTAGAACTTTTTTTTCTGAATTCATTTGCTGGACGCTAATGAACAGTATCTATGTAATGCTTTGTACCTTGAAATAATTTGAAGTACTTTATCTTCCCAAAGCTTAGTATACTTATTTTATATTAACATATTGGAATAGAAATCAAACTTCCCTAAGACTCTTTTAAATGTTTCTTTGTTGGGGGCTGCTCAGGATAGAGTACCTTAAAATTATTTAAAATAGTATTCAAATATAGCTTTAAAGCTGAAATGTAAATCCTAGAGAAACACATCTTGATGTATACCAGGTTCTGAAGCAAATGTAAAGTGTGGCTTAAGTCCTTCAGAGATAATTTTCTTAAAATCCCAGTAACAGTTTAAACTTCAAAAAGCAGGACTTCCCTGGTGGTCCAGTGGGTAAAGACTCCACTTTGCAGTGCAAGGGGCACCTGTTAGATCTCTGGCTTAGAAAGATCCCACGTATCAGGGAGCAGCTAAACTGGTGTGTCCAATTACAAGCCAGCACTCTGGAGCACATGTGCCTAGAGCCTTAGCTCTGCAATGAGAGAGGCCACTGCAATGGGAGGCCCACACAGGCCAAAGAATGAAGATGGGTGAAAATAAACAAATAAAAACCCAATAAAAGAGGCCAAATTTTTTTTTAAAGAAGCCATGTGAGTTCATAATGCAACAATGACCAAATATTAGTACAATATAAAGTTTATAATATAGTTCACATATATATCTTCATTTGTAATTCCCAACAAATTGAAGTAGATTGGCTAGCAGGAATCTAGATTCAGAGAAATTGCTTAGCAAATTACACATGACCATGCCACATTATAAAAGCTCAAGGGACAAACTTGAAACTAGTAAGTTCTAGAGGTCTAATACACAGCAGAGTGACTATAGACAGCAATACTATATTATAAACATCAAAGTTTTTAAGAGAATATATCTCAATTATTCCCTTCACAAAAAAGTAATAATTATGTGATATAATAGAGATGTTAGCTAGTGCTATAATGGTAGTCATATTGTAACATATACATGTATCAAATCAAAGCATTGCACACCTTAAATTTAATGTTATATGCAAATCACTTTTAAAAAAATTTTAGAACTTTTTTTTCTGAATTCATTTGCTGGACGCTAATGAACAGTATCTATGTAATGCTTTGTACCTTGAAATAATTTGAAGTACTTTATCTTCCCAAAGCTTAGTATACTTATTTTATATTAACATATTGGAATAGAAATCAAACTTCCCTAAGACTCTTTTAAATGTTTCTTTGTTGGGGGCTGCTCAGGATAGAGTACCTTAAAATTATTTAAAATAGTATTCATATATTCATAGCTTCTAAAGCTGAAATGTAAATCCTAGCTTTGCTCTCAAAATTTAGGATTCAACAACTATGAAAATATAAAAATATTCAGTGTTGTCAGAACTGAGACCTGATTTCTGTGACAGGAGTTTGACAATCCCACTTATTTACTAAAACAATATTTCAATTAGTGACAAGGGAAGTATTTTCTTTTTGTCATTAAATTTTTATTTTTACAGAATACACTTCTGAAGAGTTTAGTAATTTTGGAATCTTGATACAACTTTCAAAGTTTTAACAGTTGCTATTCCCATGTGTATCCAAAATGTATCTTAAGTTTTTTGATAGATGTTCAGTGGAAGAAATACAAGGAATAACAAGTAACGTAGTCCCTTGCTGAAGGCATCAAAACATTTTATTCCTTGACAAAGTGATGCAGAATAATTTACACGAATAAATGCCAAAACTACCTTGAAATGACTTTGATTTGGCTCGTGCACTCAGTTTTTTCCCCATGAAACCTAGGCTAGCAAACAAAACCCCCATCTCCTGAATTACTGCCCTCTCTGGTACTTGGTTTAATTAACAGCGCAAACTTTCACCCAGAATCGTTTAAATTATTTTGGGTCATATCTCAATTTGTTTGCTTTAACATTTACATGACAAAACCACAGTTGGTGGTGACTAAAATAAACTTAATTTTTGCTTTTTTGATAGTTTCCAGTATTTTTGGATATAAAATAATAATATTGTGATTTGAAAACAAAGTTTGGAAATCATGTCCTTCCTCAATAGGTAAAAGAATAAAACTCTGCTTAAATACTGCCTATTGACTGCTTCTTTATCAGATGATTTTAAAAATGTACCAAAATACAAGTTTAATATTTGCAGGATGTAGAAGTTACTCTCCTTTAAAGATAAAGTGTGGGCTTTCCTAGTGGCTAAAATTATACGGAAACTGCTGTCACGGGCAAGTAAAGGCATGTTCGCTTCACACAGGAAGGATTAAGAAAAGATATCCGGGCTGAGCAGACAAATGTCTCCTCAAACTTAAGGATAAGCGATGCCTGCAAGCCTCTCCTCTCTGAGACCAATACAGAGCACAAAGGTTCTTCCTCTTACCCGCTTTTTAATGACAATGAAACACTTTACAACTCGGTGTGCCCTTTGTAACTTAAGAATTGTAAGAATGTTTCCCCTCAAGAGCAAAGGTGTTGGTGGGGGAGAAATGGCTCTGGTGATGACCTCTTTTGCATCTCTAGAGAGACAAAAAGCTTCTTCATGATTATTAATTAACTTGAGATTTCTAGTTGGAAAAAATATAAAAAGGGTGTAGGAAGATTGTGTGGGAGGCTCACTCACAGAGATCAGCTGTGTGGATGTGAGACCAAGACTCTCCAGCTTTGGGGTAAGAATATCTGTTTGCATTTGACTGAGTTCTGATTATTTCTGATTATTTGTGCTTGCCTTTATTTGATGATAAACCCACTCTTGGTTTGACAATACTCGAGACCACGACACTTTATTGTCGAAGTCCAAGGCTCACACCCTGAGGGGACTACATCGTGTTTGCAAAAATGTCTCTGAGCTATTTAATATAGTATCTCTTAGTGAGAATTACTGAGAATAGTGATCAGAGTAAGCTCCAACACGGTGACCGTGACACTGTCTGCAATGCAGGAGATCCAGGTTACATCCCTGGGTCAGGAAGATACCCTGGAAAGGGAATGGCTACCCTCTGCAGTATTCTTGCCTGGAGAATCCCATGGACTGAGGAGCTTGGTGGGCTAGTGTCTATGGGGTTGTAGAATCAGTCATGACTGAGCAACTGGCACTTTCACTTTCATATTCTAGTAATAAAATGATTAATTTGTATGTAGAAACCATCAAAATACAAATCAATGTTTGAAATATGTTCACAAATATTACGCTATTTAATAATGTATAAAATGGAATAATTCTCATATATTTAAACATTATTTTCAGTTATAATAGCAAAATTTTAAATAAGAATTCTATGATAAATTTAGTGATTATAGAATTTACCAAAATTTATTAATACAAATTAGTAAACAACATGTCTACACTTAGAAGGTTATTATATCTCCAGATGCCAATATGATAAAATGTCATATAAAACAGAACATTTGCTAGAACTCTGAGGTTTTAGTCTGATCATATGAAAAAATTATCAGAAAAATTGATGTAATTCAAATAAAAGGCAACTATAACATTTATACATTACAATAAAGTTGAGATTATTTCACTCAGAAGATATATTTATGTTTGAATGTTATATATGTAGAAGAATTTTAAAACAGAGTTATTTCTTTGTTTTGCCCGAGATTCTGAAACCATTGTTGTTACCAGTTAATAAGTTAGTTAATGTAATCTCATGACAGTGAGTGAATGATAATCTTAGATCTGGACATACAGGATCGATGCTGGTCTCTAGTGAACTCTGCATGATTACCTCTGCCCATCAGCCTCTGTATTTCCTGAATTCAGTGGCAATGTAAGACTCTTCTTGTGACCTTTGGTCAGTGAGGCTGCATTTGCTGCTCTGGACCGAGCTAATGGAACCCAGCCATTGCCTTCACTCTTGAGAGGCCCTGCTCTTAGCATTCTTAAGGAATTTTTGGACTCCTATAGAGCATATACGAGAGGATTCCTCAGTTTCAGTCATCTATCTTGATCAGCATTTGTCATTAAAGTTTAATGCAAGCCACAAATATGGACTAGCACATGTTATTTTAAATTTTCTAGTAGACACATTAAGAAAAAGTATAAAGAAACAGGTAAAGTTAATTTAAATAATATATTCTTTTTTTTTTCTAGTGGATCTAATCAAACCAACAATAAGCAATATAAAAGATTAGTTATGAGATGTTTTCTTTTATATTTTTTACTAAGTATTCAAAGCACATTATGTACTGAAATATACACAAAAATAAATAAGTGGGACCTAATGAAATTTAAAAGCTTTTGCACAGGTAGAGAAACTACAAACAAGGTAAACAGACAGCCCACAGAATGGGAGAAAATCATAGCAAATGAAGCAACTGAAAAAGAATAAGTCTCCAAAATATACATGCAGCTCAGACAACTCAACACTGAAAAAATAAACAACCCAATCCAAAAATGGGAAAAAGATCTAAACAGACACCTCTCCAAAGAAGACTTACAGATGGCAAAAAAATATATGAAATGATGCTCAACATTGCTTATTATTAGAGAAAGGCAAATCAAAACTACAATGAGATATCACCTCACACCAGTCAGAATGGCCATCATCAACAAATCGACAGACAATAAATGCTGGAGAAGGTGCAGGGAAAAGGTAACACTCTTGCATTGCTGGTGGAAATGTAAATTGATACAGCCACTATGGAAGACAGTATGGAGATTCCTCAAAAAAACTAAGAATAGCAGCACCATTTGACCCAGAAATCTCACTATTAGGCTTATACCCTGATGAAATCAAAATTGAAAGAGACACCTGTACCCCAATGTTCATTGTAGGACTCTGCACAATAGCTAGAACATGGAAGCAACCTAGATGTCCTTTGACGAACAAATGGATGAAGAAGCTCTAATACATATATACAATGCAGTACTTCTCAGCTGCAAAAAGAAATGCAGAA
The DNA here is from genome assembly GCA_022376925.1 of Tragulus kanchil. NCBI lineage: Eukaryota > Metazoa > Chordata > Mammalia > Artiodactyla > Tragulidae > Tragulus > Tragulus kanchil. The sequence continues at coordinate 87,914,955 of JAIOJX010000028.1, read as the reverse complement.
GATTCAGTACTAATGAGATGAATGAATCTAGAACCTATTATACAAAGTGAAGTAAGTCAAAAAGAGAAGGGCAAGTATAGTATACCAACACATGTATATGGAATCTAGTAAGATCGTACTGATATATATATACACACAGAGAATCAATGGAAAAACAGTCATAGAGAACAGATTTATGGACATTGGGGAGAGGGAAGAGTGGGTGAGAGATATGGAAACAGTAACATGGAGCCCTATATGTAAAAGAGATAACTTTTGTCAATGTGCTGTGGGTTAAGGGATCTTACATGGGGGCTATGTGATGGCCTGGAGGGATGGGATGGGGGAGATGGGATAGACATGTGACTATTCTGGGATTATGCATATCTGCAAAAAGTAAAACTCTGTAAAAGCAAAAAAGCAAAATTTAAAAAATGGCAAAAAACTCCCACAGTATGTGCTTCACTATATATATATATATATATATATATATATATATATATATAGCCAAAATTAAATAAATTAAATTAGTTTGTGTTTTTTTTTAAAGTCACATGTGGCTAGTAACCGCCATATCAGATAGTGCGTATTTAAACACCTGTATGACTCCTGTATCATGATGGATTCATGGACACTGGGATAGACTGTATTCCTTGCTCACTGGAACAGTAGGCCAATATCCCTGGTGTCCTGAATTACTTTATACCTAGTAATTTAATGCTTTGGTAGAACTTGCACCCCAGCTGTTTCATCAACATATTTGGACACTGAACCTGATTGCCTCACTTTATGTCTTCCTTTACCCAGATCTCTGTCTCTACTAACACAGAAGCCTACTCATTTCCTTCATAGCTTTATAGGGGTTCCTTTCCATCACATTCTGAATTCTCTTCTCCAGTGTGGTCTGGTCACAGGGGCACGAGTCCTAGAGTTTTACTTGCTTATATGACTGTAAGGAATTTAGAAAATACATTTCTCTCTCAGAAACATCTGGTTATTAATAGAACTTCAGAAAACCTATTATGATAATCCTCCTTTCTCTTTGCATTCTAATTTAACAATCTCAGTCTTCTCTGAAGTAAACATGTCCATCTGGATAGTGGCATGCTGATAGTTAACAGATTGTTCTTTCTTTTTTTTTGGGGGGGGGTTGTTAATTTGTAGTGATTGCCTATTTCCATTGCCTCAAAACCATGCTCCCCAGCTGAGCTGACATGAGATCATTATTAAAGCCAGGGATGAAAAGAGATGAGAAATAGCATAAATATTTGTACCATAAAGATACAGTCATAGTAAGTTAATGTATGAACATAAATATTGGGGAGGGGGGCCAAGATGGCAGAGGAATGAGGGGAGGATTTCACCAGCTCCCCAATAGAACCACCAGAACTAATTAAGAAATGAAACACCACCAACAAACCAGCCGCTGGAGGACAAAAGAACCCCTTAGGTCTACGAGGGTTGGAGAGTGAACACCCAGAACTTTCCAAGAGCTCCTGTTCTGAGAGCCCTGTATCCCAACCCCCACTCCGGACCAGGCAGAGAGTGCCCTGGGAAGTGTGCCAGGAGAGAGCCTGGGAAGTGCGTGGGGAGGACAGAAGGCAGCACTCAGCACGAAAATCCCGCCAGATCACTGGAGGCCGGGTGAGTTGAGACACTGCTATGGGGGCTTGAAACGGAGCTGGGAAGTCCCCCGCGGGTTGCTGCCCAGAGACCAGGCTAGAGCCGGACAGGGAGGTGCGCCAGGAGAGAGTGCTGGGAAGTGCGCGGGGAGGACAGAAGGCAGTGTTCAGCAAGAAAGTCCTGCCAGGTCACCGTGCACCAAGTGAACTGAGACACTGCTAGTGGGGGCTTGTGGAACGGAGAGGGGAAGTCCCCTGCGGTTGCTGCCCAGGGACATGGCTCCAGCCAGACGGGGAAGTTCATGCCTGCAATTGGGGCCCGGTCCCGTATCTGGCAGTGCGGGTGCACCAGCAGCCTGAAGAGTCTGTGTAGCCCCAGAGCTGCAGCAGGGAAGTCACTGCCCTGCAAGCAGCGGAGAGCTGTGACAGAGGAAGCAGAGAGAAGAGAAGGTATTGCAGGCTACCAACAAGTGAGCAGTGAAACCAGGGTGCCCCCTCCAGCACGGGAATGCGTGAACAGCCCCTGCCCGATGGACTGGTAACAGCCAGTCACCTCGGCTAGCACCGAATTTCATGGCAAAGCCTTTGTTTTGCTGGAAAACAAAAACAAAAACAAAACAGAAAACACAGCAACCGGCTCTGTAAGGGAAAGACTATAGCATCAAGACAACACTATCAAGAGTAGACTGGACCTTCCCTGGTGGTCCAGTGGGTAAGGACACCGCCTTGCAGTGCAAAGGGTGTCGGTTAGATCCCTGGCCTTGGAAGATCTCACGTGCTGCGGAGCAGCTGGACTGATGTGTCCAATTACCGAGCTGGAGCTCTGGAGCGCATGCGCCCAGAGTCGGTGCTCTGCGACAACAGAGGCCACTGCAATGGGAGGCCTGCACGGGCCGAAGAACAAAGATGGATGAAAATAGATAAATGAAAGACCAATAGAAGTGGCCCACCTGCTCCCCTTCCTCCCCACCCCCTCCCCCAGTAATAAATAAATAAATAATCTTTAAAAAAAACAACAAAAAAGAGTAGACTGGTGCAAGGACCACACGCAGATGAGAAGATAAAAACCAGGGACGGTATTTACCCTTTTTTTTTCTTGGTTTTCGATTGTTTTGTTTATTTGATTGTTTGGTTTGGTTTGTTTTCTTGTCTCGTCTTGTTAATCTTTTTCTTTTTTTAAATTTTTTTTTAATTTTTAATTTTATTTTTTTAATTTTTTTAATTTTAATTTTTTGAAACTTTTAATTTCTTTCCTCTTTGCCACTACTTCCTACCTTTATGTTCTAAATGTAAAATCTTCTCCTATCTACTACTATCCTCATCTATATAAATATTTCCTGTCTTCCTGTCTCTATTCTCTTCCAGCTGCACCAAACTCTGCAACATTGTAATCTTTGCTACCTAATCTTACAAAATCCTTGTAAAATGAATCTATTCCTTCTCATTACCCATACACTCTCCTTCCCCTCACCCCCAACACATGTCTTAGTTGAAAATTGCTTTCATTGTAATAGTCCAAGCCAGGACCTTGCCCTGGATCTATTTTTCCAGGCACTATTTTAATTAATTTAGAACTTATTGGTTGGGTCCCACCTTTGATTGCGTCGTTTGCCAGAAAAAATTTCCAATGCTTTATCTCTGTAAGACTGTTTAGGTGTGGTTATTGATATGTATGTAAGTATATTTTTCCAATATGTTAGAAAATATCTGCATGCTTTTATGACTGTCACCCATCAGGGATGCACCTCTTGTTCCTCAGATGCTAGTATTTGAACTAATATCACTGAACACCATAGCAAACCAGACATAGAGCCTACACCCCCTGACGAGACATCAACCCAAAGATCCTCGGAGTGGAATCCCTGATTCTAAGACTCCACACTATCAAAGAACATACAACACTAGAGAATAGTCACCTGCAAATAAGACCTAACACTACCCAAGACACAAACCACTGAATCCTTTTACAGGGACAGAAACCCAAAGGAAGGGAGAATTCAACCATGAAGCCTGGTGGGAAAAACAACTCCACACACACAGACACACACAAAGAAACAACAATTAACATAATACTGAAAAGACAGTGAAACACTGCACAAATGAAGGAACAAACTAGAGAAACAAAACTCCAAATGAAAGAAGAGGAGATAGACAAATTATCAGAAGAACAATACTAATGAGGATTCAATATGCTGAAAATAGAATACTAGAGAAAATTAGTGCACTGAGAAGGGGCATGCAAGAAATGAAAAATAAGCGAATAGAGACAATCAACTTAATTGCTGAACTCAAAAATACTATAGAAGGTCTCAACAGTGGAGTATCAGAGGCAGAAGAACGGATAAGTGATCTGGAAGACAGAATGGTGGAAATAACTGCTGAAGAACAAAACAAAGCACAAAGCATCAAAAGAACTGAGGATAGCCTCAGAGACCTATGGGACAATATCAAACGCACCAACATTAGAATTATAGGAGTTCCAGAAGAAGAGGAGGGGAAGAAAGGCTATGAAAAAATTCTTGAAGAGGTTCTAGTCGAAAACTAAGTCCAAGAAGCACAAAGAATTCCATACAGGATAAACCCCAGAAGAAACACACCAAGGCACATTCTAATCAAACTAACACAGACTAAATATGAAGACAGATTACTTAAAGCAGCTAGGAGCAAACAACATATAACATATAAAGGAAACCCCATACAGTTAACTGCTGATCTCTCAACAGAACCCCTACAGGTCAGAAGAGAATGGGAAGACACATTTAAACAGCTAAACGAAAATAACCTCCAAACAAGAATTCTCTACCCAGCAAGAATCTCATTCAGAATTGATGGTGAAGTCAAAAGCTTCACAGACAAGCAAAAACTAAAAGAATTCTGTACCACAAATCCCGTCCTACAACAAGTGTTAAAGGGCCTGATATAGCCAATAAATGCAAGAGTAGAAGAAGTCCTACAAATCAAATCTCAAACTTCTAAGAAGATGACAATAGGAACATTCGTATCAATAATTACTTTGAACGTAAATGGATGCTCCAACCAAACGACACAGGCTGGCTGAATGGATCCAGAAAGAAGACCCATATCTATGATGTTTACAAGAGACCCTCTTCAGACCTAGAGATACTCATAGACTGAAAGTGATATGCTGGAAAAAGATATTCCATGCCAATGGAAGTCAAAAGGAAGCTGGAGTAGCAATCTTCATATCAGACAAATTTGACTTTAAAGTAAAGAAGATTCTAAGAGACAAGGCAGGTCACTACATCATGATTAAGGGATAGATCCAAGAGGAAGACATAACAGTCATGAATATCTATGCACCCAACACAGGTGTGCCTCAATACATAAGACAGATAACTTTCAGACATAAAAGAAGAAATCAATAATAACACCGTAATTGTAGGAGACTTTAACACTCCTCTCACACCAATGGACAGATCACCCAAACAGAAAATTAGTAAAGAAACACAAGCCTTAAATGACACTCTGGAAGACATGGACCTCATTTATGTCTTTAGGACCTTCCATCCAAAAGCAGAAGAATACACTTTCTTCTCAAGTGCTCATGGAACATTCTCCAGGATAGACCACAACTTGGGCCACAAATTAAATCTCAGTCAATTCAAGAAAAATGAAATTATATTCACCATCATCTCGGACCACAATGCAATGAGACTAGAGATCAACTGCAGGGAAAAACCCACTAAAAATACAAACACATGGAGATTAAACAACACATACCTAAAAAACCAACTGATTACCAATCAAATCAAAGGAGAAATTTAAAAATTCCTAGAAGAAAACGACAATAAACACACGACAGTGCAAAGCCTATGGGATATTGCAAAAGCAGTTCTAAGAGGGAACTTTATAGCAATACAATCCTACCTCAAGAAACTAGAAAAACATGAAGCAGATGACCTAACCCTATGCTTAAGACAGGAGAAAGAAGAACAAAAACATGCCAAAGCCAGCAGAAGAAGAGAAATCATAAAGATCAGAGCAGAAACAAATGAAAAAGAAATGAAAGTAGCAATAGTAAAGATAAATAAAACAATTAGCTGGTTCTTCAAAAAGGTAAACAAAATTCACAAGATACTGACCAGATTCATCAAGAATAAAAGAGAGAAGAACCAGATTAACAAAATCAAAAATGAAAAGGAGAGATCCCAACAGATAATAGATCCAGAAAGAAGACCCATATCTATGATGTTTACAAGAGACCCTCTTCAGACCTAGAGATACTCATAGACTGAAAGTGATATGCTGGAAAAAGATATTCCATGCCAATGGAAGTCAAAAGGAAGCTGGAGTAGCAATCTTCATATCAGACAAATTTGACTTTAAAGTAAAGAAGATTCTAAGAGACAAGGCAGGTCACTACATCATGATTAAGGGATAGATCCAAGAGGAAGACATAACAGTCATGAATATCTATGCACCCAACACAGGTGTGCCTCAATACATAAGACAGATAACTTTCAGACATAAAAGAAGAAATCAATAATAACACCGTAATTGTAGGAGACTTTAACACTCCTCTCACACCAATGGACAGATCACCCAAACAGAAAATTAGTAAAGAAACACAAGCCTTAAATGACACTCTGGAAGACATGGACCTCATTTATGTCTTTAGGACCTTCCATCCAAAAGCAGAAGAATACACTTTCTTCTCAAGTGCTCATGGAACATTCTCCAGGATAGACCACAACTTGGGCCACAAATTAAATCTCAGTCAATTCAAGAAAAATGAAATTATATTCACCATCATCTCGGACCACAATGCAATGAGACTAGAGATCAACTGCAGGGAAAAACCCACTAAAAATACAAACACATGGAGATTAAACAACACATACCTAAAAAACCAACTGATTACCAATCAAATCAAAGGAGAAATTTAAAAATTCCTAGAAGAAAACGACAATAAACACACGACAGTGCAAAGCCTATGGGATATTGCAAAAGCAGTTCTAAGAGGGAACTTTATAGCAATACAATCCTACCTCAAGAAACTAGAAAAACATGAAGCAGATGACCTAACCCTATGCTTAAGACAGGAGAAAGAAGAACAAAAACATGCCAAAGCCAGCAGAAGAAGAGAAATCATAAAGATCAGAGCAGAAACAAATGAAAAAGAAATGAAAGTAGCAATAGTAAAGATAAATAAAACAATTAGCTGGTTCTTCAAAAAGGTAAACAAAATTCACAAGATACTGACCAGATTCATCAAGAATAAAAGAGAGAAGAACCAGATTAACAAAATCAAAAATGAAAAGGAGAGATCCCAACAGATAATGCAGAAATCCAAAGGATTCTAAGAGACTATGATGAACAACTTTATGACAACAAATTGGATAACCTGGAAGAAATGGACAGTTTCTTGAGAAAGACTAATCTCCAAAGACTGAACCATGAAGCAATAGAAACTATGAGCAACCCAATCACAAGCTCAGAAATCGAATTTGTGTTTCAAAGTCTACCCAATTCTTAAAGCCCAGGGCCAGATGGCTTCACAGGGGAATTCAACCAAACATTTAAAGAAGAGCTGATGACTGTCTTTTTAAAACTCTTTCGAAAAATTGCACAGGAAGGAGCATTTCCAAACACATTCTATGAGGCTACCATCACCCTGATACCAAAACTAGGCAAAGAAAACACAAAAAAAGAAAATTATAGGCCAATTTCACTGATGAACTTACATGCCAAGATCGTCAACAAAATCCTGGCAAACAGAATTCAGCACCCCATCAAAAAACTCATACATCATGAACAAGTTGGGTACATCCCAGGCATGCAAGAATTCTTTAATATCCTCAAATCAATCAATGTGATACACCGTATCAACAAATTGAGAGACAAACATCACATGATCATCTCAATAGATGCAGAAAAAGCCTTTGACAAAGTACAACATAAATTTCTGATAAAAACTCTTCAAAAAATGGGCATAGAAGGAATCCATCCCATCATAGTGAAAGCCATATATGAGAGGCACACAGTGAACATTATCCTCAATGGTGAAAAACTGAAAGCATTCCCTCTAAGATCAGGAACAAGACAGGGATGTCTACTTTCACCACTATTATTCAACACAGACCTGAAAGTTCTAGCAACAACAATGAAAGAAGAAAAACAAATACAAGGAATCCAGATTGGAAAAGAAGAAGTAAAACTCTCTCTCTTTGCCAACGACGTGATATTATACATAGAAAACCCCAAAGACACTATCACAAAGCTACTATAGCTAATCAAAGAATTCAGAAAAGTCACAGGATACAAAATCAATATACAGAAATCACTGGCATTCCTATACACAAACAATGAAAAATCAGAAAATGAAATCAAAGAGGCAATCTCCTTTACCATCACAACCAAAAGAATCAAGCATCTAGGAATAAACCTATCCAAAAAAACCAAAGAACTGTACACAGAAAATTTCAAGAGACTCACGAAAGAAATTAAAGAAGACTTAACCAGATGGAGAGATATTCCATGTTCCTGGGTCGGAAGAATCAATACTGTGAAAATGACCATACTAGTAAATATCATCTGCCGATTCAATGCAATCCCTATCAAACTACCAATGACATTCTTCACAGAACTAGACCAAAGAGTAACACAGTTTATATGGAAACACAAAAGACCTCAAATAGCCAAAGCAATCCTGAGGAAGAAAAACAGAGGTGGAGGAATCAGCCTCCCTAACTTCAGACTCTACTACAAAGCAACAGTCATCAAGACAGTATGATACTGACACAAAAACAGAAATATAGACCCATGGAAAAAGATGGAGAACCCAGAGGTAAACCCACGCACCTATGGGTACCTTATTTTTGACAAAGGAGGAGAAACTATAAAATGGGACAAAGACAGCTCTTCAACAGATGGTGCTGGGAAAATTGGACAGCTACATGCAAAAAAATGAAGTTGGGACATTCCCTGACACCATACACAAAGATCAACTCAAAATGGATTAAAGATCTAAATGTAAGACCAGAAACCATCAAACTCTTAGAGGAGAATATAGGCAAAACCCTCAAGGACATCAATCAAAGCAAGATCTTCTCTGACCCACCTACTAAAATAGCGGAACTGAAAAGAAAAATGAACACGTGGGACCTCATGAAACTTAAAAACTTTTGTACAGCAATAGAAACTACAAAAAAGCTGAACAGACACCCCACAGAGTGGGAGAAAATCATAGCAAATGAAACAACAGACAAAGAATTAATCTCCAAAATCTATAAACAACTCAGGCAACTCAGCACCTGAAAAATGAACAAAAAATGGGAAAAGGACCTAAACAGACACCTCTCCAAAGAGGACATACAGATGGCCCAAAAACACATGAAATGATGCTCAACGTTAATTATCATTAGAGAAATTTGCAGATCAAAGCTACAATTAGCTATCACCTCATACCAATTAGAATGACCATCATCAAAAAACCTACAGACAATAAATGTTCGAGAGGGTGCAGAGAAAAGGGAACCCTCTTGCATTCCTTGGTGGAAATGTCAATTGATACAGCCTCTATGGAAGACTGTATGGAGATTCCTTAAATAACTAAAATCATATGCACCATACGAGCCAGCAATTCCACTATTCGGCTTATAAGGTGATGAAATCAAAACTGACAGAAGCACCTGTACCTCAATGGTCATTGCAGCTCTCTATACAATAACTAAAACATGGAAGAAACCTAGATACCCATCGACAAATGAATGGATAAAGAAGCGCTGGTACATATATACAATGGAATACTACACAGGTGTAAAAAGAAATGCAGAAAGAAGAATCAGTCCTAATGACGTGATTGGAGCTAGAACCTATCATAAAAATGAAGTAAGTCAAAAAGAGAAAGACAAGTACAGTATACTAACACATATATATGGAATCTAGTAAAGGGTAATGATAACACACGCAGTGAACCCATGGAAAAACAGAGAATAGACATATAGACATTGTGGTGAATGAACAGTGGGTGGGAAGCATAGAGGGAGTAACATGGAAACCTATATTGTCTTGTGTGAAAAAGATGGCTATTGTCATTGCGCTAAGGGAATAGGAGTACTTACAATGGCTTGGTGCGATGCCCTGGAGGGGTGGGATGGAGGGGCCTGGGAGAGGGGAGGGGACCAGGGATGTGCATATGACTGATTTGGGAGCATGCATGTCTATGAACAACAAGACTCTGTAAAACCTTTAAAATAAAGAAATAAATTTAATTTAAAAAAGAATGTAAATATTAGTAAAATGTAGTAAAATAATCAAGATGGAGAATTTTTGAGTACTTATTACCTTTGTTTTAATATAGTTTATTTAGATATAGATTTATAGACTTCAATTTATAACTAACAGTTTACAACATTCCTAAAAATTTAGCCATCAGTTCTTACAAGTCAGTACAAGTTAGATCTGGCATTCAACTTGCTTTGAATCACTAAAGGAAAGAGGGGTTTAAAGAAATGTAAATGCTGCAATGAACATGGAAACATAAATATCTCTTAGAAATAGTGATTGCAGTTCTTTTGAAATACATACCCAGAAATGGAATAGCTGGATCATATGGTAGTTTTGTTTCTAATTTTTAAAGGAATCTCCATACTATTTTCCATAGAGACTGTACAATTTTACACCCCCACCAGTGGTATCCAAAGTTCTAATTTCACCAAATCTTCGCCAACACTTACCATCTTCTGTTTTGTTGATAACATCTATCCTAATGTATGCAAGGCAATATCTTATTGTTGTGGCAATTTGCATTTTCCTGTTGAGTAATGATGTATATATATATTTATATATCTTCTTTGGTGACATATCATTTCAAGTCTTTTGCCCATTTCAAAGATGAGACTATTTGGGTGTTTTTACTACTGAGTTATAAGAGTTCCTTTTGTCAGATATATGTTTTATGTATGCTTTCTCCCATTCTGTACATTGCTTTTTCCTTTTGTTGGTTGTTTCCTTTGCTGTACTCTTTAGTTTGATGTAGTTTCACTTGTTTATGATTGTATTTATTTCTGTGGTTTTAATGTTTTCATTTGCACGCAGTGAACCCATGGAAAAACAGAGAATAGACATATAGACATTGTGGTGAATGAACAGTGGGTGGGAAGCATAGAGGAGTAACATGGAAACCTATATTGTCTTGTGTGAAAAAGATGGCTATTGTCATTGCGCTAAGGGAATAGGAGTACTTACAATGGCTTGGTGCGATGCCCTGGAGGGGTGGGATGGAGGGGCCTGGGAGAGGGGAGGGGACCAGGGATGTGCATATGACTGATTTGGGAGCATGCATGTCTATGAACAACAAGACTCTGTAAAACCTTTAAAATAAAGAAATAAATTTAATTTAAAAAAGAATGTAAATATTAGTAAAATGTAGTAAAATAATCAAGATGGAGAATTTTTGAGTACTTATTACCTTTGTTTTAATATAGTTTATTTAGATATAGATTTATAGACTTCAATTTATAACTAACAGTTTACAACATTCCTAAAAATTTAGCCATCAGTTCTTACAAGTCAGTACAAGTTAGATCTGGCATTCAACTTGCTTTGAATCACTAAAGGAAAGAGGGGTTTAAAGAAATGTAAATGCTGCAATGAACATGGAAACATAAATATCTCTTAGAAATAGTGATTGCAGTTCTTTTGAAATACATACCCAGAAATGGAATAGCTGGATCATATGGTAGTTTTGTTTCTAATTTTTAAAGGAATCTCCATACTATTTTCCATAGAGACTGTACAATTTTACACCCCCACCAGTGGTATCCAAAGTTCTAATTTCACCAAATCTTCGCCAACACTTACCATCTTCTGTTTTGTTGATAACATCTATCCTAATGTATGCAAGGCAATATCTTATTGTTGTGGCAATTTGCATTTTCCTGTTGAGTAATGATGTATATATATATTTATATATCTTCTTTGGTGACATATCATTTCAAGTCTTTTGCCCATTTCAAAGATGAGACTATTTGGGTGTTTTTACTACTGAGTTATAAGAGTTCCTTTTGTCAGATATATGTTTTATGTATGCTTTCTCCCATTCTGTACATTGCTTTTTCCTTTTGTTGGTTGTTTCCTTTGCTGTACTCTTTAGTTTGATGTAGTTTCACTTGTTTATGATTGTATTTATTTCTGTGGTTTTAATGTCCTATCTATGAAATCATGGCCAAGACTGATGTCAAGAAGCTTTTCACCTATTTTCTACCAGGAATTTTGTAGTCTCCTTGTCCTTTAATTCATTTTGAGCTGATTTTTCTCCTCCATTGGGTATTCTTGACACCGTTATCAAAAATAAGTTCGTCATATGTGCACAGGTTTATTTCTGGATTTTCTGTTCTATTTCATTGGTCTATTTGTCTTATGCTGGTACCATAGTTTTAATTACTGTAGCCTTAATGTGTGTGTGTGTATGTGTATATATATATATATATATATATATATATTTACTTTTGATCCCTTTACTGATTTTTTTGTCCGTTTATTTTCATCCATTTTTACTCTCTGGCCCATGAGGGCCTCTCATTGCAGTGGCCTCTCTCGTTGAAGAGCTGTGCTCTGGGCACATGCTCTCCAGAGCGCTGGCTCCCAGTTGGACACATCAGTCCAGCCACTCCATGGCACATGGAGTCTTCCCAGGCCAGGGATCAAACTGGTGCCCCTTGCACTGCAAGGCAGTGTCCTTACCCACTGGACCACCAGGGAAACCATGAACACATGTTTTCATTTGTGTAAGGTATCCTAGATATATCTACAGAGGGATTGCTAGGATATATTATGGACCACTGAGCAAAATAGTTTGCGTAAAATGGTTATCATTTTACATTTGTAAAGCAATGTTAGGCATTTGAGTTGTTCAGTCTCTTTGCTAGCATTCAGTGGTATCCAAAGTTCTAATTTCACCAAATCTTCGCCAACACTTACCATCTTCTGTTTTGTTGATAACATCTATCCTAATGTATGCAAGGCAATATCTTATTGTTGTGGCAATTTGCATTTTCCTGTTGAGTAATGATGTATATATATATTTATATATCTTCTTTGGTGACATATCATTTCAAGTCTTTTGCCCATTTCAAAGATGAGACTATTTGGGTGTTTTTACTACTGAGTTATAAGAGTTCCTTTTGTCAGATATATGTTTTATGTATGCTTTCTCCCATTCTGTACATTGCTTTTTCCTTTTGTTGGTTGTTTCCTTTGCTGTACTCTTTAGTTTGATGTAGTTTCACTTGTTTATGATTGTATTTATTTCTGTGGTTTTAATGTCCTATCTATGAAATCATGGCCAAGACTGATGTCAAGAAGCTTTTCACCTATTTTCTACCAGGAATTTTGTAGTCTCCTTGTCCTTTAATTCATTTTGAGCTGATTTTTTCCCCTCCATTGGGTATTCTTGACACCGTTATCAAAAATAAGTTCGTCATATGTGCACAGGTTTATTTCTGGATTTTCTGTTCTATTTCATTGGTCTATTTGTCTTATGCTGGTACCATAGTTTTAATTACTGTAGCCTTAATGTGTGTGTGTGTATGTGTATATATATATATATATATATATATATATATTTACTTTTGATCCCTTTACTGATTTTTTTGTCCGTTTATTTTCATCCATTTTTACTCTCTGGCCCATGAGGGCCTCTCATTGCAGTGGCCTCTCTCGTTGAAGAGCTGTGCTCTGGGCACATGCTCTCCAGAGCGCTGGCTCCCAGTTGGACACATCAGTCCAGCCACTCCATGGCACATGGAGTCTTCCCAGGCCAGGGATCAAACTGGTGCCCCTTGCACTGCAAGGCAGTGTCCTTACCCACTGGACCACCAGGGAAACCATGAACACATGTTTTCATTTGTGTAAGGTATCCTAGATATATCTACAGAGGGATTGCTAGGATATATTATGGACCACTGAGCAAAATAGTTTGCGTAAAATGGTTATCATTTTACATTTGTAAAGCAATGTTAGGCATTTGAGTTGTTCAGTATCTTTGCTAGCATTCAGTGTTGTCAGTCCTTTTAATTTAGCCATTCTTAAGTTTGCACCAGTAACACAGTGTGGTTTCAGTTTGCTTTTTCCTAATGAATAATCCTATTTTCGGACTTCCCTTGTGGATCAGTGGTAAAGAATCCCCCTGCCCATAAAGGAGATGTGGGTTTGATCACCGGTCTGTAAGAGCCCCTGGAGAAGGAAATGGCAACCAACTCCAGTATTCTTTCCTGGGAAATCCCATGGACAGAGGCGCCTGGCAGGCTACAGTCCATAGTGTTGCAAAAGTATTGGCTACAACCTAGTAATTAGATGACAACAACAAGTCTATTTTCATAAACCTGCTGGTCATTTTCACATGTTTTCATTTCATATGTATATGACGATTGAGATATTCTCTTATATAAAATGTGTTCAAGTCTTTGGCCATTTTTGGTTGGCTCGGGTTTCTTTAATGACTTATGTGCATGGTTGCACTTCCTAAAGTCTTTCCTAAGACAGATGTTTTGCAAATGTTTGTCACACTTTCTGTGTTGGCTTTTCACTCTGCCAATGTGTTTTTTGATAAAACAGAGCTTCTTAATTTTACTATAGTTGAGTTATTATTCTATTCTTTGATAGTTTGTGTTTTTTGTCTCTTTTCAAGGAAGTTTTATTTATGATTCTGAACACAGTTTCCTATGTTTCACCCTAATTTTTTTTTTTTTTTTTGTGCTATTCTCTGCTTAGGTCTGCAATCCATTTGGAACTGAGATATATATATATATATACACATATACATATATATATGCATATATATATATTTTTACTATATATAAAAGGTTATGTAAGGGTCAAGATTTCTTGTTTTCCATATGGATAGCAAGTTGTTCCAGCACTATTTGTTGAACAATTATCATTTTCCCTCCAAATTTCACTGATACCTTGCTGTAAATTATGTGGTTATGTTTCTGGGCTTGCCTTTCTATGCTGTTGACTTGTTGACTATTTTTTCTCTTCTTTTACTACTTTAAGCACTATTGCTATCTCATAGGTCTTTGAAATGTCTTGTGATAGAAGTCTTTCTTTCAGTGTGCTCTTGTACTAAATATCCTTATGTTTTACATTTCTTTGTGAATTTTAAGAATTATTGTTGTCAATTTCAAAACAAACACAAATATACTAGGGCCCCCATTAGAATTGCACTGAATCTAGAGATTAATTTGAAGAAAATGGACATCTTTACATTATCGAGGTTTTCAGTCCATAAACAGAATCAGTGAACTATAGCTGCACTTACAACACTCCCAAAATTTAGTGGTTTAAAACAAAACAACCACTTATTCATACCAATACAGCTCATGGAAAAGCTGGGGTGACTAGAGTGACTTATCACCACATGAATCAGCTCCACCTGCTTCTCGTTCTGCTGAAACAGGTAGGTAGAGAAGGACATAGCCTCCTCTTGGCAGTGGTAGAAGTGCAAGAATGCAAGGTTAATTGCACAAGCCTATTTCAAGCTACTGCATGAAAATAATTTGGTAATATTATATTTACACACAAAAAAATCATTTGCTGTAGTTCAGAGTCTAGAGTGGAAACAGTAAGCTCCACCTTTGGTTGGGATATGGCAAAATACATAGCAAAGTGTTTCAGCATTAGGTTGGATGCGTAATTGGGTCTCATCTAGGAAATGCATCAGTCTAATCAAGTTAAAGTTCCTGGTTCTCTGACTAGGATTTGGTTTTATCAAAGCTGCAAATCCTTGGTGTAGTATATATTACAATTTTCTTTTTAGATCCCACTATACCTCTGAATATGTATTATATTAACTGAAAGAGTTCATGTTTCCCCAGCTCTGCTCCAATTCATTATTGTCTTCAAAATGTAGAATAAATGTACCCAAATTCAGGCAATTGAATTTGCTTCTGTCTGCTTGCCTTCTTTTCGCTGAAGTTTTTACATTGTTAGAATTAGCCAAGGGATCTGACAGTATCCTGTCTATTCCTTCTTATTGTTCAACAATTATCATTTTCCCTCCAAATTTCACTGATACCTTGCTGTAAATTATGTGGTTATGTTTCTGGGCTTGCCTTTCTATGCTGTTGACTTGTTGACTATTTTTTCTCTTCTTTTACTACTTTAAGCACTATTGCTATCTCATAGGTCTTTGAAATGTCTTGTGATAGAAGTCTTTCTTTCAGTGTGCTCTTGTACTAAATATCCTTATGTTTTACATTTCTTTGTGAATTTTAAGAATTATTGTTGTCAATTTCAAAACAAACACAAATATACTAGGGCCCCCATTAGAATTGCACTGAATCTAGAGATTAATTTGAAGAAAATGGACATCTTTACATTATCGAGGTTTTCAGTCCATAAACAGAATCAGTGAACTATAGCTGCACTTACAACACTCCCAAAATTTAGTGGTTTAAAACAAAACAACCACTTATTCATACCAATACAGCTCATGGAAAAGCTGGGGTGACTAGAGTGACTTATCACCACATGAATCAGCTCCACCTGCTTCTCGTTCTGCTGAAACAGGTAGGTAGAGAAGGACATAGCCTCCTCTTGGCAGTGGTAGAAGTGCAAGAATGCAAGGTTAATTGCACAAGCCTATTTCAAGCTACTGCATGAAAATAATTTGGTAATATTATATTTACACACAAAAAAATCATTTGCTGTAGTTCAGAGTCTAGAGTGGAAACAGTAAGCTCCACCTTTGGTTGGGATATGGCAAAATACATAGCAAAGTGTTTCAGCATTAGGTTGGATGCGTAATTGGGTCTCATCTAGGAAATGCATCAGTCTAATCAAGTTAAAGTTCCTGGTTCTCTGACTAGGATTTGGTTTTATCAAAGCTGCAAATCCTTGGTGTAGTATATATTACAATTTTCTTTTTAGATCCCACTATACCTCTGAATATGTATTATATTAACTGAAAGAGTTCATGTTTCCCCAGCTCTGCTCCAATTCATTATTGTCTTCAAAATGTAGAATAAATGTACCCAAATTCAGGCAATTGAATTTGCTTCTGTCTGCTTGCCTTCTTTTCCTAACTAGAATAAAACTGAAGTTTTTACATTGTTAGAATTAGCCAAGGGATCTGACATCTGCAGAACTTGTCCACTTCCTGTCTACTTCCTCTCTTATTTCAGTGCTCATTCAAGTCATTCATATAAAAAATCTTTGCAGCATTGTTTGTGATAGTGAAATCATGGAATGAATGTGAACTCTTATACTTCACATTACAAAATATTATTTAGCAATGGAAATCAACAAATATTACATACTTTTTCAACATATGTAAATAATAATAAATCTAACTATAGTAAAATTAAGAAGTTCTATTTATCAAAAACCACATTGGAGGCTTCCCCTTGTGGCCCAGTGGGTAAGGACACCACCTTGCAGTGCAAGGGGCGCCGGTTTGAGTCCTGGCCTGGGAAGATCCCACGTGCTGCAGAGCGGCTGGACTGATGTGTCCAATTACCGAGCCAGAGCTCTGGAGCGCGTGTGCCCAGAGCCAGTGCTCTGCAACGACAGACGCCACCGCGATGGGAGGCCCACAGGAACCAAAGAACAAAGATGGATGAACATAGAGAAACGAAAGACCAATAGAAGTGGCCCGCCTGCTCCCCTCCCTCCCCAACCCGACCCCTGCCCAAAATAAATAAATAAATAAATCTAAAAAAAAAAAAAAAGAAACCACATTGGCAGAGTGAAAAGCCAACACAGAAAGTGTGATAAACATTTGCAAAACATCTGTCTAAGGAAAGACTTGTCTTTAGGAAGTGCAAACATGCACATAAGTCATTAAGAAAAGAAACCCGAGCCAACAAAAAATGGCCAAAGACTTGAACATATTCTATATAAGAGGATATCTCAATCATAATATACACATGAAATGGAAACATGTGAAAATGACCAGCAGGTTTATGAAAATAGACTTCTTGTTGTCATCTAGTTGCTAAGCTGTAGCCAATACTTTTGGAATACTATGGACTGTAGTCTCCCTTCTACTAGATTTTAATGTCTCTTCCTGACAACAAGGCATTTATTGGTGAATACTTGATAACCTTTATAGAAGTTTTTGAAAAATCATGTAGAATAAATGGGTAGATAAGTTAATAAATTATTTAAAATACCCTCTGGAAATATTGATTGTGCTAAATATTATTTATTATAAAAAGGTTATTTAAGCACTATGACATGAATATTTGAAGGAGAATTTATTCATTATTTTATTAACATAGCACAACAAGTGTATGTAGAGCAAGATACATTATATACACAGATATTTTGTAGAGCATTAACTCTACTGAATGCTTTACATTTTGCAAGATTTATTTAGCATTTTTGCTGTATAGATTATGAAAAAAGTATATATATTAATGTCAGTTTTTTATTCTACTGATTGACTAGATTGGCTAAAATTTGACTTGGTTGCTCATTCTCTGTCTCTTAATTTTCTTTTTAAATCAAATGTACTTTTACCTTTAACTGTAATAGTAGTTCATCAGTATGAAATTCTTAGGTAAGTCTATATAAGTAAAATGTTCTAAATACCTTAGACATATGTACTGTAATACCTACACTTTTTGGCATTTTATCTGTGTCAGAATAGTTCTAAAATGTTCCATGCCCTCTGATGCATCTGCAAAGTGAGGATACTGAACATATTTTCTTAATAAGTTTTCATACTCTTTTAAGGAACTATAATTGTACTGAATAGATTAGCAATTCCATTCTGCATTTTAATTGATACCTCACTCTGCATTTGTCAAATTACTTCTGATGAAATCTTTGTTAATTCTATCCAGGGCTATGCGTTTCTCTTTCTGTTTGCTTCTAATTTACTTTGGGCAGAAGCAACAGATAGAAAATCTTACATTAGTAAGCACCCATATGGCACCATTTGAAGAAAGCTTAAACAAATATCAGAAGATATTTGTCACTATTTTTTTGGATCACCCTTTAACTCCCTTGTTCAGAGACTGCTTTAAAATAGCCCTGAAGAAATGAGTTGTATGCACTGATATAAGTTTTCGAAATAGCTCATTTTTTTAAAAAAAGCATTACATAGATTCCTGATTCAAGTTGCTTTCTGATAATTATTATACATGAATCAGCAGTGCGTACAACTAAACTGTAACATTCCTACTGTTAACAAAATGTTTTTATAGAAAAATTAACAGGGTCCTCTTTGACAAGACTCTAGGTACTATGATATTAAAACCCTAATTAATATTCTCACATGGTTTTTTCCAAGGAAATCCATGGCTCACTGTGATTGTAAAACACTCTTCAAATTGACTAAAGCTGACATTTTATGTATTTCCCTCTGTTCTTGCCTTGACAATTCTAGAAGTGAAACATCATCAACATTAATATTTCTACCACATCAAACCCCCAACTTGCTTATCCCTTAGCTTTAACAAAATGGAAGTATTTTTAAAAGTCATTTAATGTAATAAAATCTGAATTTAAAAACATGATTTGAAAGAATGTAAGCAATATTTTTTCCTGGTAAACACCCAGAAATATAGATGTGCCTTTTTTCAGTATGTAGTCAGTTATCTTATGCAGTGTCTTTCATTTGCTATTAAGGTTTGTTACTCTCTAATGTGGAAAATCAGGCTGACTCCCTCACTAAACTATGACACTTAATACTTACTTGAACTTCAAAAATATTTTTGAATAATAGTTTAGACTGTTTCAAAAGTTTTGAAAATAAAAAAAAGTGGCAAGAAAATATGTGAGTAAGAAGGCTTGAATACATTACCATCTCAATGGCAAAAGGAAGTCATCATTCTAGATAGAGCTACAGAAGGTCTTCAACCACAAACAAGAGCTTTTGCTGAGACTGGAGTTGGAGGAGAAGAGCAAGGAGGGAAGTAAACTTGTCCTCCCAGATGATCCAAGTGAAAACATAACTTTAAAACTGGTTTCCTTATATTAAACACCTGTCCTGTGAATAAAGGGGCTTCCCTTGTGGCTCATTGGTAAAGAATCTGCCTGCCAAGCAGGAGAGTTGAGTTTAAGCCTTGAATCAGGAAAATCCTTTGGAGAAGGGAATGACATTCAGCTCTAATACTCCTGCCTAGGAAATCCTATGGACAGAGGAGCCTGGAGGGCTACAGTCCAGGGAGCTGCAAAGAGTCTGATACAACTGAGCACACAATTAGCTCATTTTTAAAAAAGCATACGATTCCTGATTCAAGTTGCTTTCTGATAATTATTATACATGAATCAGCAGTGCGTACAACTAAACTGTAACATTCCTACTGTTAACAAAATGTTTTTATAGAAAAATTAACAGGGTCCTCTTTGACAAGACTCTAGGTACTATGATATTAAAACCCTAATTAATATTCTCACATGGTTTTTTCCAAGGAAATCCATGGCTCACTGTGATTGTAAAACACTCTTCAAATTGACTAAAGCTGACATTTTATGTATTTCCCTCTGTTCTTGCCTTGACAATTCTAGAAGTGAAACATCATCAACATTAATATTTCTACCACATCAAACCCCCAACTTGCTTATCCCTTAGCTTTAACAAAATGGAAGTATTTTTAAAAGTCATTTAATGTAATAAAATCTGAATTTAAAAACATGATTTGAAAGAATGTAAGCAATATTTTTTCCTGGTAAACACCCAGAAATATAGATGTGCCTTTTTTCAGTATGTAGTCAGTTATCTTATGCAGTGTCTTTCATTTGCTATTAAGGTTTGTTACTCTCTAATGTGGAAAATCAGGCTGACTCCCTCACTAAACTATGACACTTAATACTTACTTGAACTTCAAAAATATTTTTGAATAATAGTTTAGACTGTTTCAAAAGTTTTGAAAATAAAAAAAAGTGGCAAGAAAATATGTGAGTAAGAAGGCTTGAATACATTACCATCTCAATGGCAAAAGGAAGTCATCATTCTAGATAGAGCTACAGAAGGTCTTCAACCACAAACAAGAGCTTTTGCTGAGACTGGAGTTGGAGGAGAAGAGCAAGGAGGGAAGTAAACTTGTCCTCCCAGATGATCCAAGTGAAAACATAACTTTAAAACTGGTTTCCTTATATTAAACACCTGTCCTGTGAATAAAGGGGCTTCCCTTGTGGCTCATTGGTAAAGAATCTGCCTGCCAAGCAGGAGAGTTGAGTTTAAGCCTTGAATCAGGAAAATCCTTTGGAGAAGGGAATGACATTCAGCTCTAATACTCCTGCCTAGGAAATCCTATGGACAGAGGAGCCTGGAGGGCTACAGTCCAGGGAGCTGCAAAGAGTCTGATACAACTGAGCACACAATTAGCTCTGGCTCTAAATCCAGAGTAAGAGTAAATTTAAGAAACTGTGCTTATTTTTAGTTCCTTAGCTTTCATCAGAAAAAGAATTCCATGAAAATCCTCCAACTGTTAGTCTTTGCATCCTACATGCTTGTCCTATCTGATCTTACCCTTCCCAGACATCTCAAAGATACAGATCTTTCCTTTTATCATCTCTGTTACTGTTAACTTACGCATAGCCTGTCACCTTTGGCTAAGGTTGTTAAAGTAGATGGGCATGAAATAATTTATCAGTTTCCCAAATTATATTAAATTGCATGTGGTATTGTGCATTTGTAAATAAGTCCATTTTCTAAGAAATTGTTTATACCCTTCATCAGGTTTTTAAAGAAAACTTGAACCATGAAAATACTGAGTGGTACTCTTTTAGGAGACAGACACTATTAGATGAATATGTTAGAGATCAATGAACTGGCATTTATTGAGAGCCTTGAGGAAGAAATCTATTGTGAGATACCTGCTAAGATACTTACTAAATAAATGTGTGATATCCCTACAATTTGAAGATTTTTACCAGTTACTCATCATTTTGATTCAAATGTAGAGCACAATTCAAATAATGTACAGATTGCTCAGTGGTAAAGAATCCTCTTGCCAATTCTGGAGATGCATCTTTGATCCCTGGGTCAGAAATATCCACTGGAGAAGGATATGGCAACCCACTTCAGAATTCTTGCCTGGGAAATCTCATGGACAGAGGAGCCTGGCAGGATACAGTCCATGAGGCTGCGAAAAGTCAGATACAACTGAGCATCCAAGCATAGAAAGTCCAGTAAAATTGATAGAGTTCAATGCTAAAGAAGGTACTGTGAAATTGTATTTCAGAGAGGAAGCAATTCCTTTTAAATGCTAGTATGACAGTTCACTCAACAGACTCAAAACAAAGTTTATACCGTTTGAACCCCTCTTCTTCTGGAAATTCCCCCTAAAAAAAAAACCCTCAGATGTCAAAAAAAAAAAACAACCCACTACTTACAATAACATGTTGATTTAGGGGTTATTCCTCATAGAATAAATACCAGCAATTTAAATATACAATGAGAGGACAATGCTTAATTATATTAAGGTTTGTAAAGTATGAGATATTTAGTAATTATTAAAACCTCACAGTAACATAGAGACTGTAAGTAAAATCTGAGAATTTTTAAAGTTAAGCTTATCATTCTCTTCTGTTCAACTATCTTTTGCCGTTAAAATCAACTGATTCACAATCTAGTCCTTGGATTATCCTTCATTTCTTACTATGTTGTGATGGTAGTCATTTGAATGACCGCAACCTAGATTTCAGAGGGTACATTATGTTAGCTCATCCTAGGTGACTTCATTATTTGTCTCATTTTCTTGATATTATCTGAATTAAAAAAATCAGGCCAGATATCTTTCATATTTGAAGTCAAATAAAAGCAAACATCTTATACATAAACCTTAGCAAACCACATTTATTTGCTTATGGCTATGAGCAAGAATGATGAACATAAACCAAAACACAAAAAGCAGCAAATTTTACCAAGTAGCGCCAATGTTGGAAACCTAAAAAATAAAAATCATCATCAATAAAGAATGCATAGGGAATCTTTAAACTGACCTCTGCTTTTTACTTCCTGAGAAATGAGGAAAGACAAAGAAGACTGTTTGTAAATGAACTGAAGGTACCATGATGAGAACGCCTTATTCATCTGAAAACTAGGAGTGTTTAGCTCCTGGTTACTAAACCTGTCTCACAAGCAAGATAAATTAGATGCACAAATAATAATCAGAATCACTTCTAATGAGTGTGTCTTAAGAATCTCATGGACAGAGGAGCCTGGCAGGATACAGTCCATGAGGCTGCGAAAAGTCAGATACAACTGAGCATCCAAGCATAGAAAGTCCAGTAAAATTGATAGAGTTCAATGCTAAAGAAGGTACTGTGAAATTGTATTTCAGAGAGGAAGCAATTCCTTTTAAATGCTAGTATGACAGTTCACTCAACAGACTCAAAACAAAGTTTATACCGTTTGAACCCCTCTTCTTCTGGAAATTCCCCCTAAAAAAAAAACCCTCAGATGTCAAAAAAAAAAAACAACCCACTACTTACAATAACATGTTGATTTAGGGGTTATTCCTCATAGAATAAATACCAGCAATTTAAATATACAATGAGAGGACAATGCTTAATTATATTAAGGTTTGTAAAGTATGAGATATTTAGTAATTATTAAAACCTCACAGTAACATAGAGACTGTAAGTAAAATCTGAGAATTTTTAAAGTTAAACTTATCATTCTCTTCTGTTCAACTATCTTTTGCCGTTAAAATCAACTGATTCACAATCTAGTCCTTGGATTATCCTTCATTTCTTACTATGTTGTGATGGTAGTCATTTGAATGACCGCAACCTAGATTTCAGAGGGTACATTATGTTAGCTCATCCTAGGTGACTTCATTATTTGTCTCATTTTCTTGATATTATCTGAATTAAAAAAATCAGGCCAGATATCTTTCATATTTGAAGTCAAATAAAAGCAAACATCTTATACATAAACCTTAGCAAACCACATTTATTTGCTTATGGCTATGAGCAAGAATGATGAACATAAACCAAAACACAAAAAGCAGCAAATTTTACCAAGTAGCGCCAATGTTGGAAACCTAAAAAATAAAAATCATCATCAATAAAGAATGCATAGGGAATCTTTAAACTGACCTCTGCTTTTTACTTCCTGAGAAATGAGGAAAGACAAAGAAGACTGTTTGTAAATGAACTGAAGGTACCATGATGAGAACGCCTTATTCATCTGAAAACTAGGAGTGTTTAGCTCCTGGTTACTAAACCTGTCTCACAAGCAAGATAAATTAGATGCACAAATAATAATCAGAATCCTACTTCTAATGAGTGTGTCTTAAGAATAAGAAAACCAGAAAACAAATAGAACAGTAAAAAAAAATAAGTTCATAGTGTTTGTTCTAATAGTCCTGCGAGATGGACCAAGGCATTACCGACCTAATGCTAGAATAAGGGGCAAGATGGGGAACTGATAAACAGGAACTTTCAGCTAAATTAGATGTCACCCTGGGACCTCACTTACCCTTTTGACTTTTTACTGAATAGTCCAAGTATACAAAAATGATTAGGTCACAGTAGTGGTATAACAAATCTTATCTGTCACCAGCAGCTACTTCATCTTCACAGAGAACTCCTGGTGCAGATAATTATGTCTGGGGATCAATTCTTGATGCCATTGCAAACTCCTCAGTCCATTCTGACTAATAGACATGTTTTTTTACTTTTCAAGGAGTGACATTCTAAGAGTATTTAAACTAATGGAAATGTTAGAAAGTGAGCTGAATGTTTCTGCTGGTCTTAATTCCTCAAATCGTTGAAAGATGTGAATTTTGTGTCTGAAGTAGCTTTCCCTTTGCTCTGTCATTTCCCAATTAGATTGTAGATTTTCTCCACTATAAGTCAAAGTTAGACATATATAGGAACAGCTGCTACTCAGAATGCATACATCGCCATCTGGCCTGAGGTGAACAGTTGAACCTATTCAAGGATTTTTTTGAGGGACTTTGTGGCTTTGTTGATTCTCACATAGAATTAAAAATCAGGCATATTCATATTTGAAGTCAAATAAAAGCAAACATCTTATACATAAACCTTAGCAAACCACATTTATTTGCTTATGGCTATGAGCAAGAATGATGAACATAAACCAAAACACAAAAAGCAGCAAATTTTACCAAGTAGCGCCAATGTTGGAAACCTAAAAAATAAAAATCATCATCAATAAAGAATGCATAGGGAATCTTTAAACTGACCTCTGCTTTTTACTTCCTGAGAAATGAGGAAAGACAAAGAAGACTGTTTGTAAATGAACTGAAGGTACCATGATGAGAACGCCTTATTCATCTGAAAACTAGGAGTGTTTAGCTCCTGGTTACTAAACCTGTCTCACAAGCAAGATAAATTAGATGCACAAATAATAATCAGAATCCTACTTCTAATGAGTGTGTCTTAAGAATAAGAAAACCAGAAAACAAATAGAACAGTAAAAAAAAATAAGTTCATAGTGTTTGTTCTAATAGTCCTGCGAGATGGACCAAGGCATTACCGACCTAATGCTAGAATAAGGGGCAAGATGGGGAACTGATAAACAGGAACTTTCAGCTAAATTAGATGTCACCCTGGGACCTCACTTACCCTTTTGACTTTTTACTGAATAGTCCAAGTATACAAAAATGATTAGGTCACAGTAGTGGTATAACAAATCTTATCTGTCACCAGCAGCTACTTCATCTTCACAGAGAACTCCTGGTGCAGATAATTATGTCTGGGGATCAATTCTTGATGCCATTGCAAACTCCTCAGTCCATTCTGACTAATAGACATGTTTTTTTACTTTTCAAGGAGTGACATTCTAAGAGTATTTAAACTAATGGAAATGTTAGAAAGTGAGCTGAATGTTTCTGCTGGTCTTAATTCCTCAAATCGTTGAAAGATGTGAATTTTGTGTCTGAAGTAGCTTTCCCTTTGCTCTGTCATTTCCCAATTAGATTGTAGATTTTCTCCACTATAAGTCAAAGTTAGACATATATAGGAACAGCTGCTACTCAGAATGCATACATCGCCATCTGGCCTGAGGTGAACAGTTGAACCTATTCAAGGATTTTTTTGAGGGACTTTGTGGCTTTGTTGAGTTGCAGAAAACCTTGCCTCTAGATATTTTCTTAAATGTGAAAAATAACCTCCATTTAAAAAGACACTTAGATGTACTTTTTGTTACTTGCCTTCAAATAAGAAATGCATTTATTCAGATACAGAGAAAATCACACTCCACAGACATAGTGTGGACCATCACAGTGCAAATCCAGTGGTCCCAAAAACATGGCGTAGGGCTTCCCCTGGTGGTCCAGTGGGTAAGGACACCGCCTTGCAGTGCAAGGGGCGCCGGTTCGATCCCTGGCCTGGGAAGATCCCACGTGCTGTGGAGCGGCTGGACCGATGTGTCCAATTACCGAGCCAGAGCTCTGGAGCGCATGTGCCCAGAGCCGGCGCTCTGTGACGACAGACGCCACTGTGATGGGAGGCCCGCAGGAGCCAAAGAACAAAGACGGATGAAAAATAGAGAAATGGAAGACCAATGGAAGTGGCCCGCCCGCTCCCCTCCCTCCCCAACCGGCCCCCACCCAAAATAAATATATAAATAAATCTTTAAAAAAAAAAAAACAAAAAAAATGGCGTAATGAACTCTATTCTTAAAAGATGGGAAAAAATATTTTCCCATTATTTCCAGGTCTTATTGTGGAAATATTTTGCCATTCAAAGAGCTCCAAGCATGTATGCTTTTCACTGGAAAAGGTCCAATAGGAGAAAATGGCATTTTTTGAAGTCAGATATCTTAGATATCATCAATAAATATGTATTAAGAAAGCATTGAGATTGTGGCAATACTTAGTCAAAATAAAATACAAGGTCACAACCCTCAGCTTTTATAGCTTAATGAAAGCCTGAAGGAGCACAAAGAAAATTGTTATTTTATGTAGAAAGTGAGCTGAATGTTTCTGCTGGTCTTAATTCCTCAAATCGTTGAAAGATGTGAATTTTGTGTCTGAAGTAGCTTTCCCTTTGCTCTGTCATTTCCCAATTAGATTGTAGATTTTCTCCACTATAAGTCAAAGTTAGACATATATAGGAACAGCTGCTACTCAGAATGCATACATCGCCATCTGGCCTGAGGTGAACAGTTGAACCTATTCAAGGATTTTTTTGAGGGACTTTGTGGCTTTGTTGAGTTGCAGAAAACCTTGCCTCTAGATATTTTCTTAAATGTGAAAAATAACCTCCATTTAAAAAGACACTTAGATGTACTTTTTGTTACTTGCCTTCAAATAAGAAATGCATTTATTCAGATACAGAGAAAATCACACTCCACAGACATAGTGTGGACCATCACAGTGCAAATCCAGTGGTCCCAAAAACATGGCGTAGGGCTTCCCCTGGTGGTCCAGTGGGTAAGGACACCGCCTTGCAGTGCAAGGGGCGCCGGTTCGATCCCTGGCCTGGGAAGATCCCACGTGCTGTGGAGCGGCTGGACCGATGTGTCCAATTACCGAGCCAGAGCTCTGGAGCGCATGTGCCCAGAGCCGGCGCTCTGTGACGACAGACGCCACTGTGATGGGAGGCCCGCAGGAGCCAAAGAACAAAGACGGATGAAAAATAGAGAAATGGAAGACCAATGGAAGTGGCCCGCCCGCTCCCCTCCCTCCCCAACCGGCCCCCACCCAAAATAAATATATAAATAAATCTTTAAAAAAAAAAACAAAAAACAAAAAAAATGGCGTAATGAACTCTATTCTTAAAAGATGGGAAAAAATATTTTCCCATTATTTCCAGGTCTTATTGTGGAAATATTTTGCCATTCAAAGAGCTCCAAGCATGTATGCTTTTCACTGGAAAAGGTCCAATAGGAGAAAATGGCATTTTTTGAAGTCAGATATCTTAGATATCATCAATAAATATGTATTAAGAAAGCATTGAGATTGTGGCAATACTTAGTCAAAATAAAATACAAGGTCACAACCCTCAGCTTTTATAGCTTAATGAAAGCCTGAAGGAGCACAAAGAAAATTGTTATTTTATGTGCAAGATTGCAGGCAATCAAAGAGCCTGTAAATGTGGATAGGAGCCAGGAAAATCTGGATGCAATCTAGTTAGCATAGAAGGTGCTGCTTAGAATTCTCAGGGGTGGAGGGGGAGGGAGTATGAAAAAGTACATTTATAAGATAAAAGTGTTTTCTTGGAGGAAGTTCACTGTGAAATGCCAATTCCATAATGATGTTTTTGGACATCACAGGCTGGAGAAGTTATGTTTGGAATAAAAAATTTGAAAGATTTTATGAAATGAATAAAATATAAAACAAACAAAAAAGGATGTAGTTTGGATTTTTTAAATATATATTCATGCCAAATTCGGAGATACTGAGACTACTGGGGGAATCTATGAAACAATTTATTATTCCTTTTTTTTTTAAGTAAAAAATTAATAAAACCTTCCAATAGAATATGTAGATCTAGAGGCACAGTGTTTAAACTATCATCCTTATAACCTACTAAATCTTATCTTATTAAAGGTCTTATTTTATTAAAGATCTTGACTTCTTGCTCCAACAGATGAAAAAAATAGAGCACAAATATTAAGAAAGGAAAATGATCTAACATATAAAGATGTTGGTGATTACTGTGTTTATGTCAGTAACATGAAATTCTGCCCAGTGTGAGTTCAGCAGCAGAAATATTAGTACTTATATCTTCTAGTTTCTTCTATTCCTAATGCAGAATAGCTTATCATTCTTTTAATTGCATTGGACAGTAAGGTTGCTGATTTTCTAATCGTTGCATATCAAAAATCCTAAGAAAAATGTTTAAAAAAAAGAATGCAAAAAAAGTTGAAAAAGTATCAGTTCTGCAGTGCACGGGAGAATGCATGAATGATATAACTGTGCATGCTGGCCCAAAGCATGGGAAACCTTTCTGTGACAATAATTTGAAAAGGTCAATAATAAAATACCATAATTTACTATATCTTAAAAAAAAATTTTCTCCATGTAAATTTAAGCAGAGTAATGAATATAAAGCTTTTATTTGAGCTATTTAAAATTACTATGAGCAATGAAATTTACACATGAAATTATCTGGATATTATTGCACATTGGTATTATTTTAATCATAGATACAGTAAAATGTATCATCATGAAGAAATGGCAGCAATGAAAATTTCATCAGATTAAAATTGAAATCTATAACAAACTGAGATAATGAATAAAAGTTGAAAGAAAATGTAAACGTGAATTCAGACAATTAAATATGAAGCAACAGAAAATTTCCTTTTTCTTTTCCTGTGGAGAAAGTTTCTTCCAATGCTTTTATATGTTAAATCAGTCCAATTCAGTTCAGTCGCTCACTTGTGTCCGACTCTTCGCAACCCCATGAATTGCAGCACGCTAGGCTTCACTGTCCTTCATCATCTCCTGGAGTTTGCTCAAACTTATGTCCATTGACCCTGTGATACCATCCAACCATTTCATGCTCTGTCGTCCCCTTTTCATTTTGCCTTCTATTTTTCCCATCATCAGGCTCTTTTCCAATGATACTGAGACTACTGGGGAATCTATGAAACAATTTTTTCCTTTTTAAGAAAAAAACCGAATATGTAGATCTAGAGGCACAGTGTTTAAACTATCATCCTTATAACCTACTAAATCTTATCTTATTAAAGGTCTTATTTTATTAAAGATCTTGACTTCTTGCTCCAACAGATGAAAAAAATAGAGCACAAATATTAAGAAAGGAAAATGATCTAACATATAAAGATGTTGGTGATTACTGTGTTTATGTCAGTAACATGAAATTCTGCCCAGTGTGAGTTCAGCAGCAGAAATATTAGTACTTATATCTTCTAGTTTCTTCTATTCCTAATGCAGAATAGCTTATCATTCTTTTAATTGCATTGGACAGTAAGGTTGCTGATTTTCTAATCGTTGCATATCAAAAATCCTAAGAAAAATGTTTAAAAAAAAGAATGCAAAAAAAGTTGAAAAAGTATCAGTTCTGCAGTGCACGGGAGAATGCATGAATGATATAACTGTGCATGCTGGCCCAAAGCATGGGAAACCTTTCTGTGACAATAATTTGAAAAGGTCAATAATAAAATACCATAATTTACTATATCTTAAAAAAAAATTTTCTCCATGTAAATTTAAGCAGAGTAATGAATATAAAGCTTTTATTTGAGCTATTTAAAATTACTATGAGCAATGAAATTTACACATGAAATTATCTGGATATTATTGCACATTGGTATTATTTTAATCATAGATACAGTAAAATGTATCATCATGAAGAAATGGCAGCAATGAAAATTTCATCAGATTAAAATTGAAATCTATAACAAACTGAGATAATGAATAAAAGTTGAAAGAAAATGTAAACGTGAATTCAGACAATTAAATATGAAGCAACAGAAAATTTCCTTTTTCTTTTCCTGTGGAGAAAGTTTCTTCCAATGCTTTTATATGTTAAATCAGTCCAATTCAGTTCAGTCGCTCACTTGTGTCCGACTCTTCGCAACCCCATGAATTGCAGCACGCTAGGCTTCACTGTCCTTCATCATCTCCTGGAGTTTGCTCAAACTTATGTCCATTGACCCTGTGATACCATCCAACCATTTCATGCTCTGTCGTCCCCTTTTCATTTTGCCTTCTATTTTTCCCATCATCAGGCTCTTTTCCAATGAGTCGTCTCTTTGCATCAGGTAGCCAAAGTAATTGGAGGTTCAGCTTCAGCATCATTCCTTCCAATGAATATTCAGAGTTGAGTTCCATTAGGATTGACTGATTTGATCTTCTTGCAGGCCAAGAAACTCTCAAGAGTTTTTGCCAGCACCACAGTTCAAAGGAATCAGTTCTTTGTCTCTCAGCCTTCTTTATACCTTCTTCAAACTATCACAACCCTACATGGTTAAATCAGTAATAAATACTATTAAACTTTTTTCTAACATTAATTTTAATTACAAAAAAAACATATTAATCAATGAAGGGATTTATAAGCATAAGTCAAAGGAAAAATGGAATCCCCATCATTCAGAGAGAGCAATTATTTGATACTAATATTTACTCTTTTTTTATTGTTTTAAAGTAAAATATTTTAAACATTAAGAAACTATTGGATCTTTTTTCATGTATGTTTTGCACATATGCTTTGAAAGAACTTTTTCTCTATATTACCCCTATATCTTTTTGTAACTAAACCCAGATTCAGCTGCTTGTCACTCATAAGCCCATAATTTGACAGACAAGTGTCTATAGAAAGGAAGGATGATTTAATCATAAAAACCAACAGTCTGGGGAGATGATAGATCTGTGTTCAGAGATCAACTATGGACAGTTGATTTCAGATTATAGTCAGCAATACCAGTTTTTAAAGTGAAAAATTGGGAGATCGGGGCTGCCGAATCTCAGTAAATCATCGAGGTGTGGGATTGAATTTTGCATCATTCTCTATTGAGTGTAGACTGGTTAATGTTTTGCCTGTGTGATCTGCTTGCAAGACTACTAAGGGGGCTTTTGGTGGCAGAGAGGTACTCTTACATCTTTTTATCTAGAGAAAGAATCTCTAGAAAGACAAAGCCTAATGTGCATTCCCTAGTAGTGCTGACAGTAAAGAATCTGCCTGCAGTATAGGAGACCTGGGTTCAATCACTGGGTTGGGAAGATCCCCTGGAGAAGGGAATGGCAATCCACTCCAGTATTCTTGCTTGGAAAATCCCATGGACAGACCATAGAGGTCACATGTCTGACATGACTGACTGACTTTACTTCATTTCACAATATGCATTCAAGAGAGCATAAGTCAGAAGTTAATTTCTTTTTTAAAATCTTTTTGTTTTATATATATAAATATATATATAAAGTATAGCCAATGAACAATGTTGTGATAGTTTTAGGTGCAGAGCAGAGAAAGCCTTATATAAACGTGTATCCATTTTCTCTCAAACTTCCTTCCCATCTAGGGTACCACATAACATTAAGTATTCCTTATGCTATACAGTAGGTCCTTATCAGTTATCTTTTTAAACATAGCAGTGTGTACATGTTGATTCCAAACTCCATAACTGTCTGTTTCCATCTTTCCCTCATGGTAACCATAAAGTTATTCTCTAAGTCTGTGAATCTATTTCTGTTTTGTGAATAGGTTCACTTGCATCCTTTCTTTTTAGATTCTCCATATAATGGATATCATACAATATTTCTCTTTCTCTGTCTGAATTATTTCACTAGGAGTTAATTTCCATTTCTTAGTGATCTCATTTCTATAATTTGATTCTTTTAAAGTTAGAGGGGAACAGAAATGGGCAAACAGGAAAGAGGTAAATAGCTGCTTGTCACTCATAAGCCCATAATTTGACAGACAAGTGTCTATAGAAAGGAAGGATGATTTAATCATAAAAACCAACAGTCTGGGGAGATGATAGATCTGTGTTCAGAGATCAACTATGGACAGTTGATTTCAGATTATAGTCAGCAATACCAGTTTTTAAAGTGAAAAATTGGGAGATCGGGGCTGCCGAATCTCAGTAAATCATCGAGGTGTGGGATTGAATTTTGCATCATTCTCTATTGAGTGTAGACTGGTTAATGTTTTGCCTGTGTGATCTGCTTGCAAGACTACTAAGGGGGCTTTTGGTGGCAGAGAGGTACTCTTACATCTTTTTATCTAGAGAAAGAATCTCTAGAAAGACAAAGCCTAATGTGCATTCCCTAGTAGTGCTGACAGTAAAGAATCTGCCTGCAGTATAGGAGACCTGGGTTCAATCACTGGGTTGGGAAGATCCCCTGGAGAAGGGAATGGCAATCCACTCCAGTATTCTTGCTTGGAAAATCCCATGGACAGACCATAGAGGTCACATGTCTGACATGACTGACTGACTTTACTTCATTTCACAATATGCATTCAAGAGAGCATAAGTCAGAAGTTAATTTCTTTTTTAAAATCTTTTTGTTTTATATATATAAATATATATATAAAGTATAGCCAATGAACAATGTTGTGATAGTTTTAGGTGCAGAGCAGAGAAAGCCTTATATAAACGTGTATCCATTTTCTCTCAAACTTCCTTCCCATCTAGGGTACCACATAACATTAAGTATTCCTTATGCTATACAGTAGGTCCTTATCAGTTATCTTTTTAAACATAGCAGTGTGTACATGTTGATTCCAAACTCCATAACTGTCTGTTTCCCCCATCTTTCCCTCATGGTAACCATAAAGTTATTCTCTAAGTCTGTGAATCTATTTCTGTTTTGTGAATAGGTTCACTTGCATCCTTTCTTTTTAGATTCTCCATATAATGGATATCATACAATATTTCTCTTTCTCTGTCTGAATTATTTCACTAGGAGTTAATTTCCATTTCTTAGTGATCTCATTTCTATAATTTGATTCTTTTAAAGTTAGAGGGGAACAGAAATGGGCAAACAGGAAAGAGGTAAATAGCTGCTTTCCATTCTCCACCATCAAACATCATCCCATTTCTATGGGATTAGGGCAGAAACTCTATCTCTGGAACTTCTTCGTGTTTTTTTTTTTTAATTTTTAATTTTTTTAATTTTTATTTTTGGTAGGGGGTAGGGGTGGGGGGGAGGGGAGCGGGCGGGCCACTTCTATTGGTCTTTCATTTATCTATTTTCAACCATCTTTGTTCTTTGGCCCGTGTGGGCCTCCCATCGCGGTGGCCTCTGTTGTCGCAGAGCACCGGCTCTGGGCGCATTGCTCCAGAGCCCCAGCTCGGTAATTGGACACATCGGTCCAGCTGCTCTGCAGCACATGGGACCTTCCCAGGCCAGGGATCGAACCGACGCCCCTTGCACTGCAAGGTGGTGTCCTTACCCACTGGACCATCAGGGAAGCCCAACTTCTTCGTGTTGACATAAAGCGTTCATATTCTCAAAGTGATGGATGCCAGCATGGGTCTAAAACATCTCTTTGCTGACAGTTTTAGTTTCCCACTTATGTAAATAGGCAGAGCAAGCTAGAATCATTTTGATACCCACAAATATATGGGTTATCATGAGTAGTGATGTTAATCCCATTCTCTTAAAGCTAGTTCTTGAAATTCTACTAGCCATAGATTTAGTACTGCTCAAAACAGAGCAACTTATGTCAGGACCACAGTGCAGTCATCACGTGGTTAGCTTTTTTTCCCTCTGGTGGCAGTTATATTATCTGTAAGACAAGTCAGGAATGTGCATCAGACACTGAGTTTGTGACTCTATTGTCCTAATCATTAATTACTCAGTTTTGTGCTTGGGAGAGAGGGTTCTGCATGGCTCCACTTTAGCACTGTTACTATGCTACCTTTATATTTAAATCTTAAGTTCATTAGAAATATATTTATATGAATAAGGTAGGGATATATTCAGGGAAATAGTTACATGAGTTTTCATGTCATTTGTTTTGTCACATTGTGGATTAGTATACATAAATATGTTTTGATTTATTTCACGGCTTTCTATCATTTCTATTGATAAGAGATTAGTATCACAATGTTTTGACTATTATGACTTTATAATATATTTAGTGCTTAGTATTAGGTAGTAGGAGAAAACTCTTTACATTCCCTTCAACCAAAACAAAAATTTCAGGTTTATTAACACATTTTGTTAGAAAATATCTCTTGTGAACATTTGGTATCACAAAATCGGGAGATTCGACAGAAGAAAAATTAGAAGCTATATCGTAGTAGCATCACCATTAGGAACAATGAACATTTGGCATTGTCTTCATTAAGTCCATGATTAAAAATCCACTGGTGGTCCAGTGGTTAAGAATCTGCCTGTCAATGCAGGGGACATGGATTTGATCCCTAGTTGGGAAAGATTTCACATGGTGCAGGACAACTAAGCCTGTGTGCACATCCTAGAGCCTATTCTCCACAGCAGGTGAAGTGACTGAGAAGTCCGTGCACCCTAACTAGAGAGTAGCGTGCACTTGCTGCCACTAGAGAAAGCCCGCATGCAGCAACAAAGACCCAGAGCAACCATAAATAAATAAATAAATAATTATAAAAAGAAAATCCATGAAATATCCACTTTCATGGAACTGGATAAAATACTTTATCAGCTAAGTGCATGCTTTTTTTAAAAGTGACAGAACATCTTTAATATCTGGTAACATATTGTGACTTTTAGAGTAAAGTAATTTAAAACATAAAGAATTTTCTTCAGGAAAATGTTTAGGAGTATACAAAGAGAGATGCTGAAGAAAAATAGTTCATTGAGGAGTGCCAGTAGTAAGATGTGGAAGCTATGTTCAAGAGAATATGAATATATGACTGCAAACTGCGATCATAACTGACACAGCTATGGTGGAGCACAGGCCCAAATTAGTACATATGCATGATGTTGTATATAAGTTCTTCTTTAGACAGTAAATCAAATATGTTGTTTATTTTCTGCTCACACAGAATTCCTAAAAATAAAATACCTGGAGGCCAGTGAAGCATAGATTTAATTATTATATTATTGTTTGATCTGAACAATTCCATTGTGCCACCCAAATTTCCTGTAATATGACCATGGTGTTACATACCAGTGTGAGTCTTCAGGATTATAATTATGGTATTTGGCTACGGAGAAAACCTCAACATTAATTCTGATTGTACTGTTTTCTCTACATAATATTTTAGAATAATTTCTACTAAATCAACAAGTGAGAAATAAGATAGCTTATTAGTATTTTATAAGGGTACAATCTCTGGTGGAAAAAGAAGGAAAGAACATGAATAAAATTGAGTGCTTTATAACCTATATTTTAATGTTGGACTGCATATAATAATCATATAGGATATTAATCAACAGAGCCTAGGAAAGGAAAAATAAAATATATAGTAGAAATTCTGAGAAGAAAGGGAAAATTGTTGAATATATGCTTAAATATATATTTAGTTTTTATCTTAAGTTGTTTTTATGTAAACTGTTCTATATATTTCAGTTGAGGATCAAGTATCTGGTCTTTCACTTTAAAGCTGGCTATAGTTCTCTTACTCTGTTTTCACTTGACCTCTGTGTATCAATCCAAGACAGCCTAGAACTTTCTGACCTAAGTAATGTCTCCATAGTATGTAAAACACCATGGTACTTACCCCAGCCAAGTCCACACTGAATGATGCTTTAAAAGCCATAGTTCTCCCAGCCACAGTTAATCAAAATAGAAAAGAACAGTTGCTCCAGGATGGTAAATGAAATCCTTACCTTCAGAATTTAGCAGAAGTAAGTAAGATCTGGGCAGATGAAACTGTGACTAAAGCTAGAAAAAAGCAAGGTCTATGAAGT
This sequence comes from Tragulus kanchil, assembly GCA_022376925.1. Taxonomy (NCBI): domain Eukaryota; kingdom Metazoa; phylum Chordata; class Mammalia; order Artiodactyla; family Tragulidae; genus Tragulus; species Tragulus kanchil. The sequence continues at coordinate 87,879,149 of JAIOJX010000028.1, read as the reverse complement.
GGGTTCCATGAAAACTCATCAGTTACCTTGAGTTAGGAGAATCCATGAGCTAGCGTAGTCTATCAGAATTGATAAGTTAGCTTGAGTTTGTTATCAAGAGGAAGAAGAACCTATGAGAAGGTGAAGAAGCCAGAATCTCCGTATGGGAGAAGTAAAAAAAGAAATCATAGGTAGATTGATGCATTATCTTAAATCCAGAATAATTCCATTTCCACTGCCCTGACCCTAACTCAATCCTGTTTTTGATTCTCATAAGATCATCTCTTCCTCCAACTAAATTCTGTAAGTGGGGATTTGGTCTGTCATTCTGGAGCAGCTGCCCATTCAACAAATATTATGATAACAGAACCTTTCCAACAAACCAAATGCATCTCTTTTTCTTAAAAACAGAAAGTTCTTAAATAAAATAACTGGAGGGAATGCCTTCAAACTCAAATAGTGGTTCTGGATGTCTTTAAAAGAAACTTTCATAGAAATACAGCTTTTACTTGCTTTCACATAAAGAAAATGTCCCGCTAAAATGTCAAGTCACTGTAGAAAGAGCCAATGGAAAAGATAAGAGTCCCATGTTGGCCATCCTCAGTTAAATATGATAACCAGAAACCAAATGAGAGACAGGTTGTGAATACAAAAGAAAAATTTGAGTCAATATTGAAGAAGTATGCTTGTGAATACTTTGCATATTGATGGAAAGAAGCATTTTTTAACCTAAAAGTTGTGACTCATTTTCTTTTCAGGTTTTAAATTTACCTTCAGACTTATCTTTGCTTTTATACTGAAAGCTTTCCCAGAGTAAGATCTTTGACTTGTTCATTATGATATCATTAATATTATTAACCACGTCGGTATAGTAGTGATTATCCAGAAAATGGTCTGGATGAATGAACTGGATTCTGAAAGTTCTTCAAGGTTTTCTGTGAATCCACACCCCTTCCTCCATAGGGATTCCCTGATTCAGCTAAGTCATGGCCAACTCTTCCTTCTCTAAACTTTTATCAGCCTAAACCACAGGTATAATCATAAATGGATATTTTGTTTACTTATGTAATTATGTTTCAATTTTCTACCAATGAAATTGTTAGATCCTTAAGAAAAGGGATCATGTCATAATTTTCTTGACTGTTACTTAATTTATTGAAACTATAATTGGGAAATTTCAGTTAATTCTATGTCTCTATCCAACCTTTCCTAATTTTCTCAAGCAAAACAAAATATTTGCTTATTAGTTGCCAAGCAACTTAGCTCAAAATTACATTTGTGTTTCTTGACTCATTTTTATCTCCTTGAGGATGGATATTTTATTAGAAAGCACTTTGCTACAAGGGGTAAAGCCAAACTAGGAATAGTTTCAGAAAAAATAAATAAACATATGTATTGTCAGAATAATTGAATGTCTCTCATAAGCCAAGGAAAAAAATGTGCCTGGACTTTAGGAATAACTGGAATTAATGCTGCTGAATGTTTCCAAAAAGAAATCTTTCCAAATCTTAATTTATCTTATGCTGGATTCCCTCTGAATATCTTTTCCCCTTTAGATTGCCTCTTTCTGAGCCCCAATGTGCTCTAACATATGTGGTACAAATTTGGCTCTGAACATCAATGGAGCTTTAAACCTTATGATTCTAGTAACACAAAGTTTGATTGAGTTTTCAATCCAGTTTTCCAAGGAAGTGGCACAGTGTCTCCAGTCAGTTTTATTGTTTCAATCTCCTATGTATTGAGGGCAAGACATGCTATGACATGACCGCTTCCTCTGGAATTTTTTTTTTTTCCCCAGAAATAGGGAGCATTGCTGAGCTTAAGATATCAACAAACTAAGACATATATATTTTTCCATGGAAAATCTGCTTAGGTGGTAAAATCAATCCCTGGCACAATTTGTCGATTTTTATTTTTTCTTTGCCTTTTTCACTTATTAATTGGTTCTGACTCAACTCCCAGCTGAGACTACAAGGAAGCAAGGAGAAATTTTCTATCTCTTTTGCAAATCAAAATTTCATTGTTGGGGTTGAGGAAGAAGTACATTTTTAACTATTCATAAACTTTAATTCTGAAGCACAGTAATCACAGTGATTATAAAGATGAAGGAAAGTATCCAGCACTTCCTGCCATTCATGGGTAATTATGTTTCAATTTTCTACCAATGAAATTGTTAGATCCTTAAGAAAAGGGATCATGTCATAATTTTCTTGACTGTTACTTAATTTATTGAAACTATAATTGGGAAATTTCAGTTAATTCTATGTCTCTATCCAACCTTTCCTAATTTTCTCAAGCAAAACAAAATATTTGCTTATTAGTTGCCAAGCAACTTAGCTCAAAATTACATTTGTGTTTCTTGACTCATTTTTATCTCCTTGAGGATGGATATTTTATTAGAAAGCACTTTGCTACAAGGGGTAAAGCCAAACTAGGAATAGTTTCAGAAAAAATAAATAAACATATGTATTGTCAGAATAATTGAATGTCTCTCATAAGCCAAGGAAAAAAATGTGCCTGGACTTTAGGAATAACTGGAATTAATGCTGCTGAATGTTTCCAAAAAGAAATCTTTCCAAATCTTAATTTATCTTATGCTGGATTCCCTCTGAATATCTTTTCCCCTTTAGATTGCCTCTTTCTGAGCCCCAATGTGCTCTAACATATGTGGTACAAATTTGGCTCTGAACATCAATGGAGCTTTAAACCTTATGATTCTAGTAACACAAAGTTTGATTGAGTTTTCAATCCAGTTTTCCAAGGAAGTGGCACAGTGTCTCCAGTCAGTTTTATTGTTTCAATCTCCTATGTATTGAGGGCAAGACATGCTATGACATGACCGCTTCCTCTGGAATTTTTTTTCCCCAGAAATAGGGAGCATTGCTGAGCTTAAGATATCAACAAACTAAGACATATATATTTTTCCATGGAAAATCTGCTTAGGTGGTAAAATCAATCCCTGGCACAATTTGTCGATTTTTATTTTTTCTTTGCCTTTTTCACTTATTAATTGGTTCTGACTCAACTCCCAGCTGAGACTACAAGGAAGCAAGGAGAAATTTTCTATCTCTTTTGCAAATCAAAATTTCATTGTTGGGGTTGAGGAAGAAGTACATTTTTAACTATTCATAAACTTTAATTCTGAAGCACAGTAATCACAGTGATTATAAAGATGAAGGAAAGTATCCAGCACTTCCTGCCATTCATGGGTAATGACTTTGCTTTCTATCTCACTGAAAAATCATAAGCAATCAGAAGAGGAAACACACAGGTTCCTGCTCTTCAAACACTACCTGCATCCAGTGTCCTCATGTATGTTGCCCCAATCCTGGTATACTGGACTGGATAAAATCTCTCTATTACAAATAAAGCAAACATTACTTAGACAGTAGCTGCTACTCTTTCCAGGGCATTCAAGGATATTACTCTGGCAACTCTTTGCTTTCTCCTGTATCATCAGTTTTTCTTCCCTAAACAACAACCTCCTCAACGTGCAAATGGATTTTTAAATTCCCTTTCCTGTTATGAACATCCTCCTTCAGCCTTTCTTCCCTGTCTCTGATTCCATTAAATAATAATAGTAGCTGAAAATTATATTGCATTAACTATGTATCAGAAACGACTCTAGGAGTTTTACATGTTTTAAGTTTTAGAATTCATTTGGTTCCTCAATAATTATATAAGAAACATTTATTTTACAGATGAGAAAATCAAGCCAGAGGCAATGAAAAGGTTGCACATGACACATCCTGGCGGAGGCAGAGTTTAAATCTGGGCACCTTAGCTCCCAGAGTATTCTTGTTTTCTGGATTACACTACTTTTAAGCAAAGCTCCTAGAAAAAAATTATCTGTACTGGCTGTCTCTGATAACTGTCTTCCTGGGCTCTCTCAGAACACTCCAGTCAAGCATTGTCCCCATCAATGCATTACAATTGTTTTTGTTATCAGTGACCTCAGTGTTGAAAAATTCAGTGATCAGTTTTCATTTCTCATATTTTGTGATCTCTCAACGATACTTGGTCACTCCCAACGTTTCAATCAGCTCTAGGACTCCCCATCACCCTGGTTTTATTCCTACCCATGGTGGCTCTTCCTCAGCTCCCCCATTCCCCTTGGTGAATTAAATTTCCTCTCCCAGGACTCTAAAGGACCAGTGCCCAAAGGCTTTGTCCTCAAATATTTTCCCTATTTCAGTGCATGCTCATTGATCACATTCAGAGTTATTGCTTTCACAAATCATAAAGCTAAAAAAATTTCTATCTCTTGCAAATCAAAATTTCATTGTTGGGGTTGAGGAAGAAGTACATTTTTAACTATTCATAAACTTTAATTCTGAAGCACAGTAATCACAGTGATTATAAAGATGAAGGAAAGTATCCAGCACTTCCTGCCATTCATGGGTAATGACTTTGCTTTCTATCTCACTGAAAAATCATAAGCAATCAGAAGAGGAAACACACAGGTTCCTGCTCTTCAAACACTACCTGCATCCAGTGTCCTCATGTATGTTGCCCCAATCCTGGTATACTGGACTGGATAAAATCTCTCTATTACAAATAAAGCAAACATTACTTAGACAGTAGCTGCTACTCTTTCCAGGGCATTCAAGGATATTACTCTGGCAACTCTTTGCTTTCTCCTGTATCATCAGTTTTTCTTCCCTAAACAACAACCTCCTCAACGTGCAAATGGATTTTTAAATTCCCTTTCCTGTTATGAACATCCTCCTTCAGCCTTTCTTCCCTGTCTCTGATTCCATTAAATAATAATAGTAGCTGAAAATTATATTGCATTAACTATGTATCAGAAACGACTCTAGGAGTTTTACATGTTTTAAGTTTTAGAATTCATTTGGTTCCTCAATAATTATATAAGAAACATTTATTTTACAGATGAGAAAATCAAGCCAGAGGCAATGAAAAGGTTGCACATGACACATCCTGGCGGAGGCAGAGTTTAAATCTGGGCACCTTAGCTCCCAGAGTATTCTTGTTTTCTGGATTACACTACTTTTAAGCAAAGCTCCTAGAAAAAAATTATCTGTACTGGCTGTCTCTGATAACTGTCTTCCTGGGCTCTCTCAGAACACTCCAGTCAAGCATTGTCCCCATCAATGCATTACAATTGTTTTTGTTATCAGTGACCTCAGTGTTGAAAAATTCAGTGATCAGTTTTCATTTCTCATATTTTGTGATCTCTCAACGATACTTGGTCACTCCCAACGTTTCAATCAGCTCTAGGACTCCCCATCACCCTGGTTTTATTCCTACCCATGGTGGCTCTTCCTCAGCTCCCCCATTCCCCTTGGTGAATTAAATTTCCTCTCCCAGGACTCTAAAGGACCAGTGCCCAAAGGCTTTGTCCTCAAATATTTTCCCTATTTCAGTGCATGCTCATTGATCACATTCAGAGTTATTGTTTTAAATACTGTCAATTTGTAAGCTGATCATGGCCAAATTTATTTCTCTAATTCAGGTCTTTTCCATCAAGGTTATTTAGTAGTTAATGTGTTAAATTCTGTGGTTCATTATCTTCAAAAAGTTTAACACAATAATGATTTTTGAAAACTATTTTATAATTGAATATGAGTTACTTTTGTTTGTGAAAATAGATAGCAGTGTAATATAGACTTAGACTCTGAAACTTAATGCATAGCCAAACCTACTTGTAACTTTTTTGCTCAGTTATCAAGAAATAATCCTAATTTTAGTTAAATTAGAAAATTGAGCTTTTTATTTATTATTTTTTTAATTTTTTGGCCTCTTTTATTGATTTTTTGTTTATTTATTTTCATATATCTTTATTCTTTGGCCTGTGTGGGCCTCCCATTTCAGTGGCCTCTCTCATCACTGGCTTGTAATTGGACACACTGGTCCAGCCGCTCCACAGCACATGGTATCTTCCTGGGCCAGGGATCGAACTGGTGCCCCCTGCACTGCAAGGCAGGCTCTTTACCCACTGGACCACCAAAAGGAAGCCCTTTGAGCTTTTTATTTAAAGAGTTATCTTCTGTACTAAATATCTACATATTTAATTATTCATGTGTTGTACAGAAGAGTCAAGTAAGTTTAAGTTAACGACTATAAAGCCAGTATTATTAAAACTCAGAAGCCAAAAAAGAAAAGAATAAGCAACTGGAATTGACAAAGCTCCTAGAAAAAAATTATCTGTACTGGCTGTCTCTGATAACTGTCTTCCTGGGCTCTCTCAGAACACTCCAGTCAAGCATTGTCCCCATCAATGCATTACAATTGTTTTTGTTATCAGTGACCTCAGTGTTGAAAAATTCAGTGATCAGTTTTCATTTCTCATATTTTGTGATCTCTCAACGATACTTGGTCACTCCCAACGTTTCAATCAGCTCTAGGACTCCCCATCACCCTGGTTTTATTCCTACCCATGGTGGCTCTTCCTCAGCTCCCCCATTCCCCTTGGTGAATTAAATTTCCTCTCCCAGGACTCTAAAGGACCAGTGCCCAAAGGCTTTGTCCTCAAATATTTTCCCTATTTCAGTGCATGCTCATTGATCACATTCAGAGTTATTGTTTTAAATACTGTCAATTTGTAAGCTGATCATGGCCAAATTTATTTCTCTAATTCAGGTCTTTTCCATCAAGGTTATTTAGTAGTTAATGTGTTAAATTCTGTGGTTCATTATCTTCAAAAAGTTTAACACAATAATGATTTTTGAAAACTATTTTATAATTGAATATGAGTTACTTTTGTTTGTGAAAATAGATAGCAGTGTAATATAGACTTAGACTCTGAAACTTAATGCATAGCCAAACCTACTTGTAACTTTTTTGCTCAGTTATCAAGAAATAATCCTAATTTTAGTTAAATTAGAAAATTGAGCTTTTTATTTATTATTTTTTTAATTTTTTGGCCTCTTTTATTGATTTTTTGTTTATTTATTTTCATATATCTTTATTCTTTGGCCTGTGTGGGCCTCCCATTTCAGTGGCCTCTCTCATCACTGGCTTGTAATTGGACACACTGGTCCAGCCGCTCCACAGCACATGGTATCTTCCTGGGCCAGGGATCGAACTGGTGCCCCCTGCACTGCAAGGCAGGCTCTTTACCCACTGGACCACCAAGGAAGCCCTGAGCTTTTTATTTTTAAAGAGTTATTTTCTGTACTAAATATGTACATATTTAATTATTCATGTGTTGTACAGAAGAGTCAAGTAAGTTTTAGTTATCGACTATAAAGCCAGTATTATTAAAACTCAGAAGCCAAAAAAGAAAAGAATAAGCAACTGGAATTGAAAAAGATAAGGTTCAAAACAAAAGATAAATTTGTGCAAATTAAAATAATACCTCCAAGTACTTCCCTGGTGGTCCACTAGTTAAGATTCATTGATTCCACTGCAGGGGTCATGGATTCATCCCTGGTCAGGAAACCAAAATCCTGAATGCTGAAGCACAGGCCAAAAAAAAAAAAAAAAATCCCCCAATCCTCCAACATTTGAATAGAAATGAAATAAAATGAAAATAAAGATGTCATTAAAATATTAATATAGAAGTTACCCTATATATAAATAATTCCCAAGACCATTCTGGGGAAAAGTATAAAAAGTTTAGTGCACAAATTTTAAAATATATACATCATGAACATAATTTCTGCATGTCAAACCCACATTTAAAAAGTAGAAATTGATATGGAATATTACAAGCACATAATAGCTTGAAGTATTTTAGAATAGACATGAATAAACTAATAGAAAGCAAAAATAAGCAAGTGTTACTATGTCAAACTCGAAAGATCCTGTACAACAAGAAAAACCAACAAAATTAAAAAGACAATCCATGGGGCTTCCCTAGTGGTCCAGTGGATGAAGAGTCTGCCTTGCAGTGCAGGGGGCACCAGTTTGATCCCTGGCCCAGGAAGATCCTATGGGACTGGTGTGTCCAATTGCAAGTCAGCGTTCTGGAGCACATGTGTCCAGAGCTGGTGCTCTGCAAGGAGAGAGGCCACTGCAATGGGAAGCCCACACAGGCCAAAGAATCAAGATGGACGAAAATAAATAAATAAATAAATAAATAAATAATCAATTAAAAAAAGAAGCCAAAATTAAAAAAAAAAAATGACAACCAGATATCTGATACAAATTTAATATCCAAAACATAAAAGGAGCTCACATAACTCATTAGCAAAAACCAAATAACCCAATCTAAACATAGGTAAATGTCCTAACTACACATTTTGTCAAAGAAGATATACAAATGACTGGCCAACAGGTACATGGAGGGCTGCCCAACATCACTAAACTTTCTTTGTGTATGCATAGTTGCTCAGTCGTGTTAGACTCTTTGTGACCCCTTGAACTATAACCCACCAAGCTCTCTGTCCATGGAATTCTCCAAGCAAGAATACTGAAGTGGATTACCATTCACTCATCCAAGGGATCTTTCCAACTCAGGGATCAAACCTAGATCTTTCACATTGTGGGGGATTCTTTACCATCTCAGCCACCAGGGAAGCCCGTTAATTCTGGAGTGGGTAGCCTATCCCTTCTCCAGGAGATCTTCTGGAATCGAATGGGGATCTCCTGCACTGCAGGAGGATTCTTTACCAGCCGAACTACCAGGGAAGCCCCACTAATGCTTAGGAAAATGCAGATAAAAACTGAGAATGTGTGCATCTACACCTTCACTCTAAACAAACAAAAAAGCCCAATGCTTACAGATAACAGCATACTTCCATCTATGTCTTGGTAACATTCACTGTATCTATATAAAATGTTGCCAAATAAGCACTTTAAAATTTCAAAATTCACTCTGGAAAGAGCCCTCTGTCCAAATATTTCACATTATTTTTCCAGATCCAAATTATTGATTTATTATAGTTCAATTTACCATAGTTGAGTGACAGATTCCATCCTAATTTTTTCCATTAGACCTGTTATTTTTAGTGTGAAGTTTTATGTAACTTGAGATTTTTCACCAGTGAAGATACCATGCTATATTACATACATCTCTAATTACATAGCTCTGTAGTGTCTAATAAGGCAGCTACTAGCCATATGTAGCTCCTTAACTATTGAAATATGGCTAATAAAAATTGATTTAGAGTAAAAATACTTCAGATTTAAAAGATACAAGATAAAAAAGAATATAAAATGTCTCAAAATTTTTGTATTGATTAGATGTTAAGATGATAATTTCTTAATATACTGGGTAAATTAAAATTATCAGTAAATTTAATTTCACTGGTTTTTCTTTTTGTTCTTAATATGGCTACTAGAAAACATAAAATAGTAAACAAAGATGTAGAAAACATGAAATAGTAAACATAGAGATATCTATTGGAAAATATTAACATGAGTTTACAAAATCATGATGGATGCTACCCACCACCATGAAAAGAGACACTTGCTCCTTGGAAGGAAAGCTATGACAAACCTAGACAAAACCTAGCATATTAAAAATCAGAGACATTGTTAACAAAGGTCCATATAGTCCAAGCTATGATTTTTCCAGTACTGATGTACAGAAGTAAGAATTGGACCATAAAGAAAGCTGAGCACCAAAGTACTGATGCTTTTAATTTGTGATTCTGGAGAAGGCTCTTGAGAGTCCTTACTATGCAAAGAGATCAAACCAGTCAACCCTAAAGGAAATCAACCCTATGTATTCATTGGAAGGACTGATGCTGAAGCTGAAGCTCCAATACTTAAGCTACCTGATACAAAGAGCCAACTCAGTGGAAAAGACCCTGATGCTGGGAAAGATGGAGGGCAGGAGGAGTAAGGGACAGAGAACAAGTTTGTTGGAAGGCATCATTGACTCAATGGACATGAAGTTGAGCAAGCTCTGAGAGAGTACTGGAGAACAGAGGATCCTGTATGCTGCAGTCCATGGGGTTGCAAAAAGCCAGACATGACTTAGCAACTGAACAACAGCAGCCACACTTTTCTAAGAAGCAATCAATAATTCTTCCTTCTTCATTTAAAAGTTTCATTTAAAAATTTAAAAGTTATGAAAAACATTTAAAAAATAATTTGTTACAAACTCCTTTGTTGGTGAAATATGACCTGAAGTTACTTATAGAGCTACAGGTTAGGGCCTTCTTTTCTAGAGCTCTGTGTGAATGCTGTATTACATAGGCCTATAACTAAATAGCATAAACAAAATGTAATCTCTTATACAATCTGGAGATAACTATCCTTTCAAAACTCATAATCTTTTAAAGGATAAATTTATGTATACATAAAATATATAAAATTGACAGCCTGGAGAGGCACTTTACAATCATTGTCTGACTTGCTGAAGCAAATGTATGAATATTCACTCTAAGTGGAATAATTAAAGACTATTAACAGTATCTCAGTTTATTTATATAGCAATAGAAAGTAAATTAAATGGTAAGTTAGATAAATATAATATAAACATGTAAATATAGCTTCTCAATGATTCTGTATTGACTTTTTAATATAAAATGATATTTCAAGCATATACAATTTCAAACTCAGCTACATTACTGGACCTATATATGTAATAAATGACTGTTAAGTCTGTTATTTTGAGAATCTCAGAGAAAATGTATACTACTTTTGTTAACGATTTTGTGGGACCTGGATCTCTGAGGAGATGTCAAAAAAGAAATTCTCCAGAGAACTAAGACTTAGCCTTTTTTTAAAAAATGGCTTTGCTGAAGTATTAACAAATGTGCAATTCACTCTTGAGAGTCCTTACTATGCAAAGAGATCAAACCAGTCAACCCTAAAGGAAATCAACCCTATGTATTCATTGGAAGGACTGATGCTGAAGCTGAAGCTCCAATACTTAAGCTACCTGATACAAAGAGCCAACTCAGTGGAAAAGACCCTGATGCTGGGAAAGATGGAGGGCAGGAGGAGTAAGGGACAGAGAACAAGTTTGTTGGAAGGCATCATTGACTCAATGGACATGAAGTTGAGCAAGCTCTGAGAGAGTACTGGAGAACAGAGGATCCTGTATGCTGCAGTCCATGGGGTTGCAAAAAGCCAGACATGACTTAGCAACTGAACAACAGCAGCCACACTTTTCTAAGAAGCAATCAATAATTCTTCCTTCTTCATTTAAAAGTTTCATTTAAAAATTTAAAAGTTATGAAAAACATTTAAAAAATAATTTGTTACAAACTCCTTTGTTGGTGAAATATGACCTGAAGTTACTTATAGAGCTACAGGTTAGGGCCTTCTTTTCTAGAGCTCTGTGTGAATGCTGTATTACATAGGCCTATAACTAAATAGCATAAACAAAATGTAATCTCTTATACAATCTGGAGATAACTATCCTTTCAAAACTCATAATCTTTTAAAGGATAAATTTATGTATACATAAAATATATAAAATTGACAGCCTGGAGAGGCACTTTACAATCATTGTCTGACTTGCTGAAGCAAATGTATGAATATTCACTCTAAGTGGAATAATTAAAGACTATTAACAGTATCTCAGTTTATTTATATAGCAATAGAAAGTAAATTAAATGGTAAGTTAGATAAATATAATATAAACATGTAAATATAGCTTCTCAATGATTCTGTATTGACTTTTTAATATAAAATGATATTTCAAGCATATACAATTTCAAACTCAGCTACATTACTGGACCTATATATGTAATAAATGACTGTTAAGTCTGTTATTTTGAGAATCTCAGAGAAAATGTATACTACTTTTGTTAACGATTTTGTGGGACCTGGATCTCTGAGGAGATGTCAAAAAAGAAATTCTCCAGAGAACTAAGACTTAGCCTTTTTTTAAAAAATGGCTTTGCTGAAGTATTCACAAATGTGCAATTCACTCATTTAAAATTGAATGGAAAAAGTAGTGTGGAAACGTACACTACTATATTCAAAATACATAGCCAGTGGGAGTTTGCTCTGGGAGTCAGGGAGCTCAGACTGGTGCTCTGTGACAGCCTGGAGGAATGGGATGGGGTAGAAAGTGTGAGGGGTTACAAGAGGGAAGGAACATATGCATGTCTGTGGCTGATTCATGTTGATGTTTGGCTGAAACCAATACAGTATTATAAAGAATTATCCTTCAACTAATAAATAAATTTTAAAAATTAAAAACTATACAATGTGAATTTTCATGTATTCTCAGATATGTACAGTCATCATCACCACCCATTTTAGAATATTTTCATCATGTCAGAAATTTTTAACTTTTCAACTATCACCGTTAAATCACCATCTCACTTAAACCCTAAACAACCATGAATTTCTTTTGCCTGTGTAGATTTCTCTATTCTTGATTTTCCTATGACTAGGGTAATATAGTATGTGGGATTTTTTTGTGATTGACTTCTTTCATAGAATATTTTCAAGGACCATAGCTTTTTAAAGCCTTCTTTCAATGTCGTCTGGGCTATTAACATGGGTATATTTCCAAGCAGCTTTTCTTTAATTGTCTCAACTGCTTTGACCTCTTGTGTTTTGCTCAAGGCCAGCAATTAACTGATAACACAGTTTCACCATATCATCCAGAGAAATTCTTTTCACAAAGTCAGCATGATTTTCTCAATTATCCTCCTGCTTCACTATATTTGGAACTATTTCAGCAATATTCCCATTCCATAATTTTCCCTTGAAGGAATGCATAACAGGCACATCATTGTTAATGTTCAGCATTTCTCCAATGCTGAGCTTTTTCTGGCTTAATAGCACTTTCACTGATGCATATTTGATAAACTAGTAAGATTTTATGTAGTCTTTCTGATAGTATCAGGAAATCCTTCATAATATTCAGCTGCTTGCTTGTTTTGAAGTTTCTGGACCTATATATGTAATAAATGACTGTTAAGTCTGTTATTTTGAGAATCTCAGAGAAAATGTATACTACTTTTGTTAACGATTTTGTGGGACCTGGATCTCTGAGGAGATGTCAAAAGAAATTCTCCAGAGAACTAAGACTTAGCCTTTTAAAAATGGCTTTGCTGAAGTATTCACAAATGTGCAATTCACTCATTTAAAATTGAATGGAAAAAGTAGTGTGGAAACGTACACTACTATATTCAAAATACATAGCCAGTGGGAGTTTGCTCTGGGAGTCAGGGAGCTCAGACTGGTGCTCTGTGACAGCCTGGAGGAATGGGATGGGGTAGAAAGTGTGAGGGGTTACAAGAGGGAAGGAACATATGCATGTCTGTGGCTGATTCATGTTGATGTTTGGCTGAAACCAATACAGTATTATAAAGAATTATCCTTCAACTAATAAATAAATTTTAAAAATTAAAAACTATACAATGTGAATTTTCATGTATTCTCAGATATGTACAGTCATCATCACCACCCATTTTAGAATATTTTCATCATGTCAGAAATTTTTAACTTTTCAACTATCACCGTTAAATCACCATCTCACTTAAACCCTAAACAACCATGAATTTCTTTTGCCTGTGTAGATTTCTCTATTCTTGATTTTCCTATGACTAGGGTAATATAGTATGTGGGATTTTTTTGTGATTGACTTCTTTCATAGAATATTTTCAAGGACCATAGCTTTTTAAAGCCTTCTTTCAATGTCGTCTGGGCTATTAACATGGGTATATTTCCAAGCAGCTTTTCTTTAATTGTCTCAACTGCTTTGACCTCTTGTGTTTTGCTCAAGGCCAGCAATTAACTGATAACACAGTTTCACCATATCATCCAGAGAAATTCTTTTCACAAAGTCAGCATGATTTTCTCAATTATCCTCCTGCTTCACTATATTTGGAACTATTTCAGCAATATTCCCATTCCATAATTTTCCCTTGAAGGAATGCATAACAGGCACATCATTGTTAATGTTCAGCATTTCTCCAATGCTGAGCTTTTTCTGGCTTAATAGCACTTTCACTGATGCATATTTGATAAACTAGTAAGATTTTATGTAGTCTTTCTGATAGTATCAGGAAATCCTTCATAATATTCAGCTGCTTGCTTGTTTTGAAGTTTCTGGAATATCCTCACTTTCTGTCCTCTAACTATTGGCAGATGCCTCCTTTTCTATTTCTTTGTTATCTACACGGGCATCTAGGCTATTTTAAGCTTCATGCTGTCATCAATTACAAAAGCATAAAAAAAAACATCAGTGAATGACAGCATCGTCTATGGCTAAGAGGAAGCTGAGGTATAATTAATGCCTCATGTCAAGTCAAATTCTCCTAACAAAATAGCTTTGGCTCCCAGATTACCAAATTTTTAGCTTACAGTGCTTGTTTTCTTTTTTTAGATAAGTATGAGTAAGGGGTAATGAATCCAAATATTATGCATACTAACTAATCTTTCTATAAATACAGATAATTCTGGATCTCAAGATGCCTCTGGCCCCAAGGTATTCAAATAATCAACTGGTTTGGTGTTATGGACTATAAATGTCAGGTTAAGCTGTTTTAAAAGTTGTGTTATTGAATAAAACTTGCTAGCCAATGTGCAGTAAAGCCAACCTACTCATGAAAGTGCAGTATTTATTGCAGGGCACCCAAAAAGGAGTCCAGGTAACTAGTGCTTAAAAGACTCAAAAGTCTTTGAAAAGAAAGACACAGTGAGGGAGGGAACTGTGGGGGTGTGATTAGCCCATGGACAATCTTCTGATTGTTGGTATGGTTGTCAGGAGTCAACATCATCAACCTTCTGGTTTCAACCAGTCTGGGGTCTACTGGCTTGTGGGCAGCAAGTAGTTAACTTCTTTCACCTGGTATGGATTTCAGCATCTGAAAAATAGCTCAAACGACATGGCTCAGAATATTGTTTATAGCCCTTGGGTTGGAGATAAAACCTTTTGACTTTGTTTGAGTTTAATTATTATTTTGTCTTGTTTAACTGTTTTCCTTTCTGCATTTTTCTTACGTTTCTAATTAAATATACTCTTTGGGACCTTGGGAAGGCTTAGGAGGCTAAAGTGTCTCTACAGACAAGAGGTTGGTGGAAGACATGGTCAGGCGGGGCTTCCTCCAGGAAGTTCCCATAGGGTCCTTCTCAGTTACACTTGTACCACAATCTCCCACGACTTCACTGTTATATCCTTACTGGCCATTCTATCAATTACTGAAACAGAGGTGTTAAAATCTTCAATTAAATTTGTATATTTATCTGTTATCAGGTGTATGCATATTTAGGCTTCTAGTAGCTTCTTGATTGATTTTTTTGAGTTATAATTTATATATAACATTGTGTACATTTGAGGTGTACAGCTCATTGACTTGATAAATTTATATATTGAAATATGATTACCACCAGAGCTTTACTAACATCTCTGTCACCTTACATAAGTATGATTTTAAGCTGGTCAAATTCTCCTAACAAAATAGCTTTGGCTCCCAGATTACCAAATTTTTAGCTTACAGTGCTTGTTTTCTTTTAGATAAGTATGAGTAAGGGGTAATGAATCCAAATATTATGCATACTAACTAATCTTTCTATAAATACAGATAATTCTGGATCTCAAGATGCCTCTGGCCCCAAGGTATTCAAATAATCAACTGGTTTGGTGTTATGGACTATAAATGTCAGGTTAAGCTGTTTTAAAAGTTGTGTTATTGAATAAAACTTGCTAGCCAATGTGCAGTAAAGCCAACCTACTCATGAAAGTGCAGTATTTATTGCAGGGCACCCAAAAAGGAGTCCAGGTAACTAGTGCTTAAAAGACTCAAAAGTCTTTGAAAAGAAAGACACAGTGAGGGAGGGAACTGTGGGGGTGTGATTAGCCCATGGACAATCTTCTGATTGTTGGTATGGTTGTCAGGAGTCAACATCATCAACCTTCTGGTTTCAACCAGTCTGGGGTCTACTGGCTTGTGGGCAGCAAGTAGTTAACTTCTTTCACCTGGTATGGATTTCAGCATCTGAAAAACAGCTCAAACGACATGGCTCAGAATATTGTTTATAGCCCTTGGGTTGGAGATAAAACCTTTTGACTTTGTTTGAGTTTAATTATTATTTTGTCTTGTTTAACTGTTTTCCTTTCTGCATTTTTCTTACGTTTCTAATTAAATATACTCTTTGGGACCTTGGGAAGGCTTAGGAGGCTAAAGTGTCTCTACAGACAAGAGGTTGGTGGAAGACATGGTCAGGCGGGGCTTCCTCCAGGAAGTTCCCATAGGGTCCTTCTCAGTTACACTTGTACCACAATCTCCCACGACTTCACTGTTATATCCTTACTGGCCATTCTATCAATTACTGAAACAGAGGTGTTAAAATCTTCAATTAAATTTGTATATTTATCTGTTATCAGGTGTATGCATATTTAGGCTTCTAGTAGCTTCTTGATTGATTTTTTTGAGTTATAATTTATATATAACATTGTGTACATTTGAGGTGTACAGCTCATTGACTTGATAAATTTATATATTGAAATATGATTACCACCAGAGCTTTACTAACATCTCTGTCACCTTACATAATTATCATTTCTTTCTTTATGATGGGGGCATTTAAGATCAAATTTCTTGAAAAGCTTAAAGTATATAATACAGTATTATTGATTTTAATTACTATGCTATGCCACATTTATAAATATGAAAGGATCCTTTTTATTTATAGCAATGCTTTTTTTTTTCTTTGAAGTCTACTGACTCTGATCTTAACATAGCTTTTACAAGCTTATTAATCTTTAGTGTTTTTCTGATATATCCTATGGATGATATATCTTCAAAACACATTTGCACAAGTAAAAGTATGTCAGGAATCTTGCCCAGGGTCACCTGCAATCAAGGCAAATAGGTAGGATAACTTCCCTTTTTACTTTATATGCTGCTGTTTAGTCACTAAGTCATGTTTGACTCTTTGTGGCCCCATGAATTGTAACCTGTTGGGCTCCTCTGTCCAGACAATTTTTCAAGCTAGTATCCTAGAGTGGGTTGCCATTTCCTTCTCCAAGTTTACCTTATATACTTATAAAATGAGTTCTTGCTACTTTATTAGTATGCAATAAAATATAAGAAAAGACAAAACAAAACCTGTCTGTCTTAATGTATACAGTATCCTTTGTAAAAAGTCTAGAGTTGTATTTTTTAATCCAGCTTGACAGTTTCTACCTTTTTATTGGATATTTAAAAATATTTATTTATTTTTTATTCTTCTGGGTCTTTGTTGCTGCAGAGGCTTTTCTCTATTTGGGGCGAGTGGGAGGTACTGACTGGTCTTGGTGTGGGTTCTTGTTGAGGTGGCTTCTCTTGTTGCTGAGCATGGGTTCTATGGGGAGACATGGTCAGGCGGGCTTCCTCCAGGAAGTTCCCATAGGGTCCTTCTCAGTTACACTTGTACCACAATCTCCCACGACTTCACTGTTATATCCTTACTGGCCATTCTATCAATTACTGAAACAGAGGTGTTAAAATCTTCAATTAAATTTGTATATTTATCTGTTATCAGGTGTATGCATATTTAGGCTTCTAGTAGCTTCTTGATTGATTTTTTTGAGTTATAATTTATATATAACATTGTGTACATTTGAGGTGTACAGCTCATTGACTTGATAAATTTATATATTGAAATATGATTACCACCAGAGCTTTACTAACATCTCTGTCACCTTACATAATTATCATTTCTTTCTTTATGATGGGGGCATTTAAGATCAAATTTCTTGAAAAGCTTAAAGTATATAATACAGTATTATTGATTTTAATTACTATGCTATGCCACATTTATAAATATGAAAGGATCCTTTTTATTTATAGCAATGCTTTTTTTTTTCTTTGAAGTCTACTGACTCTGATCTTAACATAGCTTTTACAAGCTTATTAATCTTTAGTGTTTTTCTGATATATCCTATGGATGATATATCTTCAAAACACATTTGCACAAGTAAAAGTATGTCAGGAATCTTGCCCAGGGTCACCTGCAATCAAGGCAAATAGGTAGGATAACTTCCCTTTTTACTTTATATGCTGCTGTTTAGTCACTAAGTCATGTTTGACTCTTTGTGGCCCCATGAATTGTAACCTGTTGGGCTCCTCTGTCCAGACAATTTTTCAAGCTAGTATCCTAGAGTGGGTTGCCATTTCCTTCTCCAAGTTTACCTTATATACTTATAAAATGAGTTCTTGCTACTTTATTAGTATGCAATAAAATATAAGAAAAGACAAAACAAAACCTGTCTGTCTTAATGTATACAGTATCCTTTGTAAAAAGTCTAGAGTTGTATTTTTTAATCCAGCTTGACAGTTTCTACCTTTTTATTGGATATTTAAAAATATTTATTTATTTTTTATTCTTCTGGGTCTTTGTTGCTGCAGAGGCTTTTCTCTATTTGGGGCGAGTGGGAGGTACTGACTGGTCTTGGTGTGCTGGGTTCTTGTTGAGGTGGCTTCTCTTGTTGCTGAGCATGGGCTCTAGGGTGCATGAGCTTCAGTAATTGTGACTCCCAGGCTTTAGAGCACAGGCTCAGTAGTTTTGGGCTTAGTTGCTAGGCTGCATATGGGGATCTTCTTGGACCAGGGATTGAACCTGTGTATCCTGCATTGACAATGAGCAACTAGGAAAGACCCTAATTGGATTTTTTATCTAATTACCTACTCAATACCCGTTTTTCACTAGTGCTTTCGGTTTTCCTTTGTTTCTTCTTTCCGATTTTCTAGAATGATCAAATATTTTAGTAGTATGTCTTATCTCCTACATTAATGCTTTAAGCTTTATTAACTTTAGGTAAATATCTTTAGGAATTCTAATATGTATCTTTAAAGCAATTTCATTCCATTTCAAATTAATATTGTATTTCCTGCGAAATGTATTGTACCTACAAAAATATAAATCTATTTAAACTTCTTCCTATCCTTTGTTCTATTGTTATAATTTATTTTTCTTCGACTTATGTTATAAATCTTATAAACATTGCTATGACTTTTCTTTAAGTACATAACTTCCTTTTAAGGAATCTAAGAAAATAAATATTTTATTTCATCCATGTATTTCACATTTCAAGATCTCTAGTTGTTCAGACAGCAAAGAATCTGACTGCAAAGCAGGAGATCTGGGTTCTATACCTGGTTTGGAAAGATCCTTGAAGAAGGGAATGGATCCTCACTCCAGCATTCTTGCCTAGTGAATTCCACAGAGGAGCCTGGCAAGCAATAGTGCATGGAGTCACAAAAAGTTTGACATGATTGAATGACTAACACTTTCTGGTTTTATAAATCTGAGTTTCCATTTGGTATCATTTTTTTTCAGCCTAAACAAGTTTATCTAGTGTCAATAAAAACTCCCAACTTTTGCCTTCTAAGATATTTTCCAATATATTTTCATGACATATAGAGTATTTAGGAAAAGAAAACCTGTCTGTCTTAATGTATACAGTATCCTTTGTAAA
Organism: Tragulus kanchil; assembly: GCA_022376925.1. Taxonomy (NCBI): domain Eukaryota; kingdom Metazoa; phylum Chordata; class Mammalia; order Artiodactyla; family Tragulidae; genus Tragulus; species Tragulus kanchil. Next base: position 87,859,885 of record JAIOJX010000028.1, on the reverse strand, counting down.
AAGTCTAGAGTTGTATTTTTTAATCCAGCTTGACAGTTTCTACCTTTTTATTGGATATTTAAAAATATTTATTTATTTTTTATTCTTCTGGGTCTTTGTTGCTGCAGAGGCTTTTCTCTATTTGGGGCGAGTGGGAGGTACTGACTGGTCTTGGTGTGCTGGGTTCTTGTTGAGGTGGCTTCTCTTGTTGCTGAGCATGGGCTCTAGGGTGCATGAGCTTCAGTAATTGTGACTCCCAGGCTTTAGAGCACAGGCTCAGTAGTTTTGGGCTTAGTTGCTAGGCTGCATATGGGGATCTTCTTGGACCAGGGATTGAACCTGTGTATCCTGCATTGACAATGAGCAACTAGGAAAGACCCTAATTGGATTTTTTATCTAATTACCTACTCAATACCCGTTTTTCACTAGTGCTTTCGGTTTTCCTTTGTTTCTTCTTTCCGATTTTCTAGAATGATCAAATATTTTAGTAGTATGTCTTATCTCCTACATTAATGCTTTAAGCTTTATTAACTTTAGGTAAATATCTTTAGGAATTCTAATATGTATCTTTAAAGCAATTTCATTCCATTTCAAATTAATATTGTATTTCCTGCGAAATGTATTGTACCTACAAAAATATAAATCTATTTAAACTTCTTCCTATCCTTTGTTCTATTGTTATAATTTATTTTTCTTCGACTTATGTTATAAATCTTATAAACATTGCTATGACTTTTCTTTAAGTACATAACTTCCTTTTAAGGAATCTAAGAAAATAAATATTTTATTTCATCCATGTATTTCACATTTCAAGATCTCTAGTTGTTCAGACAGCAAAGAATCTGACTGCAAAGCAGGAGATCTGGGTTCTATACCTGGTTTGGAAAGATCCTTGAAGAAGGGAATGGATCCTCACTCCAGCATTCTTGCCTAGTGAATTCCACAGAGGAGCCTGGCAAGCAATAGTGCATGGAGTCACAAAAAGTTTGACATGATTGAATGACTAACACTTTCTGGTTTTATAAATCTGAGTTTCCATTTGGTATCATTTTTTTTCAGCCTAAACAAGTTTATCTAGTGTCAATAAAAACTCCCAACTTTTGCCTTCTAAGATATTTTCCAATATATTTTCATGACATATAGAATATTTAGGTTGACAGGTATTTTATTTTTTATCAGGCATTTTAAAGGAGTCATATCATTATTTTCTGACCTCAGCTTTTCTTGATGTGAAATCAGTTGTCATTTTTATATTGTTGTTTCTTGTATGCAATGTGTCTTTCTCTAGCTGTTTTTAGTATTTTTTCTCTATTTCTAGATTTCAGCAGTTTGAAAAATGGACATATTATGGTTTTCTTATATGTATCCTATCTGTAGTTGACTGGACTTCCTGAATTTGTAGGTTACTTTCTGTAAACAAATTTGGCAAACTTTTTAGCCAATTTTTTTTTTTTCAAAATTTTCTTCTTAGTGCTTCGATATGGTGAGATTAATTGACGTATCTTCAAGACTGCGGATCCTTTTTTCAGGAGCTGTATCCAATATGAATAAAAAGAATCCAATTAAATTTTTATTCTAGAAATGTAACTTTTCAGTTCTACAATACACATTTTAGTTCTTTTTTTTAATAATTTCCAAATATATTGAACTTGCCCATCTCATTACCCATGATATCCATTTTGTCTTTCAGAATCTAAATGTTTACGCCAGTCATTTTTGGTAACCATAAGTTTTTGGGGGTTGACTGTCAGATCTTTGGTTGTAGGAAAGAATTTATTGTTAGTTCTGCACTGTATACTCTGAAACTCATTACCTTGTTCACATTGAGGGCCCAAGTCCTATGAAAACTCTTCATAGAATCAGCAAAAGAGGAAAGAAAAGGCCAAACTTGATTTATAGACAAGTTGAATTTTACATGGTCCAAAGTTAAAATAGGCAGTGTTTAAGTCTAGCCTCATTTTGAGATCATCTGTGAAACACAGTGAAGAGGAAAAAATTCCTAATGAGTAGAGCTACAAGTGTAAATCTAGTTATCTACTTCAACTGTAGGAGAAGTGGGCCAATATGAGAATATATTGACGTTTCTGATTAAGGGATTTAAAGGAAAGGGTCTAGAAGACTGGAGACAAGATTGGAGACAAGATTGTATGGAGTAGAGACATTTGAATGAACCTATGGGTAGGGGTCATGAAAGTGAAAATTTTTGTATCATAAGGTAATGTCTACCAGAAATCATTCACTGTTAATGAAGTAAAAAATTAGTTGAGTATGCAAGTCTTTATCATTGACTCAAACTGGCATAATAGGCACATGCAAGTAATGCCATGGTAACAGATACAGATACAGCTATTATGAGCCCAACACCATTGACTCTTACAAAAGGCTTCCAACAACTTCTGCCTTGTATGTCCAGTATGTCAGCAATAGAGACCAATATTGAGCCCAATTTATGGCACAATTCCTTAAGGACACCAATTGGCCACTTAGTGGTGATTCAGATGAATCAAATCCCTTCTGTCCTGCAAGAACAGGCAGTTTATCCTCAAATAAACATAATTTGTCCAAGTATGTGTTGTCCCGTAACCAGGGGATCCAATGATTGTAACACAAATCACCATCTGGCCTCATAGAATTCTAGAAAGTCTACTAATGGTATATCTAAAGTACCAGCTGAATAAAATATGAAAAGATGGAATTTCATCTTTCAAAAAGCATTGGATAAGATGCTCCAGTATGACTCTGTGTCCTTAGTAGGATAATACATGTTTTCAGATGTATTATAATAAAGAGATTAGAACAAAAGTAGGCCTTATTACTGTCACTCCCAGCTTCACTGGGGAGTTTGTGCTTCTCTTCCTTATTATTCTGGGCTTTGTAGGCTTAGGAGTTTTGCTATCAAAAGGAGTGCACTCTTGCCAAGGAAGATAATAAGGATACTATGGAGCTACAAATCTGACTGCCAGTAGGGCACTTAAATTTCTTGAACCTGGGGACCAGTGGTAAGAAGAGAAGTCACCATAACGTTAGAGGTAAAAATGAACCTGATTGGTTGGAATAAGTGAGACTGCTTTTACATAGGACAGGAAAAAAAAAAGATAAATATGAAACAGAGATGATTCATTTGCATGCATTTTGGTACTCCTTTGATTTTCAAGTGTGTCTATTCTGGAGTATCAGTGGATAGCAAAGTATTTAGTAAGTCTCTAATTTGGCAGGACTTGAACTCAAAATTCTGTCACCTTTATGGTGGCAGGTAGCTACTAATCTCTCCTAATCACTGTTAACCTTACACCTGTAGCTTCCTACTAGACTCCTTGAGTCTTTTTTTGCATAAGCAAAAAAATTTTGGAGCTAGCAAAGAATTTGAGGAGATTTTGTATCCAGATTTGAGGACTCCTTGGGTTCTTTCTCTTCCTCTTTCTCTCTCTCCAGGATTGTGACTTCCAATTTATACTCATTTTGACATCTCTGGACCTTATACTCTGCATAATCAGGTCAATAAGAGTTTAGCTTTCTATTTAAACTTTATCAGCTGATGCTGATGAAAAGTCTTTCTCATTTCTAAGGTCAGATTCTCTCCAGTTTGTGCCTGGCTTTCATCATTCTACCAGTATTTTCAGTATTTCTTTATATTACTTTCACAGTTAAACGTTATTATGTATTATTTGTAGGAGAATTGGTACAATAACTGAGGTGGCTCAGCAGTAAAGAATCCTCCTGCCAATGTAAGAGACATGGGTTCAAACACTGGGTTGGGAAGATCCTTGGAGAAGGAAATGCCAACCCACTTCAATATTCTTCAAGGCAAATTCTATAGACTCAGGAACCTGGTTGGCTAAAAACCATAGGGTTGCAAAGAGTTGGACATGACTTAGGGACTCAATAACAAAAACAAATCCAATAACAAGAATTCCACAATTATTCATATCCAGAATCCCCAATTAGCTTTTTAACAACAACAAAAAGCTCTAGAGCATTGTCTTTATTTGTCTTTTATATAATCAATGTCTCTATTCTATAAGAATTTCTTGACACACAGTAGGTGCTTAATAAATATTTATTAAATTAGTAACTATGACTGAATATATAAGGATCATGAAACAATTATTTGAAATACCTCAAGCATGAATGAGAGATCAAAGCAAAAACAAATAAGAAACAGAACAATACAGTGTACCAAGAGATAAAGTGAGATATTGGATCTATGAAGCAAAATGCTACAAATATGATATGAGTAGATAACAGCAAGATGATAGAAGTAACTCTTGGAAATTTAAGAATATAGTATCATTGTTAGAAAATAAACTAAAGAACATGCCCTAAAAATAGAGCAAAAGGAATATTTTTAAAATAGGAAACAAAATTGCTAACTGAACTTCTGTCACCTTTATGGTGGCAGGTAGCTACTAATCTCTCCTAATCACTGTTAACCTTACACCTGTAGCTTCCTACTAGACTCCTTGAGTCTTTTTTTGCATAAGCAAAAAAATTTTGGAGCTAGCAAAGAATTTGAGGAGATTTTGTATCCAGATTTGAGGACTCCTTGGGTTCTTTCTCTTCCTCTTTCTCTCTCTCCAGGATTGTGACTTCCAATTTATACTCATTTTGACATCTCTGGACCTTATACTCTGCATAATCAGGTCAATAAGAGTTTAGCTTTCTATTTAAACTTTATCAGCTGATGCTGATGAAAAGTCTTTCTCATTTCTAAGGTCAGATTCTCTCCAGTTTGTGCCTGGCTTTCATCATTCTACCAGTATTTTCAGTATTTCTTTATATTACTTTCACAGTTAAACGTTATTATGTATTATTTGTAGGAGAATTGGTACAATAACTGAGGTGGCTCAGCAGTAAAGAATCCTCCTGCCAATGTAAGAGACATGGGTTCAAACACTGGGTTGGGAAGATCCTTGGAGAAGGAAATGCCAACCCACTTCAATATTCTTCAAGGCAAATTCTATAGACTCAGGAACCTGGTTGGCTAAAAACCATAGGGTTGCAAAGAGTTGGACATGACTTAGGGACTCAATAACAAAAACAAATCCAATAACAAGAATTCCACAATTATTCATATCCAGAATCCCCAATTAGCTTTTTAACAACAACAAAAAGCTCTAGAGCATTGTCTTTATTTGTCTTTTATATAATCAATGTCTCTATTCTATAAGAATTTCTTGACACACAGTAGGTGCTTAATAAATATTTATTAAATTAGTAACTATGACTGAATATATAAGGATCATGAAACAATTATTTGAAATACCTCAAGCATGAATGAGAGATCAAAGCAAAAACAAATAAGAAACAGAACAATACAGTGTACCAAGAGATAAAGTGAGATATTGGATCTATGAAGCAAAATGCTACAAATATGATATGAGTAGATAACAGCAAGATGATAGAAGTAACTCTTGGAAATTTAAGAATATAGTATCATTGTTAGAAAATAAACTAAAGAACATGCCCTAAAAATAGAGCAAAAGGAATATTTTTAAAATAGGAAACAAAAATATTACATTTACATGAGTAATTCAGGAGGTCCAACGCCTTACTAAGTGGCAGGATAAAAGACAGTGTAAGGGAAAATGAGGACAGAGAACACAGAGAAGAAAATATGAAGAATAAAAGTAGAAGAATATTGTTTGGTAGTAAACAACACAAGATTCTATATTTAGTGAGTTAGATGATGTCTGAAACAATAAATGGGTGGGGAGGAGTTGGCATAAGCCAAAGAGAATCATGGGATTATTTAGAATGCAAAAATTAAAGACCTCTTGTATCTTCAAAAGAGAAAAAAATAGTTCACATACATCAGTTTAGTAGTCAACATAGCAATGAATGTCTCACCAGCCAAATTGAAAGCACGAATACAGTAATAAAGGAATTATTTTAAAACTCTACATGAAATTATATTCAATTTAGAATTCTATATCTGTCAATCAAGTATAAAATAAAGAAAATTGCATATATTTGATGACTCTATTATTTAATTTTTTAATGTTCTATTTATTAAGAATTTATTTGGGGCATGGAGCGAAGATGGTGGCATAGAAGGACATGCATTCATCTCTCCTGCAAAATCGCCTGAATTGCAACAAGTTCCTGAAAAACCATCGACAGGAGAAGGTTGCATCCAATCACAAAACATACCCCACACGGAAGAGCAAAGAAGCCACAAGCGGTAGGAGGGGCAATCGCGTTTTAACAGTCAAGCCCCCTGGCAATATGCAAGCAAAAACCTGGGAAACATCACAGGAATGCAAAGCTGTTTGTCTTTTATATAATCATGCAAAACAAATATTAAAATTTTTGTAACTATGACTGAATATATAAGGATCATGAAACAATTATTTGAAATACCTCAAGCATGAATGAGAGATCAAAGCAAAAACAAATAAGAAACAGAACAATACAGTGTACCAAGAGATAAAGTGAGATATTGGATCTATGAAGCAAAATGCTACAAATATGATATGAGTAGATAACAGCAAGATGATAGAAGTAACTCTTGGAAATTTAAGAATATAGTATCATTGTTAGAAAATAAACTAAAGAACATGCCCTAAAAATAGAGCAAAAGGAATATTTTTAAAATAGGAAACAAAAATATTACATTTACATGAGTAATTCAGGAGGTCCAACGCCTTACTAAGTGGCAGGATAAAAGACAGTGTAAGGGAAAATGAGGACAGAGAACACAGAGAAGAAAATATGAAGAATAAAAGTAGAAGAATATTGTTTGGTAGTAAACAACACAAGATTCTATATTTAGTGAGTTAGATGATGTCTGAAACAATAAATGGGTGGGGGGGGGGAGGGAGTTGGCATAAGCCAAAGAGAATCATGGGATTATTTAGAATGCAAAAATTAAAGACCTCTTGTATCTTCAAAAGAGAAAATAATAGTTCACATACATCAGTTTAGTAGTCAACATAGCAATGAATGTCTCACCAGCCAAATTGAAAGCACGAATACAGTAATAAAGGAATTATTTTAAAACTCTACATGAAATTATATTCAATTTAGAATTCTATATCTGTCAATCAAGTATAAAATAAAGAAAATTGCATATATTTGATGACTCTATTATTTAATTTTTTAATGTTCTATTTATTAAGAATTTATTTGGGGGCATGGAGCGAAGATGGTGGCATAGAAGGACATGCATTCATCTCTCCTGCAAAATCGCCTGAATTGCAACAAGTTCCTGAAAAACCATCGACAGGAGAAGGTTGCATCCAATCACAAAAAACATACCCCACACGGAAGAGCAAAGAAGCCACAAGACGGTAGGAGGGGCGCAATCGCGTTTTTAACAGTCAAGCCTCATACACACCAGAGAGGCTGGGTGGGCCAAATATGCAAAGCCTGTTGCAAATAGAGACCTGGGAAAGGAGCAGTGACCACAGGGAGCAAGTGTCCCACAAGGGACCGAGCCAGACCTGCTTTAGAGGGTCCAAATATCGATACCCTTAAGTTATAAGTGCCCTTGAGCAGTCCTCGGGAAAAATGGCACTTAATTCCCTTTGATGGGGTTATCATTAACCTGACCATAGAGCCACCGAGTAGGACTGGAGACTCTGTGCACACCGAGATCTGGGAGAGGGGAATAGCAATCTCACATGAGACTGAGCTAGACTCACCTCTGAGTATTCTGACGTCTCCCGCGGAGCCAGGGTGGAGGGTAGCTTGCAGCAGGGTGGGGAACACTGCGGAAGAGGTTCTCATAGAGAATGTGGGAATAAATCCTTCGTGAGAGAGATGCTATTAGCCCTAAACTACATCCAGCAACAAAGGTATCTTCATTAAGAATTAAGAAACTACCAGGGCCAGCCTGGGCAGGTCTTTTAGCTCTGGAATAGGCGGAAATAAACAAATAGTAAAAGAGGCCTTCAGATCCAACCACTGCCAGAGGCAAGAAAAAGACTGATAATTCCTGAATAGTCAGCAAGAGACAGAAGAACATAAACATTCACTGTTTTCACAATTTGACTGGAGCTGGATTTACCGCTGGATATTTTAAATTTTCTTTTTTTCTTTTTTTTTTTTCACTCTTTTTTCTTCCTCATCCCTCCAGCCCCCACTCACCCCCCTTTATTTTTCTTTTTCCTTTCCTCCAATGAGCTCTATTGAAGCTAGGTAAACTATCTTATCAGTAAGACTGAATATATTCAAGTTTACACAATTTTTTTTTTAAAACCACACATTTTATTTTGGTATATACTTCTGATTCCATATTGGCCTATTAAGAATTTATTTGGGGGCATGGAGCGAAGATGGTGGCATAGAAGGACATGCATTCATCTCTCCTGCAAAATCGCCTGAATTGCAACAAGTTCCTGAAAAACCATCGACAGGAGAAGGTTGCATCCAATCACAAAAAACATACCCCACACGGAAGAGCAAAGAAGCCACAAGACGGTAGGAGGGGCGCAATCGCGTTTTTAACAGTCAAGCCTCATACACACCAGAGAGGCTGGGTGGGCCAAATATGCAAAGCCTGTTGCAAATAGAGACCTGGGAAAGGAGCAGTGACCACAGGGAGCAAGTGTCCCACAAGGGACCGAGCCAGACCTGCTTTAGAGGGTCCAAATATCGATACCCTTAAGTTATAAGTGCCCTTGAGCAGTCCTCGGAAACATGGCACTTAATTCCCTTTGATGGGGGTTATCATTAACCTGACCATAGAGCCACCGAGTAGGACTGGAGACTCTGTGCACACCGAGATCTGGGAGAGGGGAATAGCAATCTCACATGAGACTGAGCTAGACTCACCTCTGAGTATTCTGACGTCTCCCGCGGAGCCAGGGTGGAGGGTAGCTTGCAGCAGGGTGGGGAACACTGCGGAAGAGGTTCTCATAGAGAATGTGGGAATAAATCCTTCGTGAGAGAGATGCTATTAGCCCTAAACTACATCCAGCAACAAAGGTATCTTCATTAAGAATTAAGAAACTACCAGGGCCAGCCTGGGCAGGTCTTTTAGCTCTGGAATAGGCGGAAATAAACAAATAGTAAAAGAGGCCTTCAGATCCAACCACTGCCAGAGGCAAGAAAAAGACTGATAATTCCTGAATAGTCAGCAAGAGACAGAAGAACATAAACATTCACTGTTTTCACAATTTGACTGGAGCTGGATTTACCGCTGGATATTTTAAATTTTCTTTTTCTTTTTTCTTTTTTTTTTTTCACTCTTTTTTCTTCCTCATCCCTCCAGCCCCCACTCACCCCCCTTTATTTTTCTTTTTCCTTTCCTCCAATGAGCTCTATTGAAGCTAGGTAAACTATCTTATCAGTAAGACTGAATATATTCAAGTTTACACAATTTTTTTTTTAAAACCACACATTTTATTTTGGTATATACTTCTGATTCCATATTGGCCTTTTATAATTCTGTGGGGGTTTTATTTGTATTTATTGTTTGTGTTTTGTTTTTCTATATACTTATCTCTGTTTTAATTTTTAAATTTTTTATATGTATTATTACTTCCTGTACAGCTATTCCTTTGCTTTCTCTGATGCCCTTTTCCTACAGCACTAAATTATAATACATACAAATCTGTATCTCTCTATATTTAACTTTGCATTATGATTCTATATTTCTCTTCTATCCACCCTTTCTCTTTTTCCCTTTCCCCACCATATTTCATAGTCTGTTTTGTCCTCATTGCCTTATCCCTAACTGGTACCCTGCTCTAGCATTATTCTCCAATTTGTGCTCTAGTTAGTTTGGTTGTTAACTGGTGGATATCATTCTTGATTTTCTCTATTTGCAGTGCTAACATATTGTACCATATGTTTTGTTGGAATGTTTGGGTTATGTTATGGTTGTATATGTTTGTGTGTATAATTCAGTATGCTAGATAGTAGTTGCATGATACTTTAATTGCCATTTGTCAAAGATATACCTTTTGTATCTCATTCACATATATATGTGTTAATACCATTTAGTGCAGTAACACACCAGCCATGAAATCTTCATTTCCTGGTCAGGCAACAAGCCCAGGGGCTTTAGGGAGGGAGCACTGACTCCAAAACCCTACAATACCAGAGACCACATAACACTAGAGAGTATTAAACAACAAGGACTCCAACAAAGGCAAGCACTTGTATGCAAATCCTGACATCACCCAAGCAACAGCATCATCAAGAATAAGATGCCTCATCCAAACAACAAACACCAACAGACGTAACTCAAAGTCGGGGAAAAGGAAACCCCTAACAACGTTAGTTAAAAAATAAATAATAACAATGAAACGGCAGAGAAATACCACACAAGTGAAGGAACAATCTACAAACACACAAGTTCAAATAGATGAAAATGAATTAGATAAACTTTCTGACAGTGCACTCAGAAGAATGATAGTAATGATGATCCAAAACACCAAAAACAGAACTTTAGAGAAATTGCAAGAATCAACTAACATGCTGAATAAAAATATACAAGAACTTTAGAAACAACAAACAGAGACAAACTCAATTGCTGAACTTAAAACAACTATAGAAGGAATCCAGAGCAGAGTATCTGAGACAGAAGACTGGAGAAGTGAGCTGGAAGATAGAATGGTAGAAGTAACTGCTGAAGAATAGAATCAAGCTCGAAGAGTGAAAACAGCAGAGGATAGACTCAGAGACCTCTGGGATAATATCAGACACACCAATATTTGAATAATATGGGTTTCAGAAGAAGAAGAAAAAAAGAAATGTTATGAGAAAATTTATGAAGAGATTATAGTTGAAATTTCCCCAACATGGGAAAAGAAATAGTCAGTCAAGTCCAAGAAGCACAAAGAGTACCATACAGAATAAACCCGAGAAGAAACACAACAAGACACATATTAATGAAGCTAACACAAAGCAGACTTCTAAAAGCAGCAAGGGAAAAGCAACTAGTGATATACAAGGGGAACTCCATTCGTACAACAACTGATCTTTCAACAGAAACCCTGAAGGCCAGAAAGGAATGGCAAGACACATTTAACGTGCTGAAACAGAATAATTTGCAACCAAGAATAATCTACCCTGCAAGAATCTCACTCAAAATTGATAGAAAAATAAAACACTTTACAAAAAAAATGAACTTTCCTGACTCCAAAACCCTACAATACCAGAGACCACATAACACTAGAGAGTATTAAACAACAAGGACTCCAACAAAGGCAAGCACTTGTATGCAAATCCTGACATCACCCAAGCAACAGCATCATCAAGAATAAGATGCCTCATCCAAACAACAAACACCAACAGACGTAACTCAAAGTCGGGGAAAAGGAAACCCCTAACAACGTTAGTTAAAAAATAAATAATAACAATGAAACGGCAGAGAAATACCACACAAGTGAAGGAACAATCTACAAACACACAAGTTCAAATAGATGAAAATGAATTAGATAAACTTTCTGACAGTGCACTCAGAAGAATGATAGTAATGATGATCCAAAACACCAAAAACAGAACTTTAGAGAAATTGCAAGAATCAACTAACATGCTGAATAAAAATATACAAGAACTTTAGAAACAACAAACAGAGACAAACTCAATTGCTGAACTTAAAACAACTATAGAAGGAATCCAGAGCAGAGTATCTGAGACAGAAGACTGGAGAAGTGAGCTGGAAGATAGAATGGTAGAAGTAACTGCTGAAGAATAGAATCAAGCTCGAAGAGTGAAAACAGCAGAGGATAGACTCAGAGACCTCTGGGATAATATCAGACACACCAATATTTGAATAATATGGGTTTCAGAAGAAGAAGAAAAAAAGAAATGTTATGAGAAAATTTATGAAGAGATTATAGTTGAAATTTCCCCAACATGGGAAAAGAAATAGTCAGTCAAGTCCAAGAAGCACAAAGAGTACCATACAGAATAAACCCGAGAAGAAACACAACAAGACACATATTAATGAAGCTAACACAAAGCAGACTTCTAAAAGCAGCAAGGGAAAAGCAACTAGTGATATACAAGGGGAACTCCATTCGTACAACAACTGATCTTTCAACAGAAACCCTGAAGGCCAGAAAGGAATGGCAAGACACATTTAACGTGCTGAAACAGAATAATTTGCAACCAAGAATAATCTACCCTGCAAGAATCTCACTCAAAATTGATAGAAAAATAAAACACTTTACAAAAAAGCAAAAATTAAAAGAATTTGCTAATACCAAACCAGTCTTACAAGTGTTGAGGGACTTTTATAGACAACAAGAGAAGAAGAAGATCTACAAAACAAAGCCATCATAACATCTAAGAACATGACAATAGGATCATATGTATCAATAATTACTTTGAATATAAATGGACTAAATGCCCCAACCAAAAGGCACAAACTGCCTAATGGATACAAGACACATTTAAACTGCTAAAAGAGAATAACCTCCAACCAAGAATTCTCTACCCAGCAAGAATCTCATTCAGAATTGATGGTGAAGTCAAAAGCTTCACAGACAAGCAAAAACTAAAAGAATTCTGTGCTACAAATCCCGTCCTACAACAAGTGTTAAAGGGCCTGATATAGCCAATAAATGCAAGAGTAGGAGAAGTCCTACAAATCAAATCCCAAACTTCTAAGAAGATGACAATAGGAACATTCATATCAATAATTACTTTGAACATAAATGGATTAAATGCTCCAACCAAACGACACAGGCTGGCTGAATGGATCCAGAAAGAAGACCCATATCTATGATGTTTACAAGAGACCCTCTTCAGACCTAGAGATACTCATAGACTGAAAGTGATATGCTGGAAAAAGATATTCCATGCCAATGGAAGTCAAAAGGAAGCTGGAGTAGCAATCTTCATATCAGACAAATTTGACTTTAAAGTAAAGAAGATTCTAAGAGACAAGGCAGGTCACTACATCATGATTAAGGGATAGATCCAAGAGGAAGACATAACAGTCATGAATATCTATGCACCCAACACAGGGGCACCTCAATACATAAGACAGATACTTTCAGACATAAAAGAAGAAATCAATAATAACACCGTAATCGTAAGAGACTTTAACACTCCTCTCACACCAATGGACAGATCACCCAAACAGAAAATTAGTAAAGAAACACAAGCCTTAAATGACACTCTGGAAGACATGGACCTCATTTATGTCTTTAGGACCTTCCATCCAAAAGCAGAAGAATACACTTTCTTCTCAAGTGCTCATGGAACATTCTCCAGGATAGACCACAACTTGGGCCACAAATCAAACCTCAGTCAATTCAAGAAAAATGAAATTATATTCACCATCATCTCGGACCACAATGCAATGAGACTAGAGATCAATTGCAGGGAAAAACCCGCTAAAAACACAAACACATGGAGATTAAACAACACATACCTAAAATCCAACTGATTACTGAGGAAATCAAAGGAGAAATCAAACAATTCCTAGAAGAAAATGACAATAAAATGACAATGAACACACGACAGTGCAAAACCTAAGGGATACCATAAACAAGTTCTAAGAGGAAAGCATATAGCAATAAAATCCTACCTCAAGAAACAAGAAATATATCAGACGACCTAACCCTATGCTTAAAACTATTGGAGAAAGAAGAACAAAAACACCGAAAAGTTAGCAACAGAAGAGAAATCATAAAGATCAGAGCAGAAACAAATGAAAAAGAAATGAAAGTAACAATAGTAAAGATAAATCAAACCAAAATCTGGTTCATCAAAAAGGTAAACAAAATTCACAAGATACTGGCCAGACTCATCAAGAAAAAAAGAGAGAAGAACCAGATTAACAAAATCAAAAATGTAAAGGAGAGATTCCAACAGATCACGCAGAAATCCAAAGGATTCTAAGAGACTATGATGAACAACTATATGGCAACAAACTGGACAACCTGGAAGAAATGCAGTTTCTTGGAAAAGATTAATCTTTCCCAGAACTGAACCAAGAAGAAATAGAAACTATGAACAACCCAATCATAAGCTCAGAAATCAAATTTGTAATCAAAAATCTACCCAAAAATAAAAGCCCAGGGCCAGATGGCTTTACAGGCAAATTCTACCAAACATTTAAAGAGCTAATGCCTGTCCTTCTAAAACTCTTTCAAAAAATTGCACAGGAAGGAACACTTCCAAACACATTCTACGAGTCCACCATCACCGTGATACCAAAACCATGCAAGGACAACACAAAGAAAATTATAGACCAATTTCACTGATGGATTTCGACACCAAAATCCTCATCAAAATCCTAACAAACAGAATTCAACAACACATCAATAAACTCACAGTCATTCAAGAAAAAAATCACTTTCTTCTCAAGTGCTCATGGAACATTCTCCAGGATAGACCACAACTTGGGCCACAAATCAAACCTCAGTCAATTCAAGAAAAATGAAATTATATTCACCATCATCTCGGACCACAATGCAATGAGACTAGAGATCAATTGCAGGGAAAAACCCGCTAAAAACACAAACACATGGAGATTAAACAACACATACCTAAAATCCAACTGATTACTGAGGAAATCAAAGGAGAAATCAAACAATTCCTAGAAGAAAATGACAATAAAATGACAATGAACACACGACAGTGCAAAACCTAAGGGATACCATAAACAAGTTCTAAGAGGAAAGCATATAGCAATAAAATCCTACCTCAAGAAACAAGAAATATATCAGACGACCTAACCCTATGCTTAAAACTATTGGAGAAAGAAGAACAAAAACACCGAAAAGTTAGCAACAGAAGAGAAATCATAAAGATCAGAGCAGAAACAAATGAAAAAGAAATGAAAGTAACAATAGTAAAGATAAATCAAACCAAAATCTGGTTCATCAAAAAGGTAAACAAAATTCACAAGATACTGGCCAGACTCATCAAGAAAAAAAGAGAGAAGAACCAGATTAACAAAATCAAAAATGTAAAGGAGAGATTCCAACAGATCACGCAGAAATCCAAAGGATTCTAAGAGACTATGATGAACAACTATATGGCAACAAACTGGACAACCTGGAAGAAATGCAGTTTCTTGGAAAAGATTAATCTTTCCCAGAACTGAACCAAGAAGAAATAGAAACTATGAACAACCCAATCATAAGCTCAGAAATCAAATTTGTAATCAAAAATCTACCCAAAAATAAAAGCCCAGGGCCAGATGGCTTTACAGGCAAATTCTACCAAACATTTAAAGAGCTAATGCCTGTCCTTCTAAAACTCTTTCAAAAAATTGCACAGGAAGGAACACTTCCAAACACATTCTACGAGTCCACCATCACCGTGATACCAAAACCATGCAAGGACAACACAAAGAAAATTATAGACCAATTTCACTGATGGATTTCGACACCAAAATCCTCATCAAAATCCTAACAAACAGAATTCAACAACACATCAATAAACTCATACATTCTAATCAAGCCACTTTCATCCCAGGCATGCAAGGATTCCTCAATATTCACAAATCAATCAATGTGATACACCATACCAGCAAATTAAGGGACAAAAATCACATGATCATCTCAATAGACTCAGAAAAAGCCTTTGACAAAGTACAATATCCATTTATGATAAAAACTCTTTAAAAAATGGGCATAGAGGGAACCTACCTCAACATAGTGAAGGCCATATATGAGAAGCCCACAGTGAACATTATCCTCGTGTGCTGCTGTGCGGCTGGACTGGTGTGTCCAACTACCTAGCCAGAGCTCTGGAGCACATGTGCCCAGAGCTGGTTCTCTGCAGCGAGAGAGGCCACTGCGATGGGAGGCCCACACAGGCCAAAGAACAAAGATGGAAATAAATGAAAGACCAATAGAAGTGGTCAAAAAAAAAAAAAAGAATATTCCACAGTTTGTTTTGATCCACGAAGTCAAAAGATTTAGTGTAATCAATGAAGCAGAAGTAGATGTTTTTTTGAAATTCCTTTGTTTTTTCTATGATCCAGCATATTTTGGCAATTTAAATCATTAACTAGAGGGGGAAAAAATAGAAAGGTATGCATACAGGAGGCACAATTTATCCCCAGACCCAAAGTAAGAAAAACATATTGGGGTAGAGAGGAGAGTCAAGTTATCACCCACTAACATGAAAAGTCAGAAGATAAGGCCTAAAATATACTGCCAAGGGTACCAATACAAACATAAAAGGGAAAGTAGCAAACAGTGTAGGCATCTTAATCTTCCAGAACTGAACCAAAAAATCTATGAACAACCCAATCATAAGCTCAGAAATCAAATTTGTAATCAAAAATCTACCCAAAAATAAAAGCCCAGGGCCAGATGGCTTTACAGGCAAATTCTACCAAACATTTAAAGAGCTAATGCCTGTCCTTCTAAAACTCTTTCAAAAAATTGCACAGGAAGGAACACTTCCAAACACATTCTACGAGTCCACCATCACCGTGATACCAAAACCATGCAAGGACAACACAAAGAAAATTATAGACCAATTTCACTGATGGATTTCGACACCAAAATCCTCATCAAAATCCTAACAAACAGAATTCAACAACACATCAATAAACTCATACATTCTAATCAAGCCACTTTCATCCCAGGCATGCAAGGATTCCTCAATATTCACAAATCAATCAATGTGATACACCATACCAGCAAATTAAGGGACAAAAATCACATGATCATCTCAATAGACTCAGAAAAAGCCTTTGACAAAGTACAATATCCATTTATGATAAAAACTCTTTAAAAAATGGGCATAGAGGGAACCTACCTCAACATAGTGAAGGCCATATATGAGAAGCCCACAGTGAACATTATCCTCGTGTGCTGCTGTGCGGCTGGACTGGTGTGTCCAACTACCTAGCCAGAGCTCTGGAGCACATGTGCCCAGAGCTGGTTCTCTGCAGCGAGAGAGGCCACTGCGATGGGAGGCCCACACAGGCCAAAGAACAAAGATGGAAATAAATGAAAGACCAATAGAAGTGGTCAAAAAAAAAAAAAAGAATATTCCACAGTTTGTTTTGATCCACGAAGTCAAAAGATTTAGTGTAATCAATGAAGCAGAAGTAGATGTTTTTTTGAAATTCCTTTGTTTTTTCTATGATCCAGCATATTTTGGCAATTTAAATCATTAACTAGAGGGGGAAAAAATAGAAAGGTATGCATACAGGAGGCACAATTTATCCCCAGACCCAAAGTAAGAAAAACATATTGGGGTAGAGAGGAGAGTCAAGTTATCACCCACTAACATGAAAAGTCAGAAGATAATGCCTAAAATATTCTGCCAAGGGGTACCAATACAAACATAAAAGGGAAAGTAGCAAAACAAGTTGAGAATGGTGATGCTAGTTGCAGTATTTTGGACAAAGTTGAGAAGTACAAGATGTTTCCATTTTCACGCAATACGTTCTTCAGCAGTATTTTATTTTTGAAGTGTATTATTCTGATAAAATTTTTATTTTGAAATAAGAATTACAAAATTTCAAGAGAGGTGGAGAAGTACAAATACCAAAGATTTGATGAGTATGGAAGGGAGAATAAATACCAAGAATTTGATGCATATGTGAAGAAAAACCTATGGTTCAGTGAAGATTTAATCCTGGTAGAATTGTGGATTTTTACTGTGAAATAGTGGAACATCGAGTTGGAAGAGATATAGGGATGTTCCTCGCAGAGATAAACTTTATCCTATAGGTTGTGGGTAGTCAGTTACCATTTCTGATCAGAGAATTTGTTTAGTGAATTTAATTAAGCATCACTGTGAAATAAGAATGAACTCTGGGCAATTAGGTAAAAGATCATGACTGTAGGACTAGATTTAGGTTTGAGAAAAAAAGAAAGGTCTCAATAATTCTGAAGGAATACCTAGAAGGCAAGATTTGGATGGTTGATGAATTATTGAATCTAAACAAAACATGAGGATAAAGAAGATGTGATATATTTATATCCACATCTACAATAGCATACCAGTCATAAAAAAGAATGAATTAATACCTTTTGTAGCAACATGAATGGACCTAGAGATTATCATACTAAATGAAGGAGGTCAGACAGAGGAAGATAAATGCCATATGATATCATTTATGTGTAGAATCTAAATTATTGTACAAATGAACGTATTTACAAAACAGAAGTAGACTCATGGACATGGAGAACAAACTTACAGTTACAAAAGGGAATAAGGGATGGGGTAGGATAAATTAGGAGGTTGGAATCAATAAATGCAAACTACTATATGCAAAACAGATGAACAACAAGGGCTTGCTGTATAACGCAGGGAACTATATTCAATATCATGTACTAAACCATGATGGAAAAGTGTGTGTGTCTGTATACATATATATATATATATATATATATATATATATATATATATATATACACACATATATGTATATGTATATATAAAACTGAATCACTTTCCTCTACACCAGAAACTGACACAACATGGAAATCAACTATATTCATTAAAATGAAGAAAAAGCATGACTCAAAGAAGACTTGGAAATCTACATCTGATGCAAAAATATAGATACACATGTGTATGTTACATATATATGTCATATGTATAGAGAAAGTAGCTGATTCAGGGTATAGCAAGTTTATTTTTGCATTTTCAGAGTATATGAAATGTTATGGAAAAATATTTTAAGAAACATTTATTTGAACAGGTATTTGCATACTTAAATTGATAGGTGACTTTTAATGTAACAACTTCATTGGAAGCTGTATTTTAAAAAAGCATTGAAAACATGAAGCAGAGTCCTCTACAAATGTAAAAGGTATCCCCTTTAAAGAAAAAAGCATCCTAAAAAGGTCTTTCCTTGTTAAGAGAAATAGTTAAGCTTTAAACCAGTAAAAAATGAGCTAAATTTACTCATTAAGTGAATTTGTAGACATGAGCTATTCCTAAATGGAACAGCTAATGCTCCATGCTATCTCAGGTCCATTAAATGCTATAGTCATAGATAACCTGGAGGTTTCAAAGAAGAAAACATTCATGTCTTTGCTCTTTTTCTTTTTCTTTTTAATTCTTTATTTTAAAGGTTTTACACAGTTTCGTTGTTCACAGACATGTATGTTCCCAAATCAGTCATATGCATATCCCTGGTCCCCACCCCCCCCAGTTCCCCCATCCCATGCCTCCGGACCATTACCCCATGCCATTGTGAGCACTCCTATTCCCTTAGCACAATGACAATAGCTATGTTCTCCACACATGACAGTATAGGTTTCCATGTTACTCCCCCCATGCCTCTCCCTCCCTATTTCTTCCCCACAATATCCCTATGTCTATGCTCTCTCTTTTTTTCCATGAGTTCACTGTGTCTGTTATCAAGACCATCCTACTGGATTCCATATATGTGTGTTAGTATACTGCATTTGTCTTTCTCTTTTTGACTTACATCACTTTTTTTTTAAACATTTATTGATTTATTTATTTTGATGGGGGCGGGGTGGGAGGGGGGTGGGCGGGCTACTTCCACTGGTCTTTCATTTGTCTAGTTTCATCCATCTTTGTTCTTTGGCCCATGTGGGCCTCCCATCGCAGTGGCATCTGTTGTCACAGAGCACTGGCTCTGGGCGCATGCGATCCAGAGCTCCGGCTCGGTAATTGGACACAACGGTCCAGCCGCTCCGCAGCACGTGGGATCTTCCCAGGCCAGGGATCGAACCGGCACCCCTTGCACTGCAAGGCGGTGTCCCTACCCACTGGGCCACCAGGGAAGTCGCTTACTTCACTTTTTATGATAGATTCTAGAGTCAGCCACTTCATTAGGACTGAGTCTTCTGCATTTAAGAGCTGAGTAGCATTCCACTGTATATATGTACCGGAGCTTCTGTATCTATTCGTTCGTCGATGGACATCTAGGTTGCTTCCATGTTCTTGCTATTGTATAGAGAGCTGCAATGAACATTGGGGTACAGGTGCTTCTTTCAGTTTTGATTTCATCAGGATATAAGCCTAATAGTAGGATTGCTGGGTCATAGGGTGCTTCTATTTTTAGTTTTCTAAGAAATTTCCACACTGTCTTCCATAGAGGCTGTATCAATTTACATTCCCACCAGCAATGCAAGAGGGTTCTCTTTTCTCTGCACCCTCTCCAGCATTTATTGTCTGTCGATTTAATGATGATGGCCATTCTGACAGGTATGAGATGATATCTCATTGTAGTTTCCATTTGCATTTCTCTAATAATAAGTGAGGTTGAGCATTGTTTCATGTGCTTTTGGGCCATCTGTATGTCCTCTTTGGAGAGGCATCTCTTTAGATTTTTTTCCCGTTTTTTGATTGGGTTGTTCGTTTTTCTGGTGCTGAGTTGTCTGAGTTGCTTGTAGATTTTGGAGATTAATTCTTTGTCTGTTGTTTCATTTGCTATGATTTTCTCCTACTGTGTGGGGTGTCTGTTCAGCTTTTTTGTCATTTCTTTTGCTGTACAAAAGCTTTTAAGTTTCATTAGGTCCCACATGTTCATTTTTCTTTTAAGTGCCACTATTCTAGTAGGTGGGTCAGAGAAGATCTTGCTTTGGTTTAAGTCCTTGGGGGTTTTGCCTATATTCTCCTCTAAGAGTTTGATGGTTTCTGGTCTTACATTCAGGTCTTTAATCCATTTTGAGTTGATCTTTGTGTATGGTGTCAGGGAATGTTCCAACTTCATTTTTTTTGCTTGTAGATGTCCAGTTTTCCTAGCACCACTTGTTGAAGAGGCTGTCTTTGTCCCATTTTATAGTCTCGCAGCACGGCTGGGATGCCTTCCCAGGCTCAGGCGATCGAACCGGCACCTTGCACTGCAAGGCGGTGTCCCTACCCACTGGGCCACCAGGAAGTCGCTTACTTCACTTTTTATGATAGATTCTAGAGTCAGCCACTTCATTAGGGCTGATTCTTCTGCATTTAAGAGCTGAGTAGCATTCCACTGTATATATGTACCGGAGCTTCTGTATCTATTCGTTCGTCGATGGACATCTAGGTTGCTTCCATGTTCTTGCTATTGTATAGAGAGCTGCAATGAACATTGGGGTACAGGTGCTTCTTTCAGTTTTGATTTCATCAGGATATAAGCCTAATAGTAGGATTGCTGGGTCATAGGGTGCTTCTATTTTTAGTTTTCTAAGAAATTTCCACACTGTCTTCCATAGAGGCTGTATCAATTTACATTCCCACCAGCAATGCAAGAGGGTTCTCTTTTCTCTGCACCCTCTCCAGCATTTATTGTCTGTCGATTTAATGATGATGGCCATTCTGACAGGTATGAGATGATATCTCATTGTAGTTTCCATTTGCATTTCTCTAATAATAAGTGAGGTTGAGCATTGTTTCATGTGCTTTTGGGCCATCTGTATGTCCTCTTTGGAGAGGCATCTCTTTAGATTTTTTTCCCGTTTTTTGATTGGGTTGTTCGTTTTTCTGGTGCTGAGTTGTCTGAGTTGCTTGTAGATTTTGGAGATTAATTCTTTGTCTGTTGTTTCATTTGCTATGATTTTCTCCTACTGTGTGGGGTGTCTGTTCAGCTTTTTTGTCATTTCTTTTGCTGTACAAAAGCTTTTAAGTTTCATTAGGTCCCACATGTTCATTTTTCTTTTAAGTGCCACTATTCTAGTAGGTGGGTCAGAGAAGATCTTGCTTTGGTTTAAGTCCTTGGGGGTTTTGCCTATATTCTCCTCTAAGAGTTTGATGGTTTCTGGTCTTACATTCAGGTCTTTAATCCATTTTGAGTTGATCTTTGTGTATGGTGTCAGGGAATGTTCCAACTTCATTTTTTTTGCTTGTAGATGTCCAGTTTTCCTAGCACCACTTGTTGAAGAGGCTGTCTTTGTCCCATTTTATAGTTTCTCCTCCTTTGTCAAAAATAAAGTACCCATAGGTGTGTGGGTTTATATCTGGGTTCTCAATCTTGTTCCATTGGTCTATAGTTCTGTTTTTGTGCCAGTACCATACTGTCTTGATGACTGCTGCTTTGTAGTATAGTCTGAACTTAGGGAGGCTGATTCCTCCAGCTGTTTTTCTTTCTCAGGATTGCTTTGGCTATTTGGGATCTTTTGTGTTTCCATATTAACTGTGTTATTGTTTGGTCTAGTTCTGTGAAAAATGTCAATGGTAGTTGGATAGGAATTGCATTGAATCTGTAGATGATATTTGGTGGTACGGTCATTTTCACAATATTGATTCTTCCGACCCAGGACCATGGAATATCTCTCTATCTGTTTAAGTCTTCTTTAATTTCTCTCATGAGTGTCTTGTAATTTTCAGTGTACAGTTCTTTTGTTTCTTTGGGTAGGTCTATTCCTAGATATTTGATTCTTTTAGTTGCAATGGTCAAGGGGATTGCCTCTTTGATTTCGTTTTCTGATTGTTCATGGTTTGTGTATAGGAATGCCAGTGATTTCTGTGTGTTGACTTTGTATCCTGCGACTTTGCTGAATTCGTTGATTAGCTCTAGTAGCTTTGTAATAGTGTCTTTGGGGTCTTCTATGTATAATATCATGTCATCTGCAAAAAGAGAGAGCTTTTCTTCTTCCTTTCCAATCTGGATTCCCTTTATTTCTTTCTCTTCTCTTATTGCTGTTGCTAGGACTTCCAGGACTATGTTGAATAGTAGTGGTGAAAGTGGACACCCTTGTCTTATTCCTGATCTTAGAGGGAATACTTTCAATTTTTCACCATTGAGGATAATGTTCGCTGTGGGCTTCTCATAGATGGCTTTTATTATGTTGAGATAGGTTCCTTCTATGCCCATTTTTTAAAGAGTTTTTATCATAAATGGATGTTGTACTTTGTCAAAGGCTTTTTCTGCATCTATTGAGAATATCATGTGATGTTTGTCTCTCAGTTTGTTGATATGTTATATCCCATTGATTGATTTGTGGATATTAAAGAATCCTTGCATGCCTCGATGAACCTGACTTGATCGTGATGTATGAGTTTTTTGATGTGTTGTTGAATTCTGTTTGCTAGGGTTTTGTTGAGGATCTTGGCATCTAAGTTCATCAGAGATATTGGCCTGTAATTTTCCTTTTTTGTGTTGTCTTTGTCTGGTTTGGGTATCAGGGTGATGGTGGCCTCGTAGAATGTGTTTGGAAGTTTTCCTTCCTGTGCAATTTTTCGAAAGAGTTTTAGAAGGACAGGTATTAGCTCTTCCTTAAGTGTTTGGTAGAATTCACCTGTGAAGCCATCTGGCCCTGGGCTTTTATTTTTGGGTAAATTTTTAATCACAGATTCGATTTCTGAGCTTGTGATTGGGTTGTTCAAAATTTCTGTTTCTTCCTGGCTCAGTCTTGGGAGATTAATCTTCCCCAAGAAACTGTGCATTTCTTCCAGGTTGTCCAGTTTGTTGCCATAGAGTTGTTCATGATAGTCTCTTAGATTCCTTTGTATTTCTGCATGATCTGTTGTAATCTCTCCTTTTTCATTTTTGATTTTGTTGATCTGGTTCTTCTCTCTCTTTCTCTTGATGAGTCTGGCCAGAGGCTTGTCAATTTTGTTTACCTTTTCAAAGAACCAGCTTTTTGCTTTATTTATCCGTACTATAGTTTCTTTCATTTCTTTCTCATTTATTTCTGCTCTAATCTTTATAATTTCTTTTCTTCTGCTGTCTTTGGGGTGTTTTTATTTTTCTTTCTTCAATTGTTTTAAGTGGAGGGTTAGGTCATCTGCTTCCTAGTTTCTTGAGGTGGGATTGTATAGCTATAAATTTCCTTCTTAGAACTGCTCTTGCGGTATCCCATAGGTTTTGCACTGTCGTGTGTTCCTTATCATTTTCTTCTAGGAATTTTTAAATTTCTCCTTTGATTTCCTCAGTAATCAGTTGTTTTTTTAGGTATGTGTTGTTTAATCTCCAGGAGTTTGTGTTTTTAGTCTGTATACAAACTACAAATACAAGACCCATACATATACTGCCTACAAGAAACTCACTTCAGACTGAGAGACAGACCGATATTTTCAGTCATAGACTGAAAGTGAGAGGATGGAAAAAGATATTCCACGCAAATGGAAATCAAAAGAAAGCAGGAGTAGCAATCTTCATATCAGACAAAATAGACCTTAAAATAAAGATTATAAGAGACAAAGGCGGACACTACATAATGATCAAGGAATCGATACAAGAGGAAGACGTAACAATCATAAATATCTGTGCTAACAACACAGGAGCACTCCAATACATAAGACAAACATTTTCAGACCGAAAAGAAGAAATCAACAATAACACAAACACAATTCGTGAGTTTGAGTCTGAGGAAGTTGCCAAGATAGCTGCTGAAACGATGAACAACTACCTCTTTGGTGAAAGACTCTTGAAGTGTCATTTTATACCGCCTGAGAAGGTACACGAAGAGCTTTTTTGAGAGTGGCACATGCCATTCAAAATGCCATCATAACCAGCAGTGAAGTGGTACAATCAGAATCGGTCACTTTTTCAAAAGCTACGGATGGAAGAATGATTTAAAAAGAAGGAAAAATTACTCAGGAAGAAATTGGCTAAAAAGGGAATTGATTATAGTTTCCCCTCATTGGTTAAGGTCTTACATAAAAATGAGGAAAATACTTCAAACACTGGTCCTCGAAATTCCAGAAAGCAGCAGGCTTTACGTAAGAAGAAGAAAGCGGCTTCAGTCACTGCTAACACTCCTGAGAAGACTGTGGATAGCCAGGGTCCCACACCAGTTTGTATACCCACAGTTTTGGAAAACGAATCTGACTTTTTGTTTTTCTTATTTCTTTTTTTTCCATTTATTTCTGCTCTAATCTTTATAATTTCTTTTCTTCTGCTGTCTTTGGGGTGTTTTTATTTTTCTTTCTTCAATTGTTTTAAGTGGAGGGTTAGGTCATCTGCTTCCTAGTTTCTTGAGGTGGGATTGTATAGCTATAAATTTCCTTCTTAGAACTGCTCTTGCGGTATCCCATAGGTTTTGCACTGTCGTGTGTTCCTTATCATTTTCTTCTAGGAATTTTTAAATTTCTCCTTTGATTTCCTCAGTAATCAGTTGTTTTTTTAGGTATGTGTTGTTTAATCTCCAGGAGTTTGTGTTTTTAGTCTGTATACAAACTACAAATACAAGACCCATACATATACTGCCTACAAGAAACTCACTTCAGACTGAGAGACAGACCGATATTTTCAGTCATAGACTGAAAGTGAGAGGATGGAAAAAGATATTCCACGCAAATGGAAATCAAAAGAAAGCAGGAGTAGCAATCTTCATATCAGACAAAATAGACCTTAAAATAAAGATTATAAGAGACAAAGGCGGACACTACATAATGATCAAGGAATCGATACAAGAGGAAGACGTAACAATCATAAATATCTGTGCTAACAACACAGGAGCACTCCAATACATAAGACAAACATTTTCAGACCGAAAAGAAGAAATCAACAATAACACAAACACAATTCGTGAGTTTGAGTCTGAGGAAGTTGCCAAGATAGCTGCTGAAACGATGAACAACTACCTCTTTGGTGAAAGACTCTTGAAGTGTCATTTTATACCGCCTGAGAAGGTACACGAAGAGCTTTTTAGAGAGTGGCACATGCCATTCAAAATGCCATCATAACCAGCAGTGAAGTGGTACAATCAGAATCGGTCACTTTTTCAAAAGCTACGGATGGAAGAATGATTTAAAAAGAAGGAAAAATTACTCAGGAAGAAATTGGCTAAAAAGGGAATTGATTATAGTTTCCCCTCATTGGTTAAGGTCTTACATAAAAATGAGGAAAATACTTCAAACACTGGTCCTCGAAATTCCAGAAAGCAGCAGGCTTTACGTAAGAAGAAGAAAGCGGCTTCAGTCACTGCTAACACTCCTGAGAAGACTGTGGATAGCCAGGGTCCCACACCAGTTTGTATACCCACAGTTTTGGAAAAACGAAAATCTGAAGTGGCTAAAATGAACGATGATGACAAAGATAATGAAATAGTTTTCAAACAACCCATATCTGGTGTAAAAGAAGAAACACAAGAGACTCAACCACCTACAAGTTCAAAGAGAAAAAGACGAAGAAAAAACAATCAGTGATTCTAAATGTATTGTGTATAGTTCTGAAAAGATATTTTTATTATGGAGACTGATTCTTTATACTTAACTAGATATAGTGGAATGCAACCAGTAACAATATGGTTGGAGGAAAAATTGTCAGTTCGAGTCAGTGAAGAAACCTTTGCTGAAATGCAGGAATGTGCACCAGCTTGCAGCAGCCAGGCTCCTACTGCCTCTTGTCCTGTTGCTATTTTTCTTTGCAGCGTTCACAGCTGCCGTTTGTTCCTCTGCCTGGATAGAAGGTCATGTTAGCTGTGGATTTAAGTGCACAACTGTAGCCTTTGTTGTTGCATTAGTTTGGGATGGAGTAGCATGGACTAATTAATAACTACTGTCTTGTATCATTATCATCAGTCTGGAATTTGGTATCAAGGTTGACGCAGTGACCACCAAGTAAACTTTTTCTGTGTTTTTTTGTATGCAAGGGGAACTTGGATATCTTGAAATAAAATTGTTGGGTTCTGCCTTTCAAAAAAAAAAAAAAACTATTCTGAAGATAATTTTCAATTAATAATTTTCAAAAAATAATTTAAAAATATAATACAAATTCTGTATAAGTAGAGAAACATATTCTTTCTTCTGATCTGACTTTCTAGCATGCCCTATCCCTTTAGTAGAAAGACTTGTAAAATATAAAATACACTTTAATAGGAATTTAAAAACCAGTTTTAAGCTGATCAACTATATTTGTAGAATTATTTTAAAAGGAATATTTCCTTGTCTTTTTCGAGTAAAAAATACACACATATATAACTTTTTTTGGAATATAGCTTTCCATCGATATTTTTAAGAAATAAAAAGAAGTCTCTTTAAGAAGTAACAAATATTCAGACATGACAAAAACACTATATTAGGAAAAGTGCTTTGATATGTAACAAATTGCAAAAAATGGGAAGCATTTAGCCAACATAAGAGGCATGATAAATGACAATTAAATGATATAATTAGGAAATAACTTTAAAGAATAATATTTACAGCTTCACTCAACTCGATATTTTGCAAGTTAAACTTTTGATACTTTCATAAGAATGCAGTTAAATTCTAATGCAAAAGCATATTTTTGTAATTGAATATATTTAATTGTCTTTTTTGAGAGAAGCTTAGGGAGAGTTTATGTTTTGTTTGTTTGTTTTTGGTAACTTCTATTGATCTTTCATTTGTTTATCTTTGTTCTTTGGCCTGTTTGGGCCTCCTGTCGGAGCCGCCCTTCTCGTTGTAGAGCAACGGCTCTGGGCACATGCACTCTAAAGTTATGGCTCAGTAGTTGGACACATCGGCCCAGCCGGTATGTGGGATCTTCTCAAGCCAGGGCTCGAACTGGCACCCCTTGTACTGCAAGGCAGTGTCCTTACCCACTGGACCACCGGGGATGCCCCTTAGGGAGAGCTTTTGACCAGATGATCCATGACACAGTTTTACATTTGTGCTTGGCTTGCTTGTCTTTGGAGCCATTCCTCATGCTTCTCCTGCTCTCTTGGTTCCATATCCCGCCCACTGCCACTGAATAAAAAGCATTTTCTATTAAGCAGTTCCAGAGTAAGCTGCCTTTCAGTAATGTTTAGCCTATTGGTAGCCCTGACAACTATCTCCTAGCATGGAGACAGTATACTGCAAAGACATAATTTGAAGTTTTTATTTTTTTTTTATAATTATATATTTATTTTTGGCTCTGCTGGGTCTTTGTTGATACCTGAGGGCTTTTCTCTAGTTGTGGTGAGCTGGGACTACTCTCTATTGTGGTGTTGGGGTTTCCTCACTGTATTGGCATCTCTTGTGGAACTTGGACACTAGGGCACCCAAGCTTCAGTAGTTGTGGCACATGGCTCAGTAGTTGTGGCTCAAGCTAAGTGTATAATCCGAGACTTTAATATCTTCCAGTCTCTATCCCCAACCTGATCTACTATTTTTATTCCTTGTTTCTGACCAAAGTAAACTGTAGGAACCGTAGCTATTTTCCCCTGATCATACCTTTGCTGATACTATTGTCTTTTACTGAATACCCATCCTTCTCAACTGTCCATCTAGAAATCTCACCTAAAGTTCATGACCCTGAACAAGCACAGGAGATTCTTATTATCAGCAAATTTCATATTTGGGAATTTGCTCACCCTTTAAACATAGTAGCATGTTTCCACAGTCTGGGTATGTGTGATTTGGGGGGGAGTTGGAGGTGATTTCACTCTTTCAAATAGCCCCCAAGTATAGTGCTGAAAAGCTCTCTGGTAAGGCTGATGTGCCTTATGGAGAAAATACATATGTTGGATGAACTTTGTTCAGGCGTGAGTTATGTGCTATTGGCCATGAGTTCAGTGTTAATGAATCAACAATAGAACAGGTCTATTCCGTTAAAAATTCCTAAATATCATTGATATATATACACTATCATGGGTAAAATAGACAAATAGTGGGAAGCTTCTGTGTAACACAGTGAGCCTGGCCTGGCACTCTGTGGTGAGCTAGAGGGGTGGGAAGGGAGTAGGGAGGGAGGCAGAAGAGGAAGGGGTGTATATATATATATATATATATATATATATATATATATATATGCCTGACTTGTGTTGTTGTACTGCAGAAACAGCATTTATACAACATTGCAAAGCAGTTATCCTCCAATTGATGAAAGAAAAAAAAATCTTATGTATTAAATAAGGTATCTTTAAACAGAAATACACATAAGACAAGGTTATGCTGATAAAAATGCTGTGACTAGATGATCAGGCTCCGTATTTCTCTAGAAACAGTGCTTTGATATTTGCAAATTCAGTGTTCATAGTGACTTTGTTGAACATAACTAAACATGAATGCTGAGAATCTACTGTACTCCCCTTTCTAGGCAGCTTCCTCTAATAACTCTTCTTTCCAACTTTCCTTTTATCTGAAATTCCTTCCCTTCTTCTGAATTAAGTCATGCCTAAATATTCAGGATGAATAATAGAAATGTCTCTTAGAGTTCTTGCAGAGAACGAATTTAAAGATGCAAGCAAGTTATGAATAAGTAGGTGGTCGAAGTCAGTAAGCCAGAGAAGGAAAGCTAAGTAGTAGTGTGTCAAATGATGGAGCCACAAGGGAGTACTGAAACCGACATCACAGCCAGAAGTAAGGAAAGCTCAGAGAAAATACTAAGCAAGGGGATTTTGGAAGAAGTCTTCAAATGGTATTATTGATCATGAGCAGATTTGTGCTAAAATTGATTTCACTCCTTTTCAAATTAGGGCCCCCAAACATAGTAGCATGTTTCCACAGTCTGGGTATGTGTGATTTGGGGGAGTTGAGGTGATTTCACTCTTTCAAATAGCCCCAAGTATAGTGCTGAAAAGCTCTCTGGTAAGGCTGATGTGCCTTATGGAGAAAATACATATGTTGGATGAACTTTGTTCAGGCGTGAGTTATGTGCTATTGGCCATGAGTTCAGTGTTAATGAATCAACAATAGAACAGGTCTATTCCGTTAAAAATTCCTAAATATCATTGATATATATACACTATCATGGGTAAAATAGACAAATAGTGGGAAGCTTCTGTGTAACACAGTGAGCCTGGCCTGGCACTCTGTGGTGAGCTAGAGGGGTGGGAAGGGAGTAGGGAGGGAGGCAGAAGAGGAAGGGGTGTATATATATATATATATATATATATATATATATATATATATGCCTGACTTGTGTTGTTGTACTGCAGAAACAGCATTTATACAACATTGCAAAGCAGTTATCCTCCAATTGATGAAAGAAAAAAAAATCTTATGTATTAAATAAGGTATCTTTAAACAGAAATACACATAAGACAAGGTTATGCTGATAAAAATGCTGTGACTAGATGATCAGGCTCCGTATTTCTCTAGAAACAGTGCTTTGATATTTGCAAATTCAGTGTTCATAGTGACTTTGTTGAACATAACTAAACATGAATGCTGAGAATCTACTGTACTCCCCTTTCTAGGCAGCTTCCTCTAATAACTCTTCTTTCCAACTTTCCTTTTATCTGAAATTCCTTCCCTTCTTCTGAATTAAGTCATGCCTAAATATTCAGGATGAATAATAGAAATGTCTCTTAGAGTTCTTGCAGAGAACGAATTTAAAGATGCAAGCAAGTTATGAATAAGTAGGTGGTCGAAGTCAGTAAGCCAGAGAAGGAAAGCTAAGTAGTAGTGTGTCAAATGATGGAGCCACAAGGGAGTACTGAAACCGACATCACAGCCAGAAGTAAGGAAAGCTCAGAGAAAATACTAAGCAAGGGGATTTTGGAAGAAGTCTTCAAATGGTATTATTGATCATGAGCAGATTTTGTGTGTTCTTGATAAAATTGTTTTGAGGAAAACTGGATGCATTCAAAGTGTCAGAAATTAGCCAGACACTTGCCATCACTTTATATCTTTATTATGTTTTTTTATGATGACATTGTATGCTCACTAGACTGTAATCTTAGGATCTAAATATGATTCATTTGTGTTAATATCGAACAATCTCCCACATAGTATCCTTGAATAAGTAATTATTTCTTGAATAAGTACATACAAGAATAGATTGTTATATACTCCACTATTGTGAAAATGTTTACTAGTTAACACTCTGATTATCAGAGATAATTTATTTTTTTGCATAAGATTCAGTTACATAGCATATTTTACTTGCTTTTAAGTTTTGAAAAACTAGACAAACTCTGTGTAATCTAACATAAACTCTAATGTCACTAGTACAAGTATTAAATAACTTGCTATTATTATGTTATCAGTGTTTGCTTTTATAGAAAGTTTAGAAAATATAAAGTTTATTAAATTAGCTATTTTTAGTAGACCATGCTTTTATAATTTTAAGTTTAAAGTGTATGAAATGAACTTTAAAGAACTGACATGCTTATAAGGAAATGATATTCCTCCTGTTGCCAGGGCCATTACTTCATATTCGTTATCTATCAAAGTTTCTCAAAAGCTTTTTGGCTTTAAAAAAAGTGCTAAGTGTAGATTAAATTTTAACTCAAAGTGATTGTTACTAAGAAAATTATTGCTTGGATCTTTAGCTCATGCATTGAATAGTAGTTTGAATTTAATCTAGATCTGCTCTTTGAAAATTTCTTCCATTAAGTCATGCCTAAATATTCAGGATGAATAATAGAAATGTCTCTTAGAGTTCTTGCAGAGAACGAATTTAAAGATGCAAGCAAGTTATGAATAAGTAGGTGGTCGAAGTCAGTAAGCCAGAGAAGGAAAGCTAAGTAGTAGTGTGTCAAATGATGGAGCCACAAGGGAGTACTGAAACCGACATCACAGCCAGAAGTAAGGAAAGCTCAGAGAAAATACTAAGCAAGGGGATTTTGGAAGAAGTCTTCAAATGGTATTATTGATCATGAGCAGATTTTGTGTGTTCTTGATAAAATTGTTTTGAGGAAAACTGGATGCATTCAAAGTGTCAGAAATTAGCCAGACACTTGCCATCACTTTATATCTTTATTATGTTTTTTTATGATGACATTGTATGCTCACTAGACTGTAATCTTAGGATCTAAATATGATTCATTTGTGTTAATATCGAACAATCTCCCACATAGTATCCTTGAATAAGTAATTATTTCTTGAATAAGTACATACAAGAATAGATTGTTATATACTCCACTATTGTGAAAATGTTTACTAGTTAACACTCTGATTATCAGAGATAATTTATTTTTGCATAAGATTCAGTTACATAGCATATTTTACTTGCTTTTAAGTTTTGAAAAACTAGACAAACTCTGTGTAATCTAACATAAACTCTAATGTCACTAGTACAAGTATTAAATAACTTGCTATTATTATGTTATCAGTGTTTGCTTTTATAGAAAGTTTAGAAAATATAAAGTTTATTAAATTAGCTATTTTTAGTAGACCATGCTTTTATAATTTTAAGTTTAAAGTGTATGAAATGAACTTTAAAGAACTGACATGCTTATAAGGAAATGATATTCCTCCTGTTGCCAGGGCCATTACTTCATATTCGTTATCTATCAAAGTTTCTCAAAAGCTTTTTGGCTTTAAAAAAAGTGCTAAGTGTAGATTAAATTTTAACTCAAAGTGATTGTTACTAAGAAAATTATTGCTTGGATCTTTAGCTCATGCATTGAATAGTAGTTTGAATTTAATCTAGATCTGCTCTTTGAAAATTTTTTCTAACATTATAAAAAACTTTTCCTAAATGTTTGGGTCATAAAATTATGTATTATCTCTCAGGCATTTTCTGGGAGAAGAGGTGCCAGATTGACTTGAAAACAATAATTTTCAGAGATATATGGAATTGACACAGTCAAATATTATTTTTCATTCATTCTTTACTTGGAATAAATAGCTCCTAATGAAAGGTTGTTATGTAATTTCATCTGCTCATTTTAGTTTCCTATTTTGTTGGTAGAAAACTAAAAGTTGGAGATTAGTCATCTTAGAAATCAATGTCTTTATATATATCCTCCATTTTCCTGGTCTAAATTATGTGACTTTCTTTCCACAAAAGAAAATCTATAAGCCATGTTCAAAATCTTTATTCTAACATTGTCCTGGTTTCAAAAACTGTGATTGAATTTTTTTTCAATTCGAACTTTATTGGGTCCTTTCCATGAAATTGCTGTGCTTAGTAGCATAGAAAGCAGAAGCTTGATCAGGGAGAGCTTCTGATATTCACTGTAAAGCTACATTGTATCTTATTACTAGTTAAGTTTCCTGAGGAATGAAATGAATTTTGAGGTAATGATCTGGAGAGATGTTAGAACTCATAATATATCTTTCCCATTATAGGATAGTAAGACATGATTTTATTTGGTGTTTCTATCAGGACGAAGTATTTGTAGTTTCACTTTTAGCAGCCATACATATTTTAGACGTGTTCTTCATCATTGTACAATATTGTCAAGTATTTCACTGAATCATAACCCTTAATTCCAGGAATGAATCTAAATGGCCTGAACAAAGGCTTATATTCATTACAGAGGGACATAGGATTACTTATTCAGAGTAGTTCATCAAATTATTTGAATGTAGAGATTCAAAAACTCATGTGATAACATGAGATTTATCTATCACACACACATGGCTTCACTGTTCTTAGTCTCTTTAATGGTTCTAGCAAATAACTACTTTTTTTAGGACAAGAAGATAACAATACCCGCCTTGTTCCCACTTCCCACACACAGTAACTTAGAAGTAAGGGGACAGAGCTGACCTTTGAGGCATGAACAAAAAAACTTTAGACCCATAATGAAAGAAGACTAAAGGGCTTCCCTGGTGGTCCAATGGGTAAGGACTCCACCTTGCAGTGCAAGGGACACCGGTTTGATGCCTGGCCTGGGAAGATCCCACCTGCCAAGGTGATCTGTCCAATTACTGAGCCAGAGCTCTGGAGCACATGTGCCCAGAGCCAGTGCTCTGCGGCGAGAGGGACCGCTGCGATGGTAGGCCCACATGGGCCAAAGAACAAAGACAGATGAAAATAAATAAATGAAAGATCAATAAAAGTGGCCCTCCAAAAAAAGACTCAAACCATGCAAATAAACATCATTCTAACTCTGCATCAGTCAGGGACGTGTTGAAAGATAGGGAATCGGAAAGAAACAGTAGAATCAGGTAGATGCAATGTGATGGTGTAGATTAGGTGCTGGCTGCTGTGGTGTTGAGCCTGTGAGGACACAATAATATAGATGACAAAAGAGGACTTCCATATGGAGGAACAGGATATTTCAACAGGTTTCATTCTCACCTTGATAAGTTGCCCACCAGTCAATCCATTTACCTTTGTTTAAATTCGGTGCTAGTTCAAAGCAGATTCTTAGGCACCTTGGATAAGAAAAAGGACAAATACTGTGTTCTAGGTAATGGATGTGAGCAGTCCAGTGACTGGAAATCTGTAGTTTTCATCACTGAAATAATAAAGACATCAATAGGTGTTAATTCTACACCAGTGTCAGGTTAAGATAGTTGTTGCTAGTTTGTCTCCCCAATAACCAAATTATTTCTTGTCATAATGATAAAAAGTCCATTTCCTACTTACAAGGTGAATGTGAACTCCTCATAAAATGAAATTAGATCATTCTTTAACTTGATACACAAAAATAAGCTCAAAATGGATTAAATACCTAAAAGTAAGAATGGGCACTGTAAAACTCCTACAGGAAAACATGGACAAAACACTCTCTGGCATACATCACAGCAACATCTTTTTCAATCCACCTCCCAGAATGATGGAAGTAAAAAATAAACAAATGAGCCTACTCAAACTCAAAAGCTTTTGCACAGCAAAAGAAACAATAAACAAAATGAAAAGACAACCCATAGATTGGGGGAAAATATTTGTAAATATGTGATTGATAAGGGACTAGTCTCCAAAGTTTACAAGAAACTTATACCCTTAACAGCATCAAAACAAACAACCCACTCAGAAAATGGGCAAGGACCCAGAATAGACATTTCTCCAAAGAAGACATATAGATTGCCAGCAGGCACATGAAAAGATGTTCAACATTGCTAGTTATTAGAAAATAAAAATCAACACTACAATGAAGAATCACCTCAGACTGGTCAGAATGGCTATCATCAAAACAAGCACAAACAACAAATGCTAGAGAGGGTGTGGAGAGAAAATAACCCTCCTACCCTCTTGCTGGGAAGGTAAATTGGTACAACCTCCATGGAAACTTTTTTAAAAACAAAAAATAGAATCATAGATGCAATGTGATGGTGTAGATTAGGTGCTGGCTGCTGTGGTGTTGAGCCTGTGAGGACACAATAATATAGATGACAAAAGAGGACTTCCATATGGAGGAACAGGATATTTCAACAGGTTTCATTCTCACCTTGATAAGTTGCCCACCAGTCAATCCATTTACCTTTGTTTAAATTCGGTGCTAGTTCAAAGCAGATTCTTAGGCACCTTGGATAAGAAAAAGGACAAATACTGTGTTCTAGGTAATGGATGTGAGCAGTCCAGTGACTGGAAATCTGTAGTTTTCATCACTGAAATAATAAAGACATCAATAGGTGTTAATTCTACACCAGTGTCAGGTTAAGATAGTTGTTGCTAGTTTGTCTCCCCAATAACCAAATTATTTCTTGTCATAATGATAAAAAGTCCATTTCCTACTTACAAGGTGAATGTGAACTCCTCATAAAATGAAATTAGATCATTCTTTAACTTGATACACAAAAATAAGCTCAAAATGGATTAAATACCTAAAAGTAAGAATGGGCACTGTAAAACTCCTACAGGAAAACATGGACAAAACACTCTCTGGCATACATCACAGCAACATCTTTTTCAATCCACCTCCCAGAATGATGGAAGTAAAAAATAAACAAATGAGCCTACTCAAACTCAAAAGCTTTTGCACAGCAAAAGAAACAATAAACAAAATGAAAAGACAACCCATAGATTGGGGGAAAATATTTGTAAATATGTGATTGATAAGGGACTAGTCTCCAAAGTTTACAAGAAACTTATACCCTTAACAGCATCAAAACAAACAACCCACTCAGAAAATGGGCAAGGACCCAGAATAGACATTTCTCCAAAGAAGACATATAGATTGCCAGCAGGCACATGAAAAGATGTTCAACATTGCTAGTTATTAGAAAAATAAAAATCAACACTACAATGAAGAATCACCTCAGACTGGTCAGAATGGCTATCATCAAAACAAGCACAAACAACAAATGCTAGAGAGGGTGTGGAGAGAAAATAACCCTCCTACCCTCTTGCTGGGAAGGTAAATTGGTACAACCTCCATGGAAAACAGTATGGAGGTTCCTTTAAAAACTAAAAAATATAGAGCTATCATATGACCTTACAATCCCACTCCTGGGCATATATCCAGAGAAAAACATGATCCGAAAGTATCCATGCACGCCAGTGCTGATTATAGCACTGTTTAGAATAGCCAAGACATGGAAACAACCTAAATGTCCATCAAGAGAGGAGTGGATAAAGAAGATGTGGGATGTCTGTGTGTGTGTGTGTATGTGTGTATATAGTAATATAACTAGGCCATTAAAAAGAATGAAATAATGCCATTTGCAGGAACATGGATGGACCTAGACAGTGCCATACTGAGTGAAGTAAATCAGACAGAGAAGGAGAAATATCACATGACATACCTTATATGTGAATCTAAAAAGAAATCATACAAATGAACTTATAAAACAAAAAGAGACTCACAGACTTAGAAAGTGAACTTATGGTTGCCAGGGAAGGGATAGTTAAGGAATTTAGAAAGGTCAGGAGTACACTGCTATGTTCAAAATGGATAACCAAAAAAGACCTACTGTATAGAATATGGAACTCTACTCAATGTTATGTACCAACCTGGAGAGGAGAGGGGTCTTCTATCCGAAGAAAGAATGGGTACATGTATATGTATGACTGAGCGCCTTAATTGTTCACGTAAAACTATCAGATCATTGTTAACTGGCTATACTCCAATACAAAATAAAATATTTAACATATATATGTATAAACTTAATCTATTTTGCAAAATATTATCATTCTTGGGTGCCTGTTAGCTTAGATACAACTTAGTACAATGCATGATTTGCTGTTAGACATTAATGGCAAAAGTATTATCTTATAGTAAATCATACAAATTTTCTCTTAAAATATGCAATAATTCTATTCCCTTCATTAAAATAAAAAAACTGTTCTTAGTTTTAACAATATGACATTCAATATTAGATATTTTGATCTACAAATAATGACCGTTTCACATGATTTAACTTAAAATTCAGTCTCACGTTTTTCTCTGTTACGCTCTCTCAGTTTTTGACAACGATCATGCAAAATCTTTTCCTTGCTCCGTGAGCAAATCATTTTCCTTCATTTTTCCTCCCCAGTTTATACCAATCAGATTCCTTTACCCTTGTGGGTGCCTGGGCCCTGTTCACTCTCAGCTGCATCCCCTCCCTAATTCCCACTCTGGTCTCCTCTTTGGAAAAGAAAGAACTTGTGAATCTGGAGCCTCCCAGACTCCCTTCTTACCTGATTGCCTGCTGGGTTTGCCAGGGGCAAGAGAGCCTGAGAACAAGAAGGAGGAAGCCCAGGCTATCCCTCTCGACTCTGGGTCTATGTTTTTGGGTCTCTAGCAGTAGCTGCATTTCTCCCTGCTCACGTTGGGGAGGTTTCTTTGTTTCCACCTTCTTTGGGGGTGACCTCAGCCCTGAACCATAACCAGCCTCCTTCTTGTGACCTTCTAATCTAGGGGTGATAATGAGACCCTGCTGTTCATATACTCTGAGTCATCCTAGAATCTCTGTCTGAGTGCTCAACAGCTCCTCCAACCTGCATATCCTAAACCCTGATTGTTTGTGTTGTTGCTGAGTCATGTCCAACTCTTTGCCTGCCACATGGACGGTAGCCCTCCAGGCTCCTGTGTCCATAGGATTTTCCAGGCAAGAGTACTGGAGTGAGTTGCCATTTCCTTCTTCAGGGAATCTGTCCAATCCAGAGATTGAACCCACATCTCCTGCATTGGCAGCTAGATTCTTTACCACTGAGCCATCAGGGAACCTCTGATCCAATACCTAAGAAAGTACAAACCACTAGATTTGAGTTCCATTACCAAATCTACAGACTTGTTGTATCTGATTTCATCTTCTCCTGTCTAATTATAATGGTGTCCCTTCCCAAATAATGGCCAACTCTCCCACATGCCCTTTCTATCCTATCTCCTCCTTTTTTCTCAATTGTTTATTTCTTTAGTTTTAACTTATAATTATGCATATAGGTAATAGATACAATCAGATTCTATCTGAATCATCTTTCTAGAAGCCCTTTTCTTGCCTTCAAATTCCTATCCAGTGACTGCTTCAATTTCTTTCTTACCAAATCTAATGCAAATGTTGTCTAAGTTGACATGATCCACTTTTTCACCTTGCAGTCTTTTTCAAGCTAATTCTATCCTCAACACTTTACTTGAAACCTGTTGTCAAGTTGGAACAATCTTTAAAGTTTAAGACTAAGTGAATACCTTTCCATCTTTGTTTCCATTGCCTTTGAGATAACTTTTGACAAATAGCCAGCATTTCCTTCTGAAAACTCTGGTCTGCCCCTCCCCCAGACTTTATGATTCCACACTCTTTTGGGTTTTTTGTTTATTTGTTTTATTGCTGATGTCAACCTCTCCATCTCATTTCTTGGCTCTATCTTTTCAAGTTAGCCTCAAAGTTCAGAACATCCTAAGTGCCTAGAACAGGTCCCCTAAACCTCTCTGACCTCATTTACTCATTGGGTGATATAATCTTCTTATGGCTTTGAGAAGTATTTCTATAGTGAAGCTTTCTAAAATTTTAACTTAGGTTAAACTTTTGTAAACTTCTCTGAGATTCATATCAATTTTCTAATTGAAATCTCTACCTGGATGTTTCATGGGTATCTTATAGTTAACCAGTAACAATTTAAATCTCTATTTTCCCTGTGTTAACTCTTATTTTACAACTTGAATTTAGAACAACACAAACCTAATAGCCCTTGCCATAATTCTGGGAGACATAGTCCCATCTATTACCAATGTAAGTAACTTTTAAAAATTAAGTTTATTTATTTTTGGCTATGCTAGGTCTTTTTTGTTGAGAAGGCTTTTCTCTAGTTGTGAAGACTGGGATATACTCTCTAGTTTTGGTATGTGAGGTTCTCATTGCAGTGTACTCTAGAACACATGGGCTCAGTTGTTATGGCTCCTGGCGTCTAGAACACAGGCTCAATAGCTGTGGTCCAGGGCCTTAAAGAAAAAGTTGAGCATTTGAGAAAGATACAAATATAGAAGTAAATATATTGTTCAGTAAAAGAGGAGGAAACACATTTAATGCAGAAAATAAAAAAGAATGATATTCTGGGAAAGGCTAAACAAAACATGCTATCCATCAGATTCCATAAAATGACTCTTCTTTGGTTAATATGAGGAGATACAGGCATTTCTTACTCAGCAATTTGATGAATCTAATTAATCACAAATGTGTAGACTTATCTTGTGGAATCAAAAGCTATCTAAGTTTTGAACTCTCAGCAACAACAAAATTTGTGGGTAAATGCAACCTTTATCTTTAGAAGTTTCCAGGAGCTAATTGTGCTATTAATATGTCTGTTCACTTTATATGTGCTTAGGGTTGTTATTCACTCAATTGTGTCCTATTCTTTGTGATCCCATGGACTTTAGCCCATCAGGCTTCTCTGTCCATGTAATTCTTCAGGCAAGAATACTACAGTGGGTAACCATTCCCTTTTGCAAGGGATCTTTCTGACCCAGGATCGAACCCCAGTCTCCCACATTCCATGCAGATTCTTTACCATCTGAGCCATCAGGAAAGCCCTCAAGTGATTTTCTTCTTACATCATATAGTCCTTCCACTGGTTCCTCATAGTAGTTTTCATAATATACCAGGAAATAAGGCAGTTTGCTTGACTGAAACAAAAAGTATATGAAAAAGCAATGCCATTTGTCAAGAAATAAGGGGATTGTTATCCTGTGATCATCTTAGCAAGAGGAAAATTTATAAGGCTAAACTTAGTACGCATAGATTTTGAGAGATAATCTTTCAAAATATGTTTGTATAATTTGGAAGGAAAAATATAATGTGAAATTTTTGCTTCAAAAATTCTCTTTATATTTTTTTTTTGAAAGACATAGTCCCATCTATTACCAATGTAAGTAACTTTTAAAAATTAAGTTTATTTATTTTTGGCTATGCTAGGTCTTTTTTGTTGAGAAGGCTTTTCTCTAGTTGTGAAGACTGGGATATACTCTCTAGTTTTGGTATGTGAGGTTCTCATTGCAGTGTACTCTAGAACACATGGGCTCAGTTGTTATGGCTCCTGGCGTCTAGAACACAGGCTCAATAGCTGTGGTCCAGGGCCTTAAAGAAAAAGTTGAGCATTTGAGAAAGATACAAATATAGAAGTAAATATATTGTTCAGTAAAAGAGGAGGAAACACATTTAATGCAGAAAATAAAAAAGAATGATATTCTGGGAAAGGCTAAACAAAACATGCTATCCATCAGATTCCATAAAATGACTCTTCTTTGGTTAATATGAGGAGATACAGGCATTTCTTACTCAGCAATTTGATGAATCTAATTAATCACAAATGTGTAGACTTATCTTGTGGAATCAAAAGCTATCTAAGTTTTGAACTCTCAGCAACAACAAAATTTGTGGGTAAATGCAACCTTTATCTTTAGAAGTTTCCAGGAGCTAATTGTGCTATTAATATGTCTGTTCACTTTATATGTGCTTAGGGTTGTTATTCACTCAATTGTGTCCTATTCTTTGTGATCCCATGGACTTTAGCCCATCAGGCTTCTCTGTCCATGTAATTCTTCAGGCAAGAATACTACAGTGGGTAACCATTCCCTTTTGCAAGGGATCTTTCTGACCCAGGATCGAACCCCAGTCTCCCACATTCCATGCAGATTCTTTACCATCTGAGCCATCAGGAAAGCCCTCAAGTGATTTTCTTCTTACATCATATAGTCCTTCCACTGGTTCCTCATAGTAGTTTTCATAATATACCAGGAAATAAGGCAGTTTGCTTGACTGAAACAAAAAGTATATGAAAAAGCAATGCCATTTGTCAAGAAATAAGGGGATTGTTATCCTGTGATCATCTTAGCAAGAGGAAAATTTATAAGGCTAAACTTAGTACGCATAGATTTTGAGAGATAATCTTTCAAAATATGTTTGTATAATTTGGAAGGAAAAAATATGAAAGTAGTGATAATATTTTTGCTTCAAAAAATTCTCTTTATATTCTATTTATTTACAGAATATTTTAGACTGGGATACTGAAAAGAACTACCAAAGGTATTTCTATGATTGTAGAAATATATAATATGCAGGATCACCTCATTTAGATATTATTTAACTACATCATGAGAGACATGTACAACAGAGAACCTCAAGCAGAAGTTTCAGTTGTACTAGAATTTAATATAATAAAATCAATATTTAAATAAGAAAACTTAAATATCTTTGTAC
The DNA here is from genome assembly GCA_022376925.1 of Tragulus kanchil. NCBI lineage: Eukaryota > Metazoa > Chordata > Mammalia > Artiodactyla > Tragulidae > Tragulus > Tragulus kanchil. The sequence goes on along the minus strand of JAIOJX010000028.1, from coordinate 87,818,983 downwards.
ATAGACCACATTTTGCAACTAAATTTTAGTAAAAGATGTTTTTGTTCTCAGTTTTAATTTTTACATTGCCATATATTGTGAATGTTAAAAGACTAAAATTCACAGTGTCATAATTTGATGCAGAAGCCCTGTGCAAAGATGGATTGAAATGGAGCTATCACAGATGTATAGACTACAATTTAATGAATGACTTTATCATATTTACTGAGAAAATTCCAGAATGGTGCTAGTGCAGAACAAGTCATTTATCAAAAAGTCTTGGATCAAAACAAAGAAAAATACTGTTTGGCATCACTTATATGTGGAATCCAAAAGAAAGGGGGTGTGATTTTATAGAAACAGTGAATGGAGTGGGGATTTCTGGGTAGGGGCTGCTGGGGAGATGAAGATATGGGGATATGTAGTCAAGGGTAAGCAACTTTCTGTTGTTAAATGAGTAAGTTCTGAGAATCTACTGTACAGCATGATACCTATAGTTAATAATACAGTATTGTATGCTTGTGAGTAGATTTTGTGTTTTTATCACACAAAACACACACACACACACAAAGAGTTGTGTGAGACAGTGGATGAGCTAATTATCTTGATCTTGGTAATCATTTCACAGTGTACTTGTATATCAAATCATGTCAATTAGTTCTCAGTATAGCAAGTCTTCAACCAGGTGTTTTTCAAAAATTATAACCTGTTTTATTTGAGAAATACAATATGAAGTATATTTCAAATATTACATAACCCTTCCCAAGGAATTTGGTGGTACACTGTAATCAGTCATATTGATATATGTAGTCAGTGAAAAGATAAACTGTAAGCAGTCTATTGTCAGATTAAGTTGAATCAGGTCAGGTTTTTCCCTTCCGAAGTATGTTAAGGTAACTGGCTTTCTGAGATTTTGGTTTTCAAAACTACACCAAAGGCTTTCTGGAAAGCTTGGAGCATTGTGGTGATTACTATGAGAAAAATCAATATTAAATAAGATATTATTTAACTACATCATGAGAGACATGTACAACAGAGAACCTCAAGCAGAAGTTTCAGTTGTACTAGAATTTAATATAATAAAATCAATATTTAAATAAGAAAACTTAAATATCTTTGTACATAGACCACATTTTGCAACTAAATTTTAGTAAAAGATGTTTTTGTTCTCAGTTTTAATTTTTACATTGCCATATATTGTGAATGTTAAAAGACTAAAATTCACAGTGTCATAATTTGATGCAGAAGCCCTGTGCAAAGATGGATTGAAATGGAGCTATCACAGATGTATAGACTACAATTTAATGAATGACTTTATCATATTTACTGAGAAAATTCCAGAATGGTGCTAGTGCAGAACAAGTCATTTATCAAAAAGTCTTGGATCAAAACAAAGAAAAATACTGTTTGGCATCACTTATATGTGGAATCCAAAAGAAAGGGGGTGTGATTTTATAGAAACAGTGAATGGAGTGGGGATTTCTGGGTAGGGGCTGCTGGGGAGATGAAGATATGGGGATATGTAGTCAAGGGTAAGCAACTTTCTGTTGTTAAATGAGTAAGTTCTGAGAATCTACTGTACAGCATGATACCTATAGTTAATAATACAGTATTGTATGCTTGTGAGTAGATTTTGTGTTTTTATCACACAACACACACACAGACACACACAAAGAGTTGTGTGAGACAGTGGATGAGCTAATTATCTTGATCTTGGTAATCATTTCACAGTGTACTTGTATATCAAATCATGTCAATTAGTTCTCAGTATAGCAAGTCTTCAACCAGGTGTTTTTCAAAAATTATAACCTGTTTTATTTGAGAAATACAATATGAAGTATATTTCAAATATTACATAACCCTTCCCAAGGAATTTGGTGGTACACTGTAATCAGTCATATTGATATATGTAGTCAGTGAAAAGATAAACTGTAAGCAGTCTATTGTCAGATTAAGTTGAATCAGGTCAGGTTTTTCCCTTCCGAAGTATGTTAAGGTAACTGGCTTTCTGAGATTTTGGTTTTCAAAACTACACCAAAGGCTTTCTGGAAAGCTTGGAGCATTGTGGTGATTACGAGTGACATCTAGTGGCACGCACATTGATCGGCATACAAGTAAATATTTGCTATTGGTTTAAATGCTGGTAAAACTTAAATCAAGCAATTACTCAAATATTTTGTGTCTGGGAATATAAAAATAGGTAAGAAATTTTCTCCTCCATAGAAGAGTCCTGAATCTACTAGGGGATGGATCAAATATAATATTATGAGTAAAATGGTGGGGAGGAGAGAAGCCGTTAGATGAAATCCAAGACTTTCTGTAAGAGTAGACACCTGAGTGAGTTCTAGAAAGGAGAAAAGGGTTAAAATCATTTCACAAGGAACTTCATAAAGTTCCTTCAAAATCGTAAAATCAAAATTGATCCAGGAGTTGATTTAAGATGAAGTTAGGCCAAGGAGACTGATTTATGCTTCATATACACTAACTTCCCGAATGCCAAATGGTAAACATGTTTGCTTATTTCTATTTTTGAGTATTTTATCTAACTTAATTTTATTGCTCTTTATTATCAACTCTTAAAATTAAAACCACATATTGTATTCTATATCTGTGTATCAGTCTCATAATTTTTGGAAATAATTATTTATATATAACAAAAGTAGTAACTTAAAAAATTTGTTGCAACTATTCCCATAAACTTTAAAATTATAGTCAGTAATCTAGGTATGAGTATAAAAGGACCCTCAATAAGAGAGATAGACAGATTATTACATCACAGCAAATCATTATCCAGTCAGTTCCTCTCCTGATAAAGTAATGTAAAATATTATTTCATAATTGGTCATATAATACTCTCCTTTTTTCCATTTTATTTGCTTTCTCTCTTATTGAACCCCATTTTACCCTCAATAATTTTGAAATTTTATTATGATATTAGATATTCTAGCCCCTGTTCCCCAAATTATAGTTTTATTTGCCATGTTTTAGTATTTTTCATATTTTTTTTCTTTTCCTGTTTGCGAAATCTTTCAGGTCACCACTGGAACTTTGATTGCTTTAGTTAGGACTCTGAGTACATCAAACCAGAATGATTCAGACCCATTGCAATTTGAAGGGTCTTTATTAAGATAAAACAGAATTTGCCATTTTCCATTTTATAGGTATGGCCACACTACCTGTGTGTGGACACTCATTCACACACACATCCCCCCACAAACAAATGTAATTTTAAATTGATTGAACAACATCCACATGTATTAATAATGTATTACAGTCTGACATTTTCTAATCTAATTCTCCTTTTTCTTTTAATTTTACTGGTTTTTAAAATGCTATCATAGCCCTCTCTATTGATTTTATAATACATTAATTAGATCTTGATCTGAGAAATATTGATTCAGAAGAAAAAGTAATTTGCTTGGCTTTGGGTTCAAAGGAGAGAGAAGTCAGAAAGAGGATTTATTGAAAAACATAAATCTGGACATTGACCTTGAAGGATGAATGAGAATTGCTTGTACTTCATAGGGCAGCATCACAAAAAAAGACTAAATTTTAAAGAAAAATAGATTACTTTGCATTGTAAGGCAGATGATATCTGATATATACTAGATTTTTAGTAAATACTTGATTGAACAAACAAATGGATGTTCAAATGTTTAATTTTACTTATCTTAATAAAAGTGATAGAGAAAATTCAAATATACATATGCCCAGTGATTCAATGGTAAAGAATCCATCTGCAGAGAAGGATTGTTCTGATTTGTTCCCTGAGCTGGGAAGATCCCCTGGAGAAGAAAATGGCAACCCACTCCAGTATTCTTGCCTGGGAAATCCATGGACAATGGAACCTGGTGGACCACAGTCCATGGGATTGCAAAAGAGTGGGACATGACTCAGTAACTAAACAACAAAACTCCAAATGTAAGCTTTTCAGTTCAATTAAACATATATTTTTCTCTAGCCTATCACAATTTATGTGTAGGTAATTCTATCATATGCTTTTCACAAAATGTGAAATCAGTGAAAAGAGAGAATTGGAAAGAAGCATAAATCTTAAAAACTCAAGACAAAAGCAAACTTGGCCTTACTGAATTTTTGAGAAGGTTTGGGAAGAATGAGATTACTCTAAAAGAGAAAAAAGAATGTCAGTTGCACTTCACTCACTTATTGGCAAACCATTAAAATCTTAATAAAATGGGTCCTTTTTAATGGCCTTGAGGAAAGAGTTCTTCCTAGATAAAAACACTTTTATGCCATGGCGTAAGAATTTTTGAGAATCCTGGAATTTTAGCTTAAAATGTTGCTTTTATTATTAGTTTTCACTGCCTTATCTAACAGTGAATTCAGAATGACACTAAGATTTGAAGTTTGATTATATTTTCATTATAATAGATCTATAAGAGATCCTGGGCAAACTTGTCTGCTGATAGCAAGATGTCAAATTGAAGATGGCCAAAAATCTTCCTAATATTCAGACCTAGTTCTCAGATATGCTTTGCTCCTACTTCTACCATAACCAAGTTTAATAGCTGTTCTTTGACTCAAAACATTTCATCCATTTTAATAGAATGTTTCCTCCATCTTCTGCCTGTTAAAGTCCTACTTATGCTTCAAGCCACTTTAATGAAAGATTCATGAAGCCCTTCTTGCACAGCATCTCTAGGCTTTTGCAACAGTTTTCAAATTGCTCTCTCTTCCTTCCATATTCTGCCACTCAACTCTCTCCTCTTCCAAACCACTAAAACCTGTCCTCTAGAGAGTCAGGATTAAGAGATGAACGCTGAGGAGTATCCAATTAAAAGCAGAAAGAAGAGAGGAGGAACCAGGATGCTAAGACCAGTAGAAACTTAAAAAGAAACAAAGGATTGATACATAATCCAGGCATTTGAGGCCAAAAGCCCTATTCTTGCCTGGGAAATCCATGGACAATGGAACCTGGTGGACCACAGTCCATGGGATTGCAAAAGAGTGGGACATGACTCAGTAACTAAACAACAAAACTCCAAATGTAAGCTTTTCAGTTCAATTAAACATATATTTTTCTCTAGCCTATCACAATTTATGTGTAGGTAATTCTATCATATGCTTTTCACAAAATGTGAAATCAGTGAAAAGAGAGAATTGGAAAGAAGCATAAATCTTAAAAACTCAAGACAAAAGCAAACTTGGCCTTACTGAATTTTTGAGAAGGTTTGGGAAGAATGAGATTACTCTAAAAGAGAAAAAAGAATGTCAGTTGCACTTCACTCACTTATTGGCAAACCATTAAAATCTTAATAAAATGGGTCCTTTTTAATGGCCTTGAGGAAAGAGTTCTTCCTAGATAAAAACACTTTTATGCCATGGCGTAAGAATTTTTGAGAATCCTGGAATTTTAGCTTAAAATGTTGCTTTTATTATTAGTTTTCACTGCCTTATCTAACAGTGAATTCAGAATGACACTAAGATTTGAAGTTTGATTATATTTTCATTATAATAGATCTATAAGAGATCCTGGGCAAACTTGTCTGCTGATAGCAAGATGTCAAATTGAAGATGGCCAAAAATCTTCCTAATATTCAGACCTAGTTCTCAGATATGCTTTGCTCCTACTTCTACCATAACCAAGTTTAATAGCTGTTCTTTGACTCAAAACATTTCATCCATTTTAATAGAATGTTTCCTCCATCTTCTGCCTGTTAAAGTCCTACTTATGCTTCAAGCCACTTTAATGAAAGATTCATGAAGCCCTTCTTGCACAGCATCTCTAGGCTTTTGCAACAGTTTTCAAATTGCTCTCTTCCTTCCATATTCTGCCACTCAACTCTCTCCTCTTCCAAACCACTAAAACCTGTCCTCTAGAGAGTCAGGATTAAGAGATGAACGCTGAGGAGTATCCAATTAAAAGCAGAAAGAAGAGAGGAGGAACCAGGATGCTAAGACCAGTAGAAACTTAAAAAGAAACAAAGGATTGATACATAATCCAGGCAGAGGAGACATTTAGCATGTGATATCAAAAACACTATGCACCTTAGATGACCAAAGGGCAGTAGGCTCAACAGAAAAATGGGAATTGAAGCCATACTGCGAGTAATGTCTCTTCATACCTAGAACACTTTCTTGGTACTGGTCTTTCTATCCTGCTATGTTGTGTTATATTAATAGTTACCTGTTCACAGATCCCTCTCCATGATATATGGATGCTTTATAAGAAGTCTACTTTTCACCTTTTCACACCTTGTGTGTGCCAAACCATATCTATTTCATTTATTTGGATTTCTATTAACTTCAAATCAATGGAAGTTTGATTTGGTCTCACACACTTGTGTGCTGTGCTAACTCACTTCAGTCATGTCCAACTCTTGAGAAACCTATGTACTGTAGCCCACCAGACTACTCTCTCTGTGAGATTCTCCAGGCAAGAATCCTGGAGTGGGTTGCCATGTCCTTCTCCAGGGGATCTTCCTGACCCAGGGATAAAACCCACATCTCTTATTTCTCCTGCATTAGCAGGTGAGTTCTTTTCCCCCATTAATGACCCTTGCACTGAAGAAGCTGAAAAAGGCTGTGCTAGTTAGAGCAAGAGCATGGAGTCTTCAGCACGGCTCAGAAGCTGTAGCAACTCTATGAGAGGTCTCTGGTTCCTTTCACTTACCCCTGAGCCCATGTGTCTCATCATAAGTTCAGGGAAATATCAAAGAATATTTCTTATCACATCTAACATTACTCAGTTTTGGTTAAAAAGATTTCCTTTGTGATAGCTTTCAACAGTTTCCATACTTATGCTTCAAGCCACTTTAATGAAAGATTCATGAAGCCCTTCTTGCACAGCATCTCTAGGCTTTTGCAACAGTTTTCAAATTGCTCTCTTCCTTCCATATTCTGCCACTCAACTCTCTCCTCTTCCAAACCACTAAAACCTGTCCTCTAGAGAGTCAGGATTAAGAGATGAACGCTGAGGAGTATCCAATTAAAAGCAGAAAGAAGAGAGGAGGAACCAGGATGCTAAGACCAGTAGAAACTTAAAAAGAAACAAAGGATTGATACATAATCCAGGCAGAGGAGACATTTAGCATGTGATATCAAAAACACTATGCACCTTAGATGACCAAAGGGCAGTAGGCTCAACAGAAAAATGGGAATTGAAGCCATACTGCGAGTAATGTCTCTTCATACCTAGAACACTTTCTTGGTACTGGTCTTTCTATCCTGCTATGTTGTGTTATATTAATAGTTACCTGTTCACAGATCCCTCTCCATGATATATGGATGCTTTATAAGAAGTCTACTTTTCACCTTTTCACACCTTGTGTGTGCCAAACCATATCTATTTCATTTATTTGGATTTCTATTAACTTCAAATCAATGGAAGTTTGATTTGGTCTCACACACTTGTGTGCTGTGCTAACTCACTTCAGTCATGTCCAACTCTTGAGAAACCTATGTACTGTAGCCCACCAGACTACTCTCTCTGTGAGATTCTCCAGGCAAGAATCCTGGAGTGGGTTGCCATGTCCTTCTCCAGGGGATCTTCCTGACCCAGGGATAAAACCCACATCTCTTATTTCTCCTGCATTAGCAGGTGAGTTCTTTTCCCCCATTAATGACCCTTGCACTGAAGAAGCTGAAAAAGGCTGTGCTAGTTAGAGCAAGAGCATGGAGTCTTCAGCACGGCTCAGAAGCTGTAGCAACTCTATGAGAGGTCTCTGGTTCCTTTCACTTACCCCTGAGCCCATGTGTCTCATCATAAGTTCAGGGAAATATCAAAGAATATTTCTTATCACATCTAACATTACTCAGTTTTGGTTAAAAAGATTTCCTTTGTGATAGCTATCAAAACTAAGAATTTAGCCAGTATGTTAAGATCTTATAAACTTTGAAATTTCCATCCATCAAAGCGAGGATGCATGTTATCCAACTCTTCTATAGCTGAGAAAAAAAAAAAAATCACCATTTTAATTGCAAAAAGTAAATATAAGTTGACTAAAAGCCTAATGGAGCTAGCAGTAAAAATTGTCTACAAAGTAGTTATTTTGGAGTTAAAGAAATAAAACATACTTATCCAAAGCAATCAGTTAAACAGAGAAAAGAAGGAAGTAAAAGAAATTAAAGGTAGATAAGCCAGACTGGGAGTGAAATAATGATTTTACATGAGTCAGTCTTTTCCAGTTCATTGAATATGTAATTTTTATAAAGAGAGATACAACCTTCATGAATGTTCCCTCTCAAATGTCTTATAACAACTAAAAGAATTTCTGAGAGTATACTCATATTTTCTTGTGATGCCACACTTTCATTTTTTCCCTTCCTACATGAGCTTGTATGAAATTGCTAATTAATAAAGGAGATACAATTTTATTAGCTTTTTGACTGCTCCTGTTTATTTCTCATCTTGGTGAAGTGGCATATGATTAATTTCCTGATCAGCTTCTTTAACATTTATTGATGTTCAGCATGTGTCAAATTGCCTTAGTTGTTGGGTCATGGGATCTTGATGTTTTTGCTTTCTCTGCTTTCCCCTTGAGTGAGATTTCTGTGTCCTGTAGCTTTTACAACTTGAGTTTTTATATTCTTTGCCAAGAAGAAATTATATAGCTTGCATCTACCTTTCTAATTTTCTTTGGATTAGCATCTTTTTATTGACCCTTTCATCCTTCTTTATATTAATTTTACAGCATTTTTAAATAAAGATTTTTTTTTTTAATGGAAGGATAAATGCTTTACAGAATTTTGTTGTTTTCTATCAGATATCAACTTGAATCAGTCATAGGTATCCATATGTATTGATTTTACAGAATTTTTATCATTCTCCTTATAGACTTTTATTTCTATACATGCCAAAATATTACTGAGCCTACTTTTCATTAATTTTGTGACAATTCATTCAATAATTCGACAAAACCTCTGATGACTTGTGAAATATGTCTTTTATAATTTGACAAATTTCCTCATCTTCTTTAGGTTCCATGAATTTGGCCTCAATTCCTTTTGTCACTTTTAAATATTTTAACAAATAGCTATCTTTTTAATTAGGGTTTAAGACTTTGTGTATTTAATAATCTTACCTGAATTCGCTTTTCTCCATGTTCTTATTCAATTATAAAACTCAGGGCTTCCCTGGTGGTCCAGTGAGTAAGGACACCGCCTATGCAAGGCGCGGTTCATCTAAGTAATGTTTCAGAAGGAAGTAAAAGAAATTAAAGGTAGATAAGCCAGACTGGGAGTGAAATAATGATTTTACATGAGTCAGTCTTTTCCAGTTCATTGAATATGTAATTTTTATAAAGAGAGATACAACCTTCATGAATGTTCCCTCTCAAATGTCTTATAACAACTAAAAGAATTTCTGAGAGTATACTCATATTTTCTTGTGATGCCACACTTTCATTTTTTCCCTTCCTACATGAGCTTGTATGAAATTGCTAATTAATAAAGGAGATACAATTTTATTAGCTTTTTGACTGCTCCTGTTTATTTCTCATCTTGGTGAAGTGGCATATGATTAATTTCCTGATCAGCTTCTTTAACATTTATTGATGTTCAGCATGTGTCAAATTGCCTTAGTTGTTGGGTCATGGGATCTTGATGTTTTTGCTTTCTCTGCTTTCCCCTTGAGTGAGATTTCTGTGTCCTGTAGCTTTTACAACTTGAGTTTTTATATTCTTTGCCAAGAAGAAATTATATAGCTTGCATCTACCTTTCTAATTTTCTTTGGATTAGCATCTTTTTATTGACCCTTTCATCCTTCTTTATATTAATTTTACAGCATTTTTAAATAAAGATTTTTTTTTTTAATGGAAGGATAAATGCTTTACAGAATTTTGTTGTTTTCTATCAGATATCAACTTGAATCAGTCATAGGTATCCATATGTATTGATTTTACAGAATTTTTATCATTCTCCTTATAGACTTTTATTTCTATACATGCCAAAATATTACTGAGCCTACTTTTCATTAATTTTGTGACAATTCATTCAATAATTCGACAAAACCTCTGATGACTTGTGAAATATGTCTTTTATAATTTGACAAATTTCCTCATCTTCTTTAGGTTCCATGAATTTGGCCTCAATTCCTTTTGTCACTTTTAAATATTTTAACAAATAGCTATCTTTTTAATTAGGGTTTAAGACTTTGTGTATTTAATAATCTTACCTGAATTCGTTTTCTTTTCTCCATGTTCTTATTCAATTATAAAACTCCAGGGCTTCCCCTGGTGGTCCAGTGAGTAAGGACACCGCCTTGCAGTGCAAGGGGCGCCGGTTCAACCTCTGGCCTGGGAAGATCCCACGTGCCGCGGAGCGGTTGGACCGATGTGTCCAATTACCGAGCCCAAGCTCGGGAGCGCATGCGCTCAGAGACGGCGCTCTGCAACAACAGATGCCACCGCGATGGGAGGCGCAGAGGAGCCAAAGAATGAAGAAGGATTAAAATAGAGAAATGAAAGACCAATAGAAGTGGCCCGCCCACTCCCCTCCCTTCCCAACCCGACCCCAGCCCAAAATAAATAAATAAATAAATCTTTAAAAAAAACAAAAACAAAAACAAAAAAACTCCAAAGTTATATATTCATGCAAAAATAATGGCCTTCCTTTATTGGAAGATATATTAGATATGTTTCTCTCACAGCATTGTAAAAAAAGACTCAAAAACTGCATGATATATTAATAGAAACCAGATAGGCAATATGCACATGATGTGTAACTCAAAATCAAATTTTTAGACTACAATTATAGATACTTATAAAAACTAAGTATTTACCCATTCTATTAATTTAAAAATTAATGAAAGAACTAAAAGCCTTTCCTTTTATTTCTTCTATTTCCACTTTCCAACTGATGAGTTGCACAACCTGCTTCACTTTCTCTACTTATACAAATTATGCCTATGTGCATATCAATGCACAGGACTACTTATACAAATCTCTACGTACATATATATGTATACATATGTTTGTTATTGTTGTTCAGTCACTAAGTTGTGTCCAAGTCATATCCAAGTTTTGTCCAACTTTTTGCAACCTTATGGAGTTTATTCCATATGATACATTTCCTTTAAAAAGATGTACACATTGATGATACATTGGATTGTTTTGAGTTTTTGCTAATACAAGCAATATTACATTAAATTCATATATATATATGTGCATGTATCTGTGTGTACACATATATGTATATATACACACATATAAATAAACATGTATGTATATTCATATGCTACTATTTATTTATTATAAGAGAAACTCTTGGACCATGAAGTACATATTTTTACAATTCTTTCTTCCCAGTATGTTCTGATTTTACAAATAAATGTAAGTGTAACTTTGCCTTTCTCATATTTTTGTTTCCCAAATCACATTCTTACTCTCTAAACCTAAAATACATTAAGAATTTTCACCAGCTTTGTCCCCATATTGATTTGTGCTAACTTCTCTCTCTTTATAGAAATCTTAATATCATTCATGCTTTGTTGATTCTTGCAGCAATGGCCTTGGCATAGTCCCTGCAGATTAAAATCCAGTCCAGTTTCTTCTCACCTGTTATCATTAATGTGATATTATTAAAGAAAGTCCACCTCTGGTTTATCAGTCTCTGTCTTCCATATTTTTCACATTTATCCTTCATTTTTACTCACTTATGTGTCTCAAGAATGATTCTCCTTCAGCTAAGAATTACACGAATAGTTCTGTTTCTTTAATTTCCTTTGTCTGTGTGCACAGAGACCACAGTCACTCTGGCAGCCTGTGTCCGTGTTTAATCAACCATTTAGTAAAGAAGGCATTTGGAAAATGAAGGTTATAATTAAACATTTCACTTTACTTGAAGTGACTTTGATTACACTGGGCCTTTGGCCAAATCATGACCTTGCTTTCTGGCAGTAACAAGAAGGTAACATCCATGGAACAGAAATAAAACTGTTGCTTTCCCTCTGTTTCCTTGCAAATTCAGACCTATAAACCATTCAGATGGTTTCCCAAATTGATAAGTGGAAGTACCCTCTCGCTTGAGCAAGAATGCAGACTTTTTTTTTTGTCATGTGGATGTTGCCTTGCCACCTGCACAGTATCTGACTCTCACTTTAATTAAGAACACAAAATGTTTGAGATCTGGAGAGTCACTGAGAGATTAACTATCTTATTTGATAATGGTGGGAGTTATTGAGTCAAGATCCAGTTAGGAGTCAAGTTTACTTCTGAGCTAGGTAAAACAGAATGCATGTCAAATTGCCATCTCTTTAATTTTCTAAGCTTTGTATGTACATAACTGTAAAGCTATATACCAAGATTATTCACTTGCATTGTCCTAGAAATTACTTCAATAAATGGTAATTTAAAAGCAATGAAGATGGTCATGTAAGAAAACTATTTATTTATTATAAGAGAAACTCTTGGACCATGAAGTACATATTTTTACAATTCTTTCTTCCCAGTATGTTCTGATTTTACAAATAAATGTAAGTGTAACTTTGCCTTTCTCATATTTTTGTTTCCCAAATCACATTCTTACTCTCTAAACCTAAAATACATTAAGAATTTTCACCAGCTTTGTCCCCATATTGATTTGTGCTAACTTCTCTCTCTTTATAGAAATCTTAATATCATTCATGCTTTGTTGATTCTTGCAGCAATGGCCTTGGCATAGTCCCTGCAGATTAAAATCCAGTCCAGTTTCTTCTCACCTGTTATCATTAATGTGATATTATTAAAGAAAGTCCACCTCTGGTTTATCAGTCTCTGTCTTCCATATTTTTCACATTTATCCTTCATTTTTACTCACTTATGTGTCTCAAGAATGATTCTCCTTCAGCTAAGAATTACACGAATAGTTCTGTTTCTTTAATTTCCTTTGTCTGTGTGCACAGAGACCACAGTCACTCTGGCAGCCTGTGTCCGTGTTTAATCAACCATTTAGTAAAGAAGGCATTTGGAAAATGAAGGTTATAATTAAACATTTCACTTTACTTGAAGTGACTTTGATTACACTGGGCCTTTGGCCAAATCATGACCTTGCTTTCTGGCAGTAACAAGAAGGTAACATCCATGGAACAGAAATAAAACTGTTGCTTTCCCTCTGTTTCCTTGCAAATTCAGACCTATAAACCATTCAGATGGTTTCCCCCAAATTGATAAGTGGAAGTACCCTCTTGCTTGAGCAAGAATGCAGACTTTTTTTTTTGTCATGTGGATGTTGCCTTGCCACCTGCACAGTATCTGACTCTCACTTTAATTAAGAACACAAAATGTTTGAGATCTGGAGAGTCACTGAGAGATTAACTATCTTATTTGATAATGGTGGGAGTTATTGAGTCAAGATCCAGTTAGGAGTCAAGTTTACTTCTGAGCTAGGTAAAACAGAATGCATGTCAAATTGCCATCTCTTTAATTTTCTAAGCTTTGTATGTACATAACTGTAAAGCTATATACCAAGATTATTCACTTGCATTGTCCTAGAAATTACTTCAATAAATGGTAATTTAAATAATGCAATGCAAAGAGGTGGTCATGTAAGAAAATATTTCTGCATCATCTACAAAAATACTCTTATTTCTATCTGACCCAAAGGATATTTTTTTACCTTGCTAAGACACAAATCTCTAGTGGGCTAAATTAAAGTCTTAGATGATGCACTAATTTTTTTTACTCCTCTAATGTTCTCTTTCTGTTATTCTATAATGTTATATGTTACAGAAGATTTATTCAGACTAAAAAAAAGGGGAAATTTTGTATATTTTTGAAAATTGAATGCTTCCTTTAATCAGACAATAGTTAGAAAATTACCCATTGTGCTTTCTCTCCCCTTGACAGTTACAAAGCTCTCAATCACATTTTATGTTCTGTTGTTATGGTTTTCTTATCCCATTTTCCAGGCATAATATTGATAGGTGATAGATGACAGTAAGTTACTGTGAATGGTGTCGGATTCTTGATGTCCAACGGAGAAGAATTCACATTGGAATCAGAAAGACTCGGTGATGGTCATTCAGAGCTTTGTGCAGTGAAAAGTTTACTAAAGTAATAAAGGATAGGGAAGAGTTTCTAGCATAGACACTGGAAGGGGGATAGAAGAGTATCCCCCTTTGCCAGTTGAAGCATGACAATCTGTATCTTCCAGTCAGTTACCAAAAGAATAAATCAAAAGAATATCTTGAGGTTGTAAAGGCCTTCTAGGCCCACACCCACAAGGATAACATGAGATTAGCTAGGACAGTCTCCAGGCCTCAGAGCTAGGTGGGAATCTAATGTAAACAACAAACAATTGATAAGTGGAAGTACCCTCTTGCTTGAGCAAGAATGCAGACTTTTTTGTCATGTGGATGTTGCCTTGCCACCTGCACAGTATCTGACTCTCACTTTAATTAAGAACACAAAATGTTTGAGATCTGGAGAGTCACTGAGAGATTAACTATCTTATTTGATAATGGTGGGAGTTATTGAGTCAAGATCCAGTTAGGAGTCAAGTTTACTTCTGAGCTAGGTAAAACAGAATGCATGTCAAATTGCCATCTCTTTAATTTTCTAAGCTTTGTATGTACATAACTGTAAAGCTATATACCAAGATTATTCACTTGCATTGTCCTAGAAATTACTTCAATAAATGGTAATTTAAATAATGCAATGCAAAGAGGTGGTCATGTAAGAAAATATTTCTGCATCATCTACAAAAATACTCTTATTTCTATCTGACCCAAAGGATATTTTTTTACCTTGCTAAGACACAAATCTCTAGTGGGCTAAATTAAAGTCTTAGATGATGCACTAATTTTTTTTACTCCTCTAATGTTCTCTTTCTGTTATTCTATAATGTTATATGTTACAGAAGATTTATTCAGACTAAAAAAAAGGGGAAATTTTGTATATTTTTGAAAATTGAATGCTTCCTTTAATCAGACAATAGTTAGAAAATTACCCATTGTGCTTTCTCTCCCCTTGACAGTTACAAAGCTCTCAATCACATTTTATGTTCTGTTGTTATGGTTTTCTTATCCCATTTTCCAGGCATAATATTGATAGGTGATAGATGACAGTAAGTTACTGTGAATGGTGTCGGATTCTTGATGTCCAACGGAGAAGAATTCACATTGGAATCAGAAAGACTCGGTGATGGTCATTCAGAGCTTTGTGCAGTGAAAAGTTTACTAAAGTAATAAAGGATAGGGAAGAGTTTCTAGCATAGACACTGGAAGGGGGATAGAAGAGTATCCCCCTTTGCCAGTTGAAGCATGACAATCTGTATCTTCCAGTCAGTTACCAAAAGAATAAATCAAAAGAATATCTTGAGGTTGTAAAGGCCTTCTAGGCCCACACCCACAAGGATAACATGAGATTAGCTAGGACAGTCTCCAGGCCTCAGAGCTAGGTGGGACATTCTAATGTAAACACTCAGATTAGCATAAGACTAGAAGTTTTCAGTTTCAACATTGAAGATCTTTGCCCTTATTTTTTCTTGTCCTTCTTCTCCTCATCCTTGGTACCCACTGGACTCCTTGCTAGATCTGCCTATGTACCCCTTTCAATATCTCCCAAATCTTTACTGGGCTTAGCTTTTATTCACAAAGATTTTGCCTACAGTATAGGTATTTTGTTCTCAATCACTTCAAATCTTTTGGGACTTAAATGCATCATAGATATGTGTAAACATATTTTCACTTTGACCATTCAGCTAAAATTGTTTGATTTTTTAAAAAAATTTTCTTGCATGTTTTTGCACAGATTTTTAAATAAATTTTTGCCCAATTAAATATTTCTATATTTTTAATATAAAAATATTGGATAGTTCTAAAGTGTACATAAAATTAAATTATCCACATTTTTTGTGACTTGTTTGGTTATAAAAACAAATAAACTTAGTCAAACAAGCTAAAGCCAGAAGGCACACTGTGGACATGTATAGGGACATTCATGAAAATGGAACAAGAAAAGACAGATGACACTTAATAAGACAAGAATCAGGAACTGTAGGGACCTCATTTTCCCTTTCTGTCAGCTTTATCTCTTTTCTCTGTAAATTTGCTCTTGCTGCCTTGGTATACATTCCCATATGACCCAAATTGTAAGGAATCTGATTGCCAGTGCTAGAGACACAAGAGGCAAGTGGTTGATCCCTGAGTCAGGAAGATTCCCTGGAGAAAGAAGTGGAAACCCACTCCAGTATTTCTTGCCTGGAAAATTCCATAGACAGGGATCTTGACTGAGTGTCAGAGCCTTTGTGCAGTGAAAAGTTTACTAAAGTAATAAAGGATAGGGAAGAGTTTCTAGCATAGACACTGGAAGGGGGATAGAAGAGTATCCCCCTTTGCCAGTTGAAGCATGACAATCTGTATCTTCCAGTCAGTTACCAAAAGAATAAATCAAAAGAATATCTTGAGGTTGTAAAGGCCTTCTAGGCCCACACCCACAAGGATAACATGAGATTAGCTAGGACAGTCTCCAGGCCTCAGAGCTAGGTGGGACATTCTAATGTAAACACTCAGATTAGCATAAGACTAGAAGTTTTCAGTTTCAACATTGAAGATCTTTGCCCTTATTTTTTCTTGTCCTTCTTCTCCTCATCCTTGGTACCCACTGGACTCCTTGCTAGATCTGCCTATGTACCCCTTTCAATATCTCCCAAATCTTTACTGGGCTTAGCTTTTATTCACAAAGATTTTGCCTACAGTATAGGTATTTTGTTCTCAATCACTTCAAATCTTTTGGGACTTAAATGCATCATAGATATGTGTAAACATATTTTCACTTTGACCATTCAGCTAAAATTGTTTGATTTTTTAAAAAAATTTTCTTGCATGTTTTTGCACAGATTTTTAAATAAATTTTTGCCCAATTAAATATTTCTATATTTTTAATATAAAAATATTGGATAGTTCTAAAGTGTACATAAAATTAAATTATCCACATTTTTGTGACTTGTTTGGTTAAAAAAACAAATAAACTTAGTCAAACAAGCTAAAGCCAGAAGGCACACTGTGGACATGTATAGGGACATTCATGAAAATGGAACAAGAAAAGACAGATGACACTTAATAAGACAAGAATCAGGAACTGTAGGGACCTCATTTTCCCTTTCTGTCAGCTTTATCTCTTTTCTCTGTAAATTTGCTCTTGCTGCCTTGGTATACATTCCCATATGACCCAAATTGTAAGGAATCTGATTGCCAGTGCTAGAGACACAAGAGGCAAGTGGTTGATCCCTGAGTCAGGAAGATTCCCTGGAGAAAGAAGTGGAAACCCACTCCAGTATTTCTTGCCTGGAAAATTCCATAGACAGGGGATCTTGACTGAGTGACTGAGCACATATGTATGTAATAGAAAAGTAATGGAACCAGTCTCAGTTTTATTATGAATTCCAGTTTCAAATTCCCATGGAAATAAGATTTAGTTGACTTAGCTTGGGGTCAGGAGTCTCCCAGCAGGTACACCCTAGAGCCTAGACCTTCAAGAGTAGCAGTGGTTAATAGATTTCAAAGAAAAAGTTATGGGAGATTCAACTAACTCTCCAGAGATGACTAAAATCCCCAATCTCCTTATAGTATAAATCACTGTTTTATCTATATTTTGTAAATTTATTTTTTACAGGCATTTTATAAATGTAAATGATATATAAGGCTTAAATCCTGTAACATTCATTTGTCTGTAGCATAACATTTTATTTTCTTACTATTAAAGACATGCCAAAAACCACATTTTAGGACACACAGTTTTCTATTACTTCATAGCAAATTACCTTGAATATGGCAAGTTAAAGCAGCACAAATGTATTAGCTGACAGTTCTGGAGTACAGAAGCCCAGGTTGTCTCACCTGAGTTCTCTGCTTAGAGTCTCACCAGGCTGAAAGAAAGATGTTCCTGGGCTGGGGTCTTCTCTGGGAGAATTCTCTTCTCAGCTTATTTAAGTTGTTGGTGGAACTGAGTTCCTTGCAGTTTAAGACGGAGGTTTCCATTTCCCTACTATTTCTCAACCAGGGGACTTCTTTCAGTGATTTATAGTCATTCACACTACTACTTATCTAGTTCCTAACCACTGAAATATTTCCAACTTCCATAAAACAAATAAACTTAGTCAAACAAGCTAAAGCCAGAAGGCACACTGTGGACATGTATAGGGACATTCATGAAAATGGAACAAGAAAAGACAGATGACACTTAATAAGACAAGAATCAGGAACTGTAGGGACCTCATTTTCCCTTTCTGTCAGCTTTATCTCTTTTCTCTGTAAATTTGCTCTTGCTGCCTTGGTATACATTCCCATATGACCCAAATTGTAAGGAATCTGATTGCCAGTGCTAGAGACACAAGAGGCAAGTGGTTGATCCCTGAGTCAGGAAGATTCCCTGGAGAAAGAAGTGGAAACCCACTCCAGTATTTCTTGCCTGGAAAATTCCATAGACAGGGGATCTTGACTGAGTGACTGAGCACATATGTATGTAATAGAAAAGTAATGGAACCAGTCTCAGTTTTATTATGAATTCCAGTTTCAAATTCCCATGGAAATAAGATTTAGTTGACTTAGCTTGGGGTCAGGAGTCTCCCAGCAGGTACACCCTAGAGCCTAGACCTTCAAGAGTAGCAGTGGTTAATAGATTTCAAAGAAAAAGTTATGGGAGATTCAACTAACTCTCCAGAGATGACTAAAATCCCCAATCTCCTTATAGTATAAATCACTGTTTTATCTATATTTTTGTAAATTTATTTTTTACAGGCATTTTATAAATGTAAATGATATATAAGGCTTAAATCCTGTAACATTCATTTGTCTGTAGCATAACATTTTATTTTCTTACTATTAAAGACATGCCAAAAACCACATTTTAGGACACACAGTTTTCTATTACTTCATAGCAAATTACCTTGAATATGGCAAGTTAAAGCAGCACAAATGTATTAGCTGACAGTTCTGGAGTACAGAAGCCCAGGTTGTCTCACCTGAGTTCTCTGCTTAGAGTCTCACCAGGCTGAAAGAAAGATGTTCCTGGGCTGGGGTCTTCTCTGGGAGAATTCTCTTCTCAGCTTATTTAAGTTGTTGGTGGAACTGAGTTCCTTGCAGTTTAAGACGGAGGTTTCCATTTCCCTACTATTTCTCAACCAGGGGACTTCTTTCAGTGATTTATAGTCATTCACACTACTACTTATCTAGTTTTCTCTATTTTCAAAGCCAGGAAGTGGAAATCCCATATTTCTGAAATATTTCCAACTTCTTTATATGCTCTATTGACGCAAATATATGGTATAGTTTATTCTAGTACCATGTTTTTATGCCTAGAGAGTACATTTGGCTAAGAAATAGAATTCATAGCAGAAGTTATCTATAACAATCATCAGTTTTCCTGAATATGAGGAAAAGTTCCCATTTATAATATCAACAAATGATGGATGCATTAAGATTCTACTGATGGAAATTTTTAATTTTAAATTAATATTAATTTTTTATATTTATAAGTTTAATTAGCTAGCTGCAGACAAAATTACTAATAATTTTTTGAGGATTTTTTATATTTTAAAGAGATCTGAAAAAAATTTAAATAAGCTAGTTGTATTTTCAGAAGAGGAATATAAAATTTCATAACAAATATTAACACAAATTTTAGTCTACAACAGTGTAGACATAAAAAAAATGAAGCATAATAGAGCACACCTTATTATACATAAACAATAAGCAATGAAGAAACATCACTACTTAGCAGAAAGAAAATTAGTAAATAGCATTAGATTATCACCCTTATTTATTGTTACATGTGTGTGTTTTCACATACATTTTAGAGTTTATCCACTTGCCGCTTCAATATTATATATAAATACTGGTTTCTTAAGTAATTGTTTTAGAACAATTTAGTCAAACTCTCTGCATCTTGCATTCTTCCTTTCTAAAGTAATGTGGTGTATTTCTCATTCTTCTAAACAATGAGATATGTTAAATATTACTATTAAAGACATGCCAAAAACCACATTTTAGGACACACAGTTTTCTATTACTTCATAGCAAATTACCTTGAATATGGCAAGTTAAAGCAGCACAAATGTATTAGCTGACAGTTCTGGAGTACAGAAGCCCAGGTTGTCTCACCTGAGTTCTCTGCTTAGAGTCTCACCAGGCTGAAAGAAAGATGTTCCTGGGCTGGGGTCTTCTCTGGGAGAATTCTCTTCTCAGCTTATTTAAGTTGTTGGTGGAACTGAGTTCCTTGCAGTTTAAGACGGAGGTTTCCATTTCCCTACTATTTCTCAACCAGGGGACTTCTTTCAGTGATTTATAGTCATTCACACTACTACTTATCTAGTTTTCTCTATTTTCAAAGCCAGGAAGTGGAAATCCCATATTTCTGAAATATTTCCAACTTCTTTATATGCTCTATTGACGCAAATATATGGTATAGTTTATTCTAGTACCATGTTTTTATGCCTAGAGAGTACATTTGGCTAAGAAATAGAATTCATAGCAGAAGTTATCTATAACAATCATCAGTTTTCCTGAATATGAGGAAAAGTTCCCATTTATAATATCAACAAATGATGGATGCATTAAGATTCTACTGATGGAAATTTTTAATTTTAAATTAATATTAATTTTTTATATTTATAAGTTTAATTAGCTAGCTGCAGACAAAATTACTAATAATTTTTTGAGGATTTTTTATATTTTAAAGAGATCTGAAAAAAATTTAAATAAGCTAGTTGTATTTTCAGAAGAGGAATATAAAATTTCATAACAAATATTAACACAAATTTTAGTCTACAACAGTGTAGACATAAAAAAAATGAAGCATAATAGAGCACACCTTATTATACATAAACAATAAGCAATGAAGAAACATCACTACTTAGCAGAAAGAAAATTAGTAAATAGCATTAGATTATCACCCTTATTTATTGTTACATGTGTGTGTTTTCACATACATTTTAGAGTTTATCCACTTGCCGCTTCAATATTATATATAAATACTGGTTTCTTAAGTAATTGTTTTAGAACAATTTAGTCAAACTCTCTGCATCTTGCATTCTTCCTTTCTAAAGTAATGTGGTGGATTTCTCATTCTTCTAAACAATGAGATATGTTAAATATTATCTGGAGCAGTCAGGCTCACAAGCTCATAAAAGCTGGTCATGCGTCTCCCTCCTGCAATTCCATTTTTAGTGACAGTAAGTTGAAACTGATCAAGGTGAGAATATTTGCTACAAGAAAACTGGCAAATAACTACAAATAAAGTTTTATTTTCCCCTAAAAAATCAGTGTTTGAACACTTATCAACACTTTACTGCTGACTTAAAAAATATTCACAGCCTAAAAGTTAAGAGCACTAAAATCATTCCTTTGGTAGGCACCTCAGCTATCTGGGGCTAGATTCCTGTGTCTTCACATTGTGCACTTCCTTTTCTTGGGGCTCACCACAGGGAGTGGCTGTAGTCTAGATGGCAGATGTTCTCCTTCCTGAGTTCCCCAGTGCTCACTGGCTCACAATGGAGGGTTA
The DNA here is from genome assembly GCA_022376925.1 of Tragulus kanchil. NCBI lineage: Eukaryota > Metazoa > Chordata > Mammalia > Artiodactyla > Tragulidae > Tragulus > Tragulus kanchil. Next base: position 87,797,567 of record JAIOJX010000028.1, on the reverse strand, counting down.
CCAAGCTGAAGACCGTGACATCTTTGTCTACTGATAATAGCAGGAAATACTCCATTTCTTACTATGACTTATTCCTGTGTAAATGATGTCTATGTTATAGCATAGAACATTTGATACAAACATAAAATTAGAAATTGAGAATTGTATGGGAATATTTGTGATATAAGATACTAGATGTTGCCGTTTAGGCGTATGAATAACCTAGGGTTACAACACTCTACTCTGACTACACATTAAAATCATACAAGGTGCTTGTTGGGACCTCAGTACCATAAAGCTTATGATTAAATTTGTTTGGAATGAGGCCCAGGCATCAGTGGTTTTTTATTCAGAATATCTAAATTTCTTGAAGTGATTAAACTCTGACGTCAGATTGCCCTAAATTAATCACCAGCATTCTCTTCATAATTAAGGAGCTTTGCCTTAAAGTTCTCATTTATGCCAAGATGAATTTGAATCTAAATTTTTGAGACATAAAAAATGAAGCATAATAGAGCACACCTTATTATACATAAACAATAAGCAATGAAGAAACATCACTACTTAGCAGAAAGAAAATTAGTAAATAGCATTAGATTATCACCCTTATTTATTGTTACATGTGTGTGTTTTCACATACATTTTAGAGTTTATCCACTTGCCGCTTCAATATTATATATAAATACTGGTTTCTTAAGTAATTGTTTTAGAACAATTTAGTCAAACTCTCTGCATCTTGCATTCTTCCTTTCTAAAGTAATGTGGTGGATTTCTCATTCTTCTAAACAATGAGATATGTTAAATATTATCTGGAGCAGTCAGGCTCACAAGCTCATAAAAGCTGGTCATGCGTCTCCCTCCTGCAATTCCATTTTTAGTGACAGTAAGTTGAAACTGATCAAGGTGAGAATATTTGCTACAAGAAAACTGGCAAATAACTACAAATAAAGTTTTATTTTCCCCTAAAAAATCAGTGTTTGAACACTTATCAACACTTTACTGCTGACTTAAAAAATATTCACAGCCTAAAAGTTAAGAGCACTAAAATCATTCCTTTGGTAGGCACCTCAGCTATCTGGGGCTAGATTCCTGTGTCTTCACATTGTGCACTTCCTTTTCTTGGGGCTCACCACAGGGAGTGGCTGTAGTCTAGATGGCAGATGTTCTCCTTCCTGAGTTCCCCAGTGCTCACTGGCTCACAATGGAGGGTTACCAAGCTGAAGACCGTGACATCTTTGTCTACTGATAATAGCAGGAAATACTCCATTTCTTACTATGACTTATTCCTGTGTAAATGATGTCTATGTTATAGCATAGAACATTTGATACAAACATAAAATTAGAAATTGAGAATTGTATGGGAATATTTGTGATATAAGATACTAGATGTTGCCGTTTAGGCGTATGAATAACCTAGGGTTACAACACTCTACTCTGACTACACATTAAAATCATACAAGGTGCTTGTTGGGACCTCAGTACCATAAAGCTTATGATTAAATTTGTTTGGAATGAGGCCCAGGCATCAGTGGTTTTTTTTATTCAGAATATCTAAATTTCTTGAAGTGATTAAACTCTGACGTCAGATTGCCCTAAATTAATCACCAGCATTCTCTTCATAATTAAGGAGCTTTGCCTTAAAGTTCTCATTTATGCCAAGATGAATTTGAATCTAAATTTTTGTTTAGTTTTAACAGTTGCACTTAAAAATTCCAGTTTTAATATTTCAGATACTTACAGTTTGACGAGGGAGAATGTAGTAAACAAAGGAACTTAAAGCTAGGTTTCTGTGTTTGTGTGTGTGTGTGTCTGTGCATGCTTGGTCATGTTCAACTTTGTGGTACCCTATGGACTGTAGTCCACCAGGCTGCTCGGTCCACGGGATTTCTCAGGCAAGAATACTGGAGTGAATTACCATTTTCTACTACAAGTGATCTTCCCAAACCAGGAATCAAGCCTGTGTCTCCTGCTCATCTTCTGGATTGCAGGTGGATTCTTTGGCTATAAAATGTCCAATCTGCTACCTAGACTAGGAAGTAAAGCTATGAACAGAGTGGCTATGACTCTAAGACTGGTATATGTAATTTCCGAATCAGTAAAGGGGAAATCTGAGAGTAAGGAAATTCAGCATTTCAATAGAAACCACAAAAGAAAAGCAAATTATTCATAGAAGAAGCAACATTTTCAGAAAAACCAAGATCAGGGACCCTCAGTTTCATTTATCCCAGGGTCTTGGGAGGTAAATGAACTCCATAAAGTACTCACTGAGATCAATAAATGCTCCAGATTGTTTTCATTATAGCTGGTGGTGTTTTTTGGTTTTTTGGTTTTTTTTTTTAAGTTTTCTGATTTAGTAGTGAAAGTAAAAACTGACCACAGAACCACTAGTATCCTGTCTTACTCCTGCTTCTTTTTCATAATGATATTCTATAAGTTTCCTAAATTATGCTGTCAAAAAGTAAATGGAAGCATCCCATTGTTCGCGTATAGCTCTCATTTGAAACAAAAATTATTGTTCAATTACATCATCATCCATTGAGAACAGTCCTCTGAGCAAATTGCAACCAGGGAGTCCTCATTATCTGTGAAAGCCAAGTATAATCAATTAAGTTAAATGCTTCAGTGAAGCTGAAAGAATTGCCCGCTAAATATTTATTCTGATTACAAGCCAAGAGTATAATGTATACATAGCTAAGACACGAATTTCAGAATAACAACTTTAAGCAGACCTGTCTCTCTAAATCTTAGCATTAAGCAGTTAATGATGACAAAATGTAATTAGTATCAGTCAATATTGACCAATAGTATAAACAGTAAATTAAAATATTCAATATTTTGAGTAATGAGTAGCAGGAAGTTTTCTCTCCTTATGAATCATGAAGTACAAAGTTAAGTCATGGGAATAACAGCTAAAACCACTTTCCTATTAGTTCAATGTTTAAATAGTAATTTTTTGTGAGTGCTCCTGTTCATCTCTGTCCACCCAAGATATATGTATATCTTGGGAGACATCAAAGTGTGTCTCAGAATTGATCCACTCTATATCTATAGAACAATCTGAGTATCTAATCTTGATCTCCCTGTATTTCTATATTCAGTTACCTACTGGCTATTCTTAAGAGAATCAAATTCCAAATAGTTAAAAGTTGAATTTTCATCTTTCCACTCATACCTAGATAAAAGCTATGACGATGGCTATGACTCTAAGACTGGTATATGTAATTTCCGAATCAGTAAAGGGGAAATCTGAGAGTAAGGAAATTCAGCATTTCAATAGAAACCACAAAAGAAAAGCAAATTATTCATAGAAGAAGCAACATTTTCAGAAAAACCAAGATCAGGGACCCTCAGTTTCATTTATCCCAGGGTCTTGGGAGGTAAATGAACTCCATAAAGTACTCACTGAGATCAATAAATGCTCCAGATTGTTTTCATTATAGCTGGTGGTGTTTTTTGGTTTTTTGGTTTTTTTTTTTAAGTTTTCTGATTTAGTAGTGAAAGTAAAAACTGACCACAGAACCACTAGTATCCTGTCTTACTCCTGCTTCTTTTTCATAATGATATTCTATAAGTTTCCTAAATTATGCTGTCAAAAAGTAAATGGAAGCATCCCATTGTTCGCGTATAGCTCTCATTTGAAACAAAAATTATTGTTCAATTACATCATCATCCATTGAGAACAGTCCTCTGAGCAAATTGCAACCAGGGAGTCCTCATTATCTGTGAAAGCCAAGTATAATCAATTAAGTTAAATGCTTCAGTGAAGCTGAAAGAATTGCCCGCTAAATATTTATTCTGATTACAAGCCAAGAGTATAATGTATACATAGCTAAGACACGAATTTCAGAATAACAACTTTAAGCAGACCTGTCTCTCTAAATCTTAGCATTAAGCAGTTAATGATGACAAAATGTAATTAGTATCAGTCAATATTGACCAATAGTATAAACAGTAAATTAAAATATTCAATATTTTGAGTAATGAGTAGCAGGAAGTTTTCTCTCCTTATGAATCATGAAGTACAAAGTTAAGTCATGGGAATAACAGCTAAAACCACTTTCCTATTAGTTCAATGTTTAAATAGTAATTTTTTGTGAGTGCTCCTGTTCATCTCTGTCCACCCAAGATATATGTATATCTTGGGAGACATGCAAAGTGTGTCTCAGAATTGATCCACTCTATATCTATAGAACAATCTGAGTATCTAATCTTGATCTCCCTGTATTTCTATATTCAGTTACCTACTGGCTATTCTTAAGAGAATCAAATTCCAAATAGTTAAAAGTTGAATTTTCATCTTTCCACTCATACCTTTGCTTAGTATTCCCTATCTCATTGAGTGACTTTACCAATCTCCTAATTGCTTTGTCCAGAAACCCAGAAGAATTGTACAAGAAAAGATCTTAATGACTGAGATAACCATCATGGCGTGATCACTCAACCAGAGCCAGATATCCTGGAGTGTGAAGTTAAGTGGGCCTTAGAAAGCATTACTACATACAAAACTAGTGGATGTGATAGAATTCCAACTGAGCTGTTTCAAATCTTTAAAGATGATGCTGTTAAAATGCTGCACTGAATTGGCCAAAAAAATTGGAAAACTCAGCAGTGGGCACGGGACTGGAAAAGATTGGCTTTCATTCCATCCAAAGAAGAGCAGTGACAAAGAATGTGCAAACTACCATACAATTGCACACATTTCACATGCTAACAAGGTAATGCTCAAAATCCTTCAAACTAGGCTTCAGCAGAATGTGAACCAAGAATTTCCAGATGTACAAACTAGATTTAGAAAAGACAGAGGAACCAGATATTAAATTGCCAGCATCCATTGTATCATACAAAAAGCAAGGGAATTCCAGAAAAAACATCTAAGTCTGCTTCATTAACTATGCTAAAGTCTTTGACTATGTGGATCACAACAAACTGTGGAATATTCTTAAAGAGATGAGGAGAATAACAGACTACCTTATCTGCCTCCTGCAAAACCTGTATGTAGGACAAGAAGCAACAGTTAGAAATGAACATGAAATGATTGACTGGTTCAAAATCAGGAAAGGAGTTAAGTCAAGACTATATGTTGTCACCTTGCTTATTTAACTTATATACAGAGTACATTATGTGAAATGCAAGGCTGGATGAAGCTCAAGCTGGAATCAAGATTGCCATGAGAAATATAAATAGCCTCAAATATGCAGATTGCCTTATGGCAGAAAGTGAAGAGGAACTAAAGAGCTTCTTGATGAAGGTGAAAGGGGAGAGTGAAAAAGCTGGCCTAAAGCTCTACATTCAGAGAACTAAGATCCTGGCATACGGTCCCATCACTTCATGGCAAATAAATGGGGAAAAATGGAAACAGTGACACACTTTATTTTCTTGGGCTCCATAATCACTCTGGATGGTGACTGCAGCCATGAAATTAAAAGACACTTGTTCCTAGGAAGAAAAGCTGTAACAAACCTAGATACTGTATTCGAAAGCAGAGACATCTCTACCAACAAAGGTCCACATAGTCAAAGCTTTGGTTTTCCCAGAAGTCATGTATGGACGTTAGAGTTGGACCATAAAGAAGGCTGACCACCGAAGAACTGATGCTTTTGAATTATGGTGCTGGAGAAGACTCTTGAGATTCCCTTGGACAGCAAGGAAATCAAATCATTCAATCCTAAAGGAAATCAGCCTGAATATTTATTGGAAAGATCGAGGCTGACGCTGAAACCCCAGTACTTTGGCCACCTGATGGGAAGAGCTGACTTATTGTAAAAGACATTTATGCTTTGAAAAATTGAAGGCAGGAGAAAGAGATGAAAGAGGTTGATATGGTTGGATGACATCATTGATTCAATAGAGAGGAGTTTGAGCAAACTACGGGAGATAGTGAGGGACAGAGAAGCCTGGTGTGCTACAGTCCACGTGGTCGCAAAGAGTTGGATACAACCAAGCAACTGAACAACAAGAAACTCTGAACCTCAATTAGAATCCTTCTCCCTCTCAGTCTATATGTTCTACTGATTACCATATTCTGCCTATTCTAACTTTATGCTGTTAGCTACCATTTATTTAGGATCTGAAGTGTTGCTTCACAGACATTAATGTGTATACAAGTCACCGGAGATCTTGTTTAGCTACTAGTTCAGGTAGTTCTGAGAAATTCTCCATTTTTTTAAACTCCAAAAGGATGCCAAAGTTTCTGGTCCATAGACTATAAATTGGAATAGCAAAATGCTGGGGAACCTAGAAGCAAAGATGCTACAGTGATCTGAGGTTCTGGCCTTAAGCAGTTTACATTGTAATAAAGAGAGACAGAAAATGAACAAATATATCAGAGAAAAATAAGCATTATGAAAAAATAAACAGTAAATGGTTATAGTATAAAAGCGAAAAGAGTAATAAACTGTTTAGTATGGTGATCAGGATGAACCTTCTGATAAGATGGCATTTGAACACTTGAATGAGAAGTAAAGAGATAAAAAAGGATTCCAGACAGAAGTTGTCTGTCTCCTTTTCTCTGTCCCTATAGCCTAAGCCCAAGCTTTGGACCATTGCAAGGGGCTTCTTTCCACTAGTACTTGTCTCTGAGCCATTCTCTACACTGTTTTCAGAATGATTTTAAAAGCATTAGTTCAATCAAGTCACCTTCTAAAAGTTCTCATTGACTTCCATTGTACACACTATAAAATATGATTAAACACTCTGTGAACCTTACTGCATTAGCTTCTTCTGTTTTCAGTGCTAACATGGTGAAGTAAATGGTGGCTTAGTATTCTTAATGTACAACACATTCCTTTCAACTTTTAAATAACTGCTCGTTGTATCATTCCCATTTTTTAAGATCCCTACTGAATCTTTTAATGCATTGTTCAAATGGTCAAGCAAGCAAAAAATATTTTTCCCTCATCAATTTCTGTTTTTATGGAGAAAATGTAGACTATTTCAACTCTGAATCTTTGAAACAAAAAGAATGCAAAAGGTGTTCTTTTTAAAAAATTACTGTGGTATAGTTGATTTACAATATTTTGTTAGTTTCCAGCAACATATGGGAAAAAACTATAGCAAAGTATGGAGAAAAAAATCTAAAAAATGGATATATATATATATATATATATATATATATATATATATGCATAGCAAAAATGCCCTTTTATATTTCAGATTTTAGTTTTTCCTAGAAATTATGGGCAATAAATTTAGAACTTGCTTAAACATGTGCAAATTCCCAAGATCACATTTTGCTGAGAAAATATGCTGACTTTTCTGTTAGTAAGCTATAAGCATATATTTTTCTCGAAAACTGAAATCTAAAGGAGTGCCAACTCTATATATATTTGATTTATCTTTTTTCTTTTTTTGAGAGGAAAACAAAGCTTATTAGAATGGGGGAAGGAAGAGTCGCTGCCAGTATAGCCAGTGGGCTTAAGGGAGAAATTTAGAGACACTGTGAGAATAGTGGGCCTCACAGTGGGCCGACTCAAGGGAGAGCTGACCTGATTTATCCTTTTTAAAGTATTGTTTCATTTACTCTTTTTCTTGTGCTTCTATCTGAAATTAACTCATGGAGTTATAGCCCTGGTAACCGAAAAAAAAAAGAATTGCTAACGCATACATTCTCAGAATCTTAATGCAAATAAAGTCACAGGCATGCCAAGTCTATGTTGAGATCTATTTATCAATGCATAGATGCTTATCTCCTTACATATAGGACAAGTTGCTCTATATGAAAAACATGTACCAAGAGGAGAACTTTGAAAAATTGAGGCCCTTCCAATCCAATGTATGTCCTATACGTAACCAGTTGGATGTTAATCTATAGCTAACTCATGTAGGATGCTGGTCAAGTCAAAGAAAGTCAGGTTCTCTTTCTTTTGTTTTTTCCTATAAGATGGTAACTTGAGCCTATGACACTAAATAAACTCTCACTGAACACAAGGGTTGGAAATGCTTGAATTATAGAATGCAAGGTTCAGGAGCTCAAAGGCTAATGTAGATCAGACTAGTCTGTCAGGAAAATTCCATAGAATACCAAAACAAACTATGAAGAAAGTACATTTCTACTTCGAATACCCTAGGCTCAGAATTTTGGGCCCTTTCCCTGTCTCCATTGTATCCTTTCCAATTCAAATTCCCAGAAATATTCTGATGCTATAGTTTAATTAAGTAGTATTTCAATTGTTTTGCAAAACTTAATGGCACAGAACAAAAATGATTTATTGTTTTCATGATTTTTTGGATTGTCTGGGTTCAACTGGATGATTCTTCAGGTATAGGAAGTATCAGTTGAAATAATTTGTGTATCTGCCTTCCACTGAGAATTGGACTGTAAGAGGATATTTGAGGTGGCCTCAGTTACATATCTGGCACCTCACTGGGGCAGGTGGATAAGTCTGCTTGAGTTGGACTAGTCTTCTCTTCCCAGCAAGATTCAGTTTCTAACATGGAATCTAGCTTTCCAAACAGCTAAAGCTAAAGCTGTCAGGTCTATTATGCTCTTGTCCCAGACTGAGCATTTTTGCTGCATTCTTTATGTCAAAGCAAGTTACATGGCAACATATATTAAAGAAGGGGGATATGCTGTCTATCTCGTGATAAGAGGAACAACATATGTTGCAAGAGTAGAAGGTATTTTTTCTGCCCATTTTTGGAAATAATCTACCAAAAAAGAATATTTTTCAATAACTCTATTGAACTGCAACTTTATTTTTGATTGTAATAATAGATATTAGTGTGCTCCATTAAAGAAATCCCAAATCATATCAAATTAGCAGAATTTGTTAGTGATAGTGGATATTCCCTGGAACTACTTAAATCAAGATAGAAGTGTTATAGACTATATTTGCATTCCCCCAGAATTTACATGTTGAAGTTCAACTCCTAATATGGTGATATTTAGAGGTGAAGTCTTTAGGAGGTAATCGCATTTAGATGAATTAATGAGAATGGGGCTTCCATGATTGATTAGTGTCTTTATAAGAAGGAAAAACAAGACAAGAGCTTGTTCTCTTTTCCAAGTAAGGAGGATTGTCACAGGACCAAGTCTGTTGACCCCTTGAAATTGGATTTCCCAGTCCCAGCCCCCAAACAGTGAGAAGTGAATGTCTGTCATTTAAGTCAGTCTATGAATTTCTTTACAGCAGCCTGAGTTGACTAACTGAATAGCTAAAGCTAATTCTTTATCTAGAAAAATACTCAAGAATTTCCCCTATAACAGCTCCATCTTGCATCATTTATCTAAAATCTAAATGACTTACCACCATCAAATTTCAACAGCAAGCTTCATGAATTTTTTCATAACCTATAGATCAGCATGTATAGAAGTCACCAAAAATATAGGTTTGGCTCATGCAGAGTATCTTCATGTATTAGAGAACTATTGCTGAAATTTACTGGGCAGCAACAAATTATAGATTATAATGAGCATAATAAATATCATGAGAATATTTATTCTTCTTGCCCACAGACCTATGGGAACACCAGGGCAGCTCTGCCTGAGGCTGTGGATCATCTGGGCTGTAGCTTAGGTTCTTGTGTTCTCCATGGGCCTCATTCTGGGACCAGCATCTATCTAGGGCATATGCTTCTTTGGAGAGCTAATAAGGGCAATAGAAAGCAAGTAGAAGTGCACAATATTTGTTAAGACTTGGTAAGACCAAACCATACTGCACTTGCTGAAAGAAGCTAAAATTAACATGCATGAGACAGAGTCCCATTTCACAGGCTCAAGGTCCCTGCAAGGTCACATGCAGAGGAGAGAAGTAAGGAATAGCAAACAGTATTCCCACCTACCCACAGCAGGGCAAATCCCATAGATTGACCAAATCTGTGGAGTGGCATATATGGTAACTAAAGAGTCAAAATAACTGATCTTCATAATAGTGATCTTTAATCATTTAGAAAACATTACATAATTTTCAGGAATTCTAGTTCTTTAGCAGATCAAAATGTTTATTAAACATTTCAACAGGAGGAGCCAAGATGGCGGAGGAATGAGGGGAAGATTTCACCAGCTCCCCAACAGAATCACCAGAACTAATCAAGAAAAGAACCACCACCAACAAACCAGCCGCTAGGCAACAGAAGAATTCCATAGGTCCGCGAGAATAGAAGAGTGAATAGCCAGAAATTTCCTGGAGCTAGGGTTCTAAGAATCTTCTGTCCTAACCCCACACCGGACCGCACCGACGGAGAGCGCCAGCAAGTGCACACTCAAGGTCACCCCTTGAAATTGGATTTCCCAGTCCCACCCCCTTTCATTAGTCAGTCTATGAATTTCTTTACAGCAGCCTGAGTTGACTAACTGAATAGCTAAAGCTAATTCTTTATCTAGAAAAATACTCAAGAATTTCCCCTATAACAGCTCCATCTTGCATCATTTATCTAAAATCTAAATGACTTACCACCATCAAATTTCAACAGCAAGCTTCATGAATTTTTTCATAACCTATAGATCAGCATGTATAGAAGTCACCAAAAATATAGGTTTGGCTCATGCAGAGTATCTTCATGTATTAGAGAACTATTGCTGAAATTTACTGGGCAGCAACAAATTATAGATTATAATGAGCATAATAAATATCATGAGAATATTTATTCTTCTTGCCCACAGACCTATGGGAACACCAGGGCAGCTCTGCCTGAGGCTGTGGATCATCTGGGCTGTAGCTTAGGTTCTTGTGTTCTCCATGGGCCTCATTCTGGGACCAGCATCTATCTAGGGCATATGCTTCTTTGGAGAGCTAATAAGGGCAATAGAAAGCAAGTAGAAGTGCACAATATTTGTTAAGACTTGGTAAGACCAAACCATACTGCACTTGCTGAAAGAAGCTAAAATTAACATGCATGAGACAGAGTCCCATTTCACAGGCTCAAGGTCCCTGCAAGGTCACATGCAGAGGAGAGAAGTAAGGAATAGCAAACAGTATTCCCACCTACCCACAGCAGGGCAAATCCCATAGATTGACCAAATCTGTGGAGTGGCATATATGGTAACTAAAGAGTCAAAATAACTGATCTTCATAATAGTGATCTTTAATCATTTAGAAAACATTACATAATTTTCAGGAATTCTAGTTCTTTAGCAGATCAAAATGTTTATTAAACATTTCAACAGGAGGAGCCAAGATGGCGGAGGAATGAGGGGAAGATTTCACCAGCTCCCCAACAGAATCACCAGAACTAATCAAGAAAAGAACCACCACCAACAAACCAGCCGCTAGGCAACAGAAGAATTCCATAGGTCCGCGAGAATAGAAGAGTGAATAGCCAGAAATTTCCTGGAGCTAGGGTTCTAAGAATCTTCTGTCCTAACCCCACACCGGACCGCACCGACGGAGAGCGCGCCAGCAAGTGCCCTAAAAGGGGGCTTAAGCAGAGCCTCGGGGGAGAAAGGGCAGCACTCAGCGTGAAAACTCCAAGAATCCGCCCGGATCGCAGGCAGAAATTAAGACACTGCGAAGATAGGATACCGGAACGGGGCCGAGCAGAACGCGCTTGTTGCCTAGCGACCTCAGGCAGGACTGAACGAGACGGGAGAGCGCCCAGTGTGAGGATTGCATCGCTTGGCCGAAAATCGCGACTTTCCGCCTGGCACCGGGTGAGTTAAAACACTCCTAGTGGGGGACTGGCTGAAGGGGAAGTCGCCCAGAGATTGCTGACCAGGGACTGGGCTCGACGGGGAAACTTGTGCCTGCCTTTGGGACTTGGAGGCGCAACCGGCAGTGTGCGCGCGCTAGTGGCGGAAGAGCCCCTGCACCCCCATAGCTACACCGGCAGCGGGGGAAGTCGGGAGAAGGGCAGGTATCACAGGCTACCTGCAGGTGCGCTGCAGAGCCAGGACGCCCCCGCCCAACACGGGATTGCGCGCGCACCACTGCCCACCCCCCCCCCCACCCCCCGACTGACCGACTGGGATCAGCCGGCGCCCCAGCCCAACCCGGGATGGCGCTTGCCGCACCCCGCGCCCGACACACTGGGATCAGCCCGCGCTCCCGCCCAACCCGGGACAGCGAGCGCACTGCAGTCCCCCGCCCAACGGACAGAGATCAGCCCGCCGTCCCCGTCAGCATCTGAGCTTGCAGACCGGTGCCATAAGGAAAAGGCTGCATCATCAAGACAACACCATCGAGAGCAGACTGGCTTCCAGACAGATGAGAGGATAAAAACCATTGACAGTATTTAGCTTTTTTGTTTATCTGTTGTGGACGGTTCTGCTTATTCGTTTAATTGGTCAGGTTTGGGTTTGTTTTTTTTTTGTTTTTTGTTTGTTTCTCTCTCTCTCTCTCTCTCTCTCTTTGATCTCTTCTTATTAAGTTTCTCCTCCCTTTTTTTTAATTTTTAATTTTTTTGATTTTTAATTATTAATTTTTTTATTATTAATTTTTTCTTTAATTTTAATTCTTGAACTTTCAATTTTCTTTCCTCTTTCCCACTCCTTCCTCCCTCTATGTTCTAAATCTAAAACTTTCTCCTATATACCACTACCCCCTAGATAAATATTTCCTACCTTCCTGTCTCCACTATTCTCTCCCAGCTGCACTAAACAAAACAACACACTAATTTTGGCTACATAATCCTATAAAATCCTTCCAAGTTGAATCTATTCCTTCTCATTACCCATACATTTTCCACCTTCTCACTCCCAACACATGTCTTAGTTAAAAATTGCTTTCAATGACGAAATAGTCCAAGCCAGGACCCTACCCAAGATCTATTTTTCCAGGAACTATTCTAATTAACTCAGAGCTTAATGGGCAAGTACCATCTTTGATTGTGTTGTTTGCCAGGAAAATTTCCTATGCTTTATCACTGTAAAACTGGTTAGATGTGGTTATTGCTGTGTATGTATATATATCTTATGACTAGGTTAGAAAACATCTGCATGCTTTTATGACTGTCACCCATTAGGGACACACCTCTTGCCCCTCAGTTGCTAGTATTTGAACTAATATCACGGAACACTATAGCAAACCAGGCATAGAGCCTACAGCGCCTGACCAATCATCAAACCAAGGATCCTCGGACTAGAAGCCCTGATTCCAAGACCCCACACTATCAAAGAACATACAACACTAGAGATGAAACGACAGAGAAACACTGCACAAATGAAGGACCAAGCTAGAGAATCACAGCCTCAAATGACAGAGGAGGAGATAGACAAATTAAAGAGGACCGGTGCCATAAGGAAAAGGCTGCATCATCAAGACAACACCATCGAGAGCAGACTGGCTTCCAGACAGATGAGAGGATAAAAACCATTGACAGTATTTAGCTTTTTTGTTTATCTGTTGTGGACGGTTCTGCTTATTCGTTTAATTGGTCAGGTTTGGGTTTGTTTTTTTTTTGTTTTTTGTTTGTTTCTCTCTCTCTCTCTCTCTCTCTCTTTGATCTCTTCTTATTAAGTTTCTCCTCCCTTTTTTTTTGTAATTTTTAATTTTTTTGATTTTTAATTATTAATTTTTTTATTATTAATTTTTTCTTTAATTTTAATTCTTGAACTTTCAATTTTCTTTCCTCTTTCCCACTCCTTCCTCCCTCTATGTTCTAAATCTAAAACTTTCTCCTATATACCACTACCCCCTAGATAAATATTTCCTACCTTCCTGTCTCCACTATTCTCTCCCAGCTGCACTAAACAAAACAACACACTAATTTTGGCTACATAATCCTATAAAATCCTTCCAAGTTGAATCTATTCCTTCTCATTACCCATACATTTTCCACCTTCTCACTCCCAACACATGTCTTAGTTAAAAATTGCTTTCAATGACGAAATAGTCCAAGCCAGGACCCTACCCAAGATCTATTTTTCCAGGAACTATTCTAATTAACTCAGAGCTTAATGGGCAAGTACCATCTTTGATTGTGTTGTTTGCCAGGAAAATTTCCTATGCTTTATCACTGTAAAACTGGTTAGATGTGGTTATTGCTGTGTATGTATATATATCTTATGACTAGGTTAGAAAACATCTGCATGCTTTTATGACTGTCACCCATTAGGGACACACCTCTTGCCCCTCAGTTGCTAGTATTTGAACTAATATCACGGAACACTATAGCAAACCAGGCATAGAGCCTACATCCCCTGACCAATCATCAAACCAAGGATCCTCGGACTAGAAGCCCTGATTCCAAGACCCCACACTATCAAAGAACATACAACACTAGAGATGAAACGACAGAGAAACACTGCACAAATGAAGGACCAAGCTAGAGAATCACAGCCTCAAATGACAGAGGAGGAGATAGACAAATTATCTGAAAGAGAATTTAGAAAAACTATTCTAATGAGGATGCAAAACACCGAAAACAGAATATTAGAGGAAATTAGTGCATTGAGAAAAGACATGCAGGAAATGAAAAATAAGCAAATAGAGACCACCAACTCAATTGCTGAACTCAAAAATACGATAGAAGGCCTCAACAGTAGACTATCTGAGGCTGAAGAACGGATAAGCGTGCTGGAAGATAGACTGGTGGAAATAACCGGTGAGGAACAGAACAAAGCCGAAAGAATGAAAAGAACTGAGGAAAGCCTCAGGGACCTATGGGACAATATCAAACGCACCAACATTAGAATTATAGGAGTCCCAGAAGAAGAAGAAGGGAAGAAAGGTTACAAAAAAATTCTTGAAGAGGTTATAGTGGAAAAGTTCCCCAGCATGGGAAAGGAAATAGTCAGCCATGTCCAAGATGCACAAAGAGTTCCATACAGGATAAACCCTAGAAGAAACACACCAGGGCACATTCTAATCAAACTAACACAGACTAAATATAAAGACAGATTACTAAAAGCAGCTAGAAGCAAACAACAAATAACATATAAAGGAAACCCCATACGTCTAACTGCGGATCTCTCAACAGAAACCCTGCAGGCCAGAAGAGAATGGCAGGACACATTTAAACGGCTAAAAGAGAATAACCTTCAACCATGAATTCCCTACCCAGCAAAAATCTCATTCAGAATCGATGGAGAAGTCAAAACCTTCTCAGACAGACAAAAACTAAAAGAATTCTGTACCACAAAACCAGCCCTACAACAAGTGTTAAAGGGCCTGATATAGCCAATAAATACAAGAATAGAAGAAGTCCTACAAACCAAATCCCAGACTTCTAAGAAGATGACAATAGGAACATTCGTATCAGTAATTACTTTGAATGTAAATGGATTAAATGCTCCAACCAAACGACACAGGCTGGCTGAATGGATCAAGAAACATGACCCATATATGCTGTTTACAAGAGACCCACTTCAGACCTAGAGATACTCGATATGCCTACAAACACACTGAACATACAGAATGACCATGTAGGAAAAGGAGAATGTGGGGGGTGACAAATTATCTGAAAGAGAATTTAGAAAAACTATTCTAATGAGGATGCAAAACACCGAAAACAGAATATTAGAGGAAATTAGTGCATTGAGAAAAGACATGCAGGAAATGAAAAATAAGCAAATAGAGACCACCAACTCAATTGCTGAACTCAAAAATACGATAGAAGGCCTCAACAGTAGACTATCTGAGGCTGAAGAACGGATAAGCGTGCTGGAAGATAGACTGGTGGAAATAACCGGTGAGGAACAGAACAAAGCCGAAAGAATGAAAAGAACTGAGGAAAGCCTCAGGGACCTATGGGACAATATCAAACGCACCAACATTAGAATTATAGGAGTCCCAGAAGAAGAAGAAGGGAAGAAAGGTTACAAAAAAATTCTTGAAGAGGTTATAGTGGAAAAGTTCCCCAGCATGGGAAAGGAAATAGTCAGCCATGTCCAAGATGCACAAAGAGTTCCATACAGGATAAACCCTAGAAGAAACACACCAGGGCACATTCTAATCAAACTAACACAGACTAAATATAAAGACAGATTACTAAAAGCAGCTAGAAGCAAACAACAAATAACATATAAAGGAAACCCCATACGTCTAACTGCGGATCTCTCAACAGAAACCCTGCAGGCCAGAAGAGAATGGCAGGACACATTTAAACGGCTAAAAGAGAATAACCTTCAACCATGAATTCCCTACCCAGCAAAAATCTCATTCAGAATCGATGGAGAAGTCAAAACCTTCTCAGACAGACAAAAACTAAAAGAATTCTGTACCACAAAACCAGCCCTACAACAAGTGTTAAAGGGCCTGATATAGCCAATAAATACAAGAATAGAAGAAGTCCTACAAACCAAATCCCAGACTTCTAAGAAGATGACAATAGGAACATTCGTATCAGTAATTACTTTGAATGTAAATGGATTAAATGCTCCAACCAAACGACACAGGCTGGCTGAATGGATCAAGAAACATGACCCATATATATGCTGTTTACAAGAGACCCACTTCAGACCTAGAGATACTCATAGACTGAAAGTGAAAGGCTGGAAAAAGATATTCCATGCAAATGGAAATCAAAAGAAAGCTGCAGTGGCAATCCTCATATCAGACAAAATAGATTTTAAAGTAAAGAAGATTCTAAGAGACAAGGCAGGACATTACATCATGATTAAAGGATCCATCCAAGAGGAAGACATAACAGTCATGAACATCTACGCACCCAACACAGGGGCACCTCAATACATAAGACAGATACTTTCAGACTTAAAAGAAGAAATCAATAATAACACAATAATAGTAGGAGACTTTAACACTCCTCTCACACCAATGGATAGATCATCTAAACAGAAAATTAATAAAGAAACACAAGCCTTAAACGCCACACTAGAATAGATGGACCTCATCGATATCTTTAGGACATTCCATCCAAAAGCAGAAGAATACACTTTCTTCTCAAGTGCTCATGGAACATTCTCCAGGATAGACCACATCTTGGGCCACAAATCTAACCTCAGTCAATTCAAGAAAACTGAAATGATATCAACCATCTTCTCAGACCACAATGCAATGAGACTAGAGATCAACCACAGGAAAAAAATCACTAAAAATACAAACACATGGCAATTAAACAACACTTACCTAAAAAACCAACTGATCACTGAGGAAATCAAAGGAGAAATTAAACAATTCCTAGAAGAAAATGACAATGAATATACGACTGTGCAAAACTTATGGGACACTGCAAAAGCAGTGCTAATGGGGAAATTTATAGCAATACAATCCCACCTCAAGAAACTAGGAAAATATGAAGCAGATGACCTAACCCTCTGCTTAAAACAATTGGAAAAAGAAGAACAGAAACATCCCAAAGCCAGCAGAAGACGTGAAATTATAAAGACTAGAGCAGAAATAGATCAGAAAGAAATGAAAGAAACTACAGTTCAAATAAATAAAACAAAAAGCTGGTTCTTTGAAAAGGTAAACAAAATCGATAAGCCTCTGGCGAGACTCATCAAGAAAAAGAGGGAGAAGAACCAGATCAACAAAATCAAAAACGAAAAAGGAGAGATTACAACAGATAATGCAGAAATCCAAAGGTTTCTAAGAGACTATCATGAACAACTCTATGGCAACAAACTGGACAACCTGGAAGAAGTGGACAGTTTCTTGGGGAAGATCAATCTCCCAAGACTGACCCAGGAAGAAACAGAAACTTTGAACAACCCAAACACAAGCTCAGAAATCGAATCTGTGATTAAAATTGACCCTAAAAAGGACCAGATGGCTTCACAGCCGAATTCTACCAAACATAAGACAGATACTTTCAGACTTAAAAGAAGAAATCAATAATAACACAATAATAGTAGGAGACTTTAACACTCCTCTCACACCAATGGATAGATCATCTAAACAGAAAATTAATAAAGAAACACAAGCCTTAAACGCCACACTAGAATAGATGGACCTCATCGATATCTTTAGGACATTCCATCCAAAAGCAGAAGAATACACTTTCTTCTCAAGTGCTCATGGAACATTCTCCAGGATAGACCACATCTTGGGCCACAAATCTAACCTCAGTCAATTCAAGAAAACTGAAATGATATCAACCATCTTCTCAGACCACAATGCAATGAGACTAGAGATCAACCACAGGAAAAAAATCACTAAAAATACAAACACATGGCAATTAAACAACACTTACCTAAAAAACCAACTGATCACTGAGGAAATCAAAGGAGAAATTAAACAATTCCTAGAAGAAAATGACAATGAATATACGACTGTGCAAAACTTATGGGACACTGCAAAAGCAGTGCTAATGGGGAAATTTATAGCAATACAATCCCACCTCAAGAAACTAGGAAAATATGAAGCAGATGACCTAACCCTCTGCTTAAAACAATTGGAAAAAGAAGAACAGAAACATCCCAAAGCCAGCAGAAGACGTGAAATTATAAAGACTAGAGCAGAAATAGATCAGAAAGAAATGAAAGAAACTACAGTTCAAATAAATAAAACAAAAAGCTGGTTCTTTGAAAAGGTAAACAAAATCGATAAGCCTCTGGCGAGACTCATCAAGAAAAAGAGGGAGAAGAACCAGATCAACAAAATCAAAAACGAAAAAGGAGAGATTACAACAGATAATGCAGAAATCCAAAGGTTTCTAAGAGACTATCATGAACAACTCTATGGCAACAAACTGGACAACCTGGAAGAAGTGGACAGTTTCTTGGGGAAGATCAATCTCCCAAGACTGACCCAGGAAGAAACAGAAACTTTGAACAACCCAAACACAAGCTCAGAAATCGAATCTGTGATTAAAAATTGACCCAAAAATAAAAGCCCAGGACCAGATGGCTTCACAGCCGAATTCTACCAAACATTTAAAGAAGAGCTAATGCCTGTCCTTCTAAAACTCTTTCAAAAAATTGCACAGGAAGGAAAACTTCCAAACACATTCTACGAGGCCACCATCACCCTGATACCCAAACCAGACAAAGACAACACAAAAAAGGAAAATTACAGACCAATTTCTCTGATGAACTTAGATGCCAAGATCCTCAACAAAATCCTAGCAAACAGAATTCAACGACACATCAAAAAACTCATACATCATGATCAAGTCGGGTTCATCCCAGGCATGCAAGGCTTCTTTAACATCCGCAAATCAATCAATGTGATACACCATATTAACAAACTGAGAGACAAAAATCACATGATCATCTCAATAGATGCAGAAAAAGCCTTCGACAAAGTACGACACCCATTTATGATAAAAACTCTTCAGAAAATGGGCATAGAAGGAACCTATCTCAACATAGTGAAAGCCATCTATGAGAAGCCCACAGCAAACATTATCCTCAACGGTGGAAAACTGAAAGCATTCCCTCTAAGATCAGGAACAAGACAGGGCTGTCCACTTTCACCACTACTATTCAACATAGTCCTGGAAGTTCTAGCAACAGCAATAAGAGAAGAGAAAGAAATCAAAGGAATCCAGATTGGAAAGGAAGAAGTCAAGCTCTCTCTTTTTGCAGATGACATGATATTATACATAGAAAATCCCAAAGACTCTATTACAAAGCTACTAGAACTAATCAACGAATTCAGCAAAGTCGCAGGATACAAAGTCAACACACAGAAATCACTGGCATTCCTATACACAAACAATGAAAAATCAGAAAATGAAATCAAAGAGGCAGTCCCCTTCACCATTGCAACCAAAAGAATCAAATATCTAGGAATAAACCTACCCAAAGAAACAAAAGAACTGTACACAGAAAATTACAAGACACTCATGAAAGAAATTAAAGAAGACTTAACCAGATGGAGAGATATTCCATGTTCCTGGGTCGGAAGAATCAATATTGTGAAAATGACCATACTACCAAATATCATCTACAGATTCAATGCAATACCTGTTAAACTTCCATTGACATTTTTCACAGAACTAGACCAAATAATAACACAGTTCATATGGAAACACAAAAGACCTCGAATAGCCAAAGCAATCCTGAGAAAGAAAAACGGAGTTGGAGGGATCAGCCTCCCTAACTTCAGACTCTACTACAAAGCAGCAGTCATCAAGACAGTATGGTACTGGCACAAAAACAGAACTATAGACCAATGGAACAAGATCGAGAACCCAGAGATAAACCCACGCACCTATGGGTACCTTATTTTTGATAAAGGAGGAGAAACTATAAAATGAGACAAAGACAGCCTCTTCAACAAGTGGTGCTGGGAGAATTGGACAGCTACTTGCAAAAAAAATGAAATTGGAACATTCCCTGACACCATACACTAAGATCAACTCAAAATGGATTAAAGACCTAAATGTAAGAGCAGAAACCATCAAACTCTTAGAGGAGAATATAGGCAAAACCCTCAAGGACATCAATCAAAGCAAGATCTTCTTTGACCCACCAACTAAAATAGCAGAACTGAAAAGAAAAATGAACGTATGGGACCTCATGAAACTTAAAAGCTTTTGTACAGCAAAAGAAATTACAAAAAAGCTCAACAGACACCCCACAGAGTGGGAGAAAATCATAGCCAATGAAACAACAGGCAAAGAATTAATCTCCAAAATCTACAAGCAACTCAGGCAACTCAGCACAGGGAAAATGAACAACCCAATCAAAAAATGGGAAAAAGACCTAAAGAGACGCCTCTCCAAAGAGGACATACAGATGGCCCAAAAGCACATGAAACGATGCTCAACCTCGCTTATTATTAGAGAAATGCAAATTAAAACTACAATGAGATATCACCTCACACCCGTCAGAATGGCCATCTTCAAGAAATCTGCAGACAATAAATGCTGGAGAGGGTGTGGAGAAAAGGGAACCCTCTTGCATTGCTGGTGGGAATGTAAATTGATACAGCCTCTATGGAATACAGTCTGGAGATTTCTTAAAAACTAAAATAGAAGCCCCATGGAATAAACCTACCCAAAGAAACAAAAGAACTGTACACAGAAAATTACAAGACACTCATGAAAGAAATTAAAGAAGACTTAACCAGATGGAGAGATATTCCATGTTCCTGGGTCGGAAGAATCAATATTGTGAAAATGACCATACTACCAAATATCATCTACAGATTCAATGCAATACCTGTTAAACTTCCATTGACATTTTTCACAGAACTAGACCAAATAATAACACAGTTCATATGGAAACACAAAAGACCTCGAATAGCCAAAGCAATCCTGAGAAAGAAAAACGGAGTTGGAGGGATCAGCCTCCCTAACTTCAGACTCTACTACAAAGCAGCAGTCATCAAGACAGTATGGTACTGGCACAAAAACAGAACTATAGACCAATGGAACAAGATCGAGAACCCAGAGATAAACCCACGCACCTATGGGTACCTTATTTTTGATAAAGGAGGAGAAACTATAAAATGAGACAAAGACAGCCTCTTCAACAAGTGGTGCTGGGAGAATTGGACAGCTACTTGCAAAAAATGAAATTGGAACATTCCCTGACACCATACACTAAGATCAACTCAAAATGGATTAAAGACCTAAATGTAAGAGCAGAAACCATCAAACTCTTAGAGGAGAATATAGGCAAAACCCTCAAGGACATCAATCAAAGCAAGATCTTCTTTGACCCACCAACTAAAATAGCAGAACTGAAAAGAAAAATGAACGTATGGGACCTCATGAAACTTAAAAGCTTTTGTACAGCAAAAGAAATTACAAAAAAGCTCAACAGACACCCCACAGAGTGGGAGAAAATCATAGCCAATGAAACAACAGGCAAAGAATTAATCTCCAAAATCTACAAGCAACTCAGGCAACTCAGCACAGGGAAAATGAACAACCCAATCAAAAAATGGGAAAAAGACCTAAAGAGACGCCTCTCCAAAGAGGACATACAGATGGCCCAAAAGCACATGAAACGATGCTCAACCTCGCTTATTATTAGAGAAATGCAAATTAAAACTACAATGAGATATCACCTCACACCCGTCAGAATGGCCATCTTCAAGAAATCTGCAGACAATAAATGCTGGAGAGGGTGTGGAGAAAAGGGAACCCTCTTGCATTGCTGGTGGGAATGTAAATTGATACAGCCTCTATGGAATACAGTCTGGAGATTTCTTAAAAAACTAAAAATAGAAGCACCCTATGACCCAGCAATCCCACTATTAGGCTTATATCCTGATGAAATCAAAACTGAAAGAGCACCTGTACCCCAATGTTCATTGCAACTCTCTATACAATAGCCAAAACATGGAAGCAACATAGATGTCCATCGACAAACGAATGGATCCAGAAGCTCTGGTACATATATACAATGGAATACTACTCAGCTGTTAAAAGAAATGCAGAAGACTCAGTCCTAATGAAGTGGCTGGCTCTAGAACCTATCATAAAAAGTGAAGTAAGTCAAAAAGAGAAAGACAAATACAGTATACTAACACACATATATGGAATCTAGTAGGACGGTCTTGATATCACACACAGGGAACTCATGAAAAAAAAGACAGAGCATAGATATAGGGACATCGTTGCGAAGAAATAGGGAGGGGGAAGCATGGAGGCGGTAACAAGGAAACCTATAGTGTTATGTGTGGAAAAGATAGCTAGTGTCACAGTGCTAAGGGAATAGGAGTGCTTACAATGGCTTGGGGCAAAGGTCTGGAGGGGTGGGATGGGGATCTGGGTGGGTGGGGACCATGGATATGCATATGACTGATCTGGGAACATACATGTATGTGAACAACAAAACTCTGTAAAACCTTTAAAATAAAGAATAAAAATAAATTAAAAAAAAAAATTTCAACACCGAAAATGATTGTCTCTAATTTCACCAAAAAATGTTACTTTTTGTTAAACACATCCTATTATTGTTGTCATATAAATGATGTTACTGTACTTAATTAAAATTTCCTTCTAATATCTTACTAAGACTGTAATTCCTATACTCCAAAATCATATTGTTCTTATTTTTCTCTATATTCACACTGAAACTGTAGTAGAGGTGAACTTTTTAAAAAGAGATATTTTCTTAATTTCAACTTTATCTAAGGAACTTTCTGAAATATATTTTAAAATAAGCAAAGCAAAAGCAATCAACACTGCCCATACTTCTACTCTACAATACTGAAACTGCATTAAATATGTTTTTAGCATGTTTCTTTTCTTTAATTTGTAACTATTGGAGAAAATCATCCAGAAGACCTGACTGACTTTGATGCTTGAACTTCCTGAGGCTTCGTCCAATGCTGGAAGAGAAAGCCCCGCACCCTGTACCCCAATGTATCCCAGCAATCCCACTATTAGGCTTATATCCTGATGAAATCAAAACTGAAAGAGCACCTGTACCCCAATGTTCATTGCAACTCTCTATACAATAGCCAAAACATGGAAGCAACATAGATGTCCATCGACAAACGAATGGATCCAGAAGCTCTGGTACATATATACAATGGAATACTACTCAGCTGTTAAAAGAAATGCAGAAGACTCAGTCCTAATGAAGTGGCTGGCTCTAGAACCTATCATAAAAAGTGAAGTAAGTCAAAAAGAGAAAGACAAATACAGTATACTAACACACATATATGGAATCTAGTAGGACGGTCTTGATATCACACACAGGGAACTCATGAAAAAAAAGACAGAGCATAGATATAGGGACATCGTTGCGAAGAAATAGGGAGGGGGAAGCATGGAGGCGGTAACAAGGAAACCTATAGTGTTATGTGTGGAAAAGATAGCTAGTGTCACAGTGCTAAGGGAATAGGAGTGCTTACAATGGCTTGGGGCAAAGGTCTGGAGGGGTGGGATGGGGGGATCTGGGTGGGTGGGGACCATGGATATGCATATGACTGATCTGGGAACATACATGTATGTGAACAACAAAACTCTGTAAAACCTTTAAAATAAAGAATAAAAATAAATTAAAAAAAAAAATTTCAACACCGAAAATGATTGTCTCTAATTTCACCAAAAAATGTTACTTTTTGTTAAACACATCCTATTATTGTTGTCATATAAATGATGTTACTGTACTTAATTAAAATTTCCTTCTAATATCTTACTAAGACTGTAATTCCTATACTCCAAAATCATATTGTTCTTATTTTTCTCTATATTCACACTGAAACTGTAGTAGAGGTGAACTTTTTAAAAAGAGATATTTTCTTAATTTCAACTTTATCTAAGGAACTTTCTGAAATATATTTTAAAATAAGCAAAGCAAAAGCAATCAACACTGCCCATACTTCTACTCTACAATACTGAAACTGCATTAAATATGTTTTTAGCATGTTTCTTTTTCTTTGAATTTGTAACTATTGGAGAAAATCATCCAGAAGACCTGACTGACTTTGATGCTTGAACTTGACCTGGGCAGTTGGAGGTTCCTCACCCCCTCCCTTGTCCTTGAAATGTAAATTCCGCCAACTTTCCCTGTCTAGGAGCTGCTTATAGGACATAACCATGAAAGAGCAATGTGTTGTTGAAACCATCTGGATGATTTATGTGACTGAATCTAATATTAAGACCTCTGTATAAACTTTTATATATATATTCTGGAAAACAGGTGCCAAGACCTACTCATTTTACACCTGCCCTAGACAAATATCTTTTGTCTATAAGTTATCTTGCTTATTAAACCTACCATTTACTAATCTGGAGTGATCTGCCTCTTTCTTCAATCTCTACTTGTCTTCTAATATAGGGGCCAGTTTCCACCTGGGGAACTCCCAAGGTTGCCAGCCAAAAGTAAAATAACAGCATTTAAAAAAATTGGAATGCCACAAATTTTGCTCCAATAATAATTCATTATATATTTTACCAAACACTTGAATGTTCTTTAGGACTGTGACCCTGAAATTAAAGCACATGAATTAAGTTGAAAACAAAATACATACTACTGTGCTCTCTAGCCCCTGTCTCTTTTGATGGGCTTAAATAAAATAGAGTTAAGCTTCCCAGGTGGCACTAGTCGTAAAGAACCCACCTGTCAAGGCAGGAGACATAAGAGATGCAGGTTCAGTCCTGGAGCAGGAAGCTCCCCTGGAGTAAGGCATGGAAATGCACTCCAGTATTCTTACCTGGAGAATCCCATGGCAGAGGAGCCAGTGGGCTACCATCCATAGGGTCACAAAGAGTTGGACGTAACTAAAATGAACTAGCACACATGTCTAGGTACAGGAATACCTGGTTTTGTGCTTCACTTTATTGTGCTTTGAAGATACTAAGGTCTCTTTTTTTCAAGTTGAATGTTCGTGGTAATTCTTACTTCAAGCAAGTACATCAGCATCATTTTCCAATAGCATTTGCTCACTTTATGTGTCACATTATGGCAATTCCCCCAACATTTCAAGCTTTTTTCATTATTATTATATTTGCTATGATGACCTGTAATTAGTGACCTTACAGTTGTTTCTTCTTGGATTAGCAAAGCAAAAGCAATCAACACTGCCCATACTCTAAATATAAACTGCTTAATATGAGCATGTTTCTTTTCTTTAATTTGTAACTATTGGAGAAAATCATCCAGAAGACCTGACTGACTTTGATGCTTGAACTTGACCTGGGCAGTTGGAGGTTCCTCACCCCCTCCCTTGTCCTTGAAATGTAAATTCCGCCAACTTTCCCTGTCTAGGAGCTGCTTATAGGACATAACCATGAAAGAGCAATGTGTTGTTGAAACCATCTGGATGATTTATGTGACTGAATCTAATATTAAGACCTCTGTATAAACTTTTATATATATATTCTGGAAAACAGGTGCCAAGACCTACTCATTTTACACCTGCCCTAGACAAATATCTTTTGTCTATAAGTTATCTTGCTTATTAAACCTACCATTTACTAATCTGGAGTGATCTGCCTCTTTCTTCAATCTCTACTTGTCTTCTAATATAGGGGCCAGTTTCCACCTGGGGAACTCCCAAGGTTGCCAGCCAAAAGTAAAATAACAGCATTTAAAAAAATTGGAATGCCACAAATTTTGCTCCAATAATAATTCATTATATATTTTACCAAACACTTGAATGTTCTTTAGGACTGTGACCCTGAAATTAAAGCACATGAATTAAGTTGAAAACAAAATACATACTACTGTGCTCTCTAGCCCCTGTCTCTTTTGATGGGCTTAAATAAAATAGAGTTAAGCTTCCCAGGTGGCACTAGTCGTAAAGAACCCACCTGTCAAGGCAGGAGACATAAGAGATGCAGGTTCAGTCCTGGAGCAGGAAGCTCCCCTGGAGTAAGGCATGGAAATGCACTCCAGTATTCTTACCTGGAGAATCCCATGGCAGAGGAGCCAGTGGGCTACCATCCATAGGGTCACAAAGAGTTGGACGTAACTAAAATGAACTAGCACACATGTCTAGGTACAGGAATACCTGGTTTTGTGCTTCACTTTATTGTGCTTTGAAGATACTAAGGTCTCTTTTTTTCAAGTTGAATGTTCGTGGTAATTCTTACTTCAAGCAAGTACATCAGCATCATTTTCCAATAGCATTTGCTCACTTTATGTGTCACATTATGGCAATTCCCCCAACATTTCAAGCTTTTTTCATTATTATTATATTTGCTATGATGACCTGTAATTAGTGACCTTACAGTTGTTTCTTCTGGATTAGCAAAGAAAGTGGTTTTTTGAGACAAAACTGACTCCCGGTAAAGATGCTGTGAAGACTGTGGAAATAGCAACACAAGGTGTAGAATAGGACATAAACTTAGGTGATGTCACAGCCACTCCACTTATAAAATGCCAGCTATTCCAGCCTCTAAAGCCATCATCTTAGTCTGTCATCAATCATAAACATCAAAGGAAGACCCTTCACCAGCAGATAAAGACTATGACTAGCTGAAGATTTACATGATGCTTATCATTTGTAAATAATAAAGTATTTTAAAAGTAAAATATATACATTTTTAAATATGCTATTGCACATTTAACAGAATACAGCAAGTATAAGCACAACTTTTATATGCACTGAAAATTATTTTAGAAAATGATTAATTTTATTCCAATATTTGTTTTATTGCAGTGGTCTGGAACTGAACCAACAGTATCTCTGCAGTGGTGTGGCTGTATTTAAAAATTAGGGTAAATTGTAGAACAAGCTCTACTAATATTATATAAATTATATTTCACTAAATTGAAGTTATTCATTTTGAAAGGGGAAAGAGAGAAATCAAGTTACAGGTTATATATATATATATATATATATATATATATAATTTGGCTCTCATTGTAGAGCATCAGCTCTGGGCACACACGCTCCAAAGCACTGACTCGTAATAGGACATGGCACGTGGAATCTTTCCGGGTCAGGGATCAAACTGGTGGCCCTTGCAATGCAAAGCGGACTCTTTACCCACTGGACCACCAGGGAAGCCGAACTTAAAGTTTTTTATAGTCATAATGTAGTCAGCACATTTCTGTAAAATGTAATCTTTATTGTATGAGCTATTCCTTATAAATTGGACACAAATTTATATGGTAAGTTGAATAAATACATTTGGGAATCTCTTAAACAAATGTCACTTTAAGGGTTATTCCATGAACCAAGGAAACTACACATCTCCCTTCCATCCTGTTTGTCTGAGAAGGGCATTCTTTGTTCATCTCTGATGTGGCTCCAGATTTTCTTCAGAAAAGATCACAGTTAGACAGTCAACTGTACAATTAATAAATAGACTGAGAAGTAAAAGTTAAGCTTTCACATTTATTTACAGTTATTATTTTTGAAATAATGTTAGTTTTATTTCTGAGAAAAGTTTGTTTTCCTGACAGTAGCCAATAGCTTCAGATAAATGTTAACAATTTCTATTTCTTTAGCTCTAGATGTGTGGTAGTGCCACCTGCTGGTAAATTGTATATTTGAAGCAAATGTCAGTATAATGAATAAAAGCAATTACATGTGAAACAATATAAAAATGCATTAGGAGGAGCTAGAAAATTTAATAATCTTGAATACTAATTTGAGGTATGTAGTTACTTCATCTAGTTTGTACGTATTTTATTTTTTAGAGATTCACTTTTAAATGCAGTGAAGTTGTCCATCTCAGACCTTTAGCAATGTTTTTTATAATTGTAGGACTTTCTAACCTTCCTCATGAAGTTTGCAATCTTAGTTACTAAAATTGTTTTCATTAAGGTTTTTATTTTTGATTTGCAAATTTTAATAAGATTCCTCTATACTTCTCAGCTTTCTCAAACAGAACATTCTCCCATGCTTACTTATCAGTGGCAAGCATGCCCTCAGTCAACTTTCCATTCTGTTTCTCAAGTCAACTGATGAACGATCACTGCCTGCCAGTTCAGATATTTCAGGATACTAGTCACTTTCTTTTCCCTCAATTTTCTTGCTATATAACCACTTATCTTCGTTGAATTACCTGAACAGTGAGCAACTGCTCTTAAAATAAAAATGTTAAACAATCAGGGCTTCCCTGGTGGTCCAGTTGGTAAAGGGTTCACCGTGCAGTGAAAGGGGCACCGGTTGGATCTCTGGCCCGGGAAAATCCCACGTGCAGCGGAGTGGCTAGGCCGATGTGTCCAATTTCCAATTAGGAGCCAGTACTCTGGACCACGTGCGCCCAGAGCCAGTGCTCTGCAACCGGAGAGGCCACTGCAATGGAAGGCCCACACTTGCCAAAGAATAAAGATGGATGAAAATAAATGATGGCTTAGCAGCAAAAAAAAAAAAAAGTTAAATAATCAGAATGGAAACAAGAAGACAGATCTCTGCCTTAGAAAGTTTTCATCTAGTTTTGTTAATAGATGAAGGAACCAAAAGTTTTAGCACCACGTATTCATTCTCAGTGTGTGCCTATATGCTAAATCACTTCAGTCATGTCTGACCCTTTGTGATCCTATGGATTGTACCTGCCAGACTCCTCTGTCCATTGGATTTTCCAGGCAAGAATACTGGAGTGGGTTGCCATTTCCTTCTCCAGGGATCTTCCTGACCCATGGATTGAACCTGAGTCTCCTGTATCTGTCCAGCTAGAAAATGTTAATAAATTTTGCAATTTTGTCAAAAAAACAATATAAAATTTGCATTAGGAGGAGCTAGAAAATTTAATAATCTTGAATACTAATTTGAGGTATGTAGTTACTTCATCTAGTTTGTACGTATTTTATTTTTTAGAGATTCACTTTTAAATGCAGTGAAGTTGTCCATCTCAGACCTTTAGCAATGTTTTTTATAATTGTAGGACTTTCTAACCTTCCTCATGAAGTTTGCAATCTTAGTTACTAAAATTGTTTTCATTAAGGTTTTTATTTTTGATTTGCAAATTTTAATAAGATTCCTCTATACTTCTCAGCTTTCTCAAACAGAACATTCTCCCATGCTTACTTATCAGTGGCAAGCATGCCCTCAGTCAACTTTCCATTCTGTTTCTCAAGTCAACTGATGAACGATCACTGCCTGCCAGTTCAGATATTTCAGGATACTAGTCACTTTCTTTTCCCTCAATTTTCTTGCTATATAACCACTTATCTTCGTTGAATTACCTGAACAGTGAGCAACTGCTCTTAAAATAAAATGTTAAACAATCAGGGCTTCCCTGGTGGTCCAGTTGGTAAAGGGTTCACCGTGCAGTGAAAGGGGCACCGGTTGGATCTCTGGCCCGGGAAAATCCCACGTGCAGCGGAGTGGCTAGGCCGATGTGTCCAATTTCCAATTAGGAGCCAGTACTCTGGACCACGTGCGCCCAGAGCCAGTGCTCTGCAACCGGAGAGGCCACTGCAATGGAAGGCCCACACTTGCCAAAGAATAAAGATGGATGAAAATAAATGATGGCTTAGCAGCAAAAAAAAAAAAAAGTTAAATAATCAGAATGGAAACAAGAAGACAGATCTCTGCCTTAGAAAGTTTTCATCTAGTTTTTGTAATAGATGAAGGAACCAAAAGTTTTAGCACCACGTATTCATTCTCAGTGTGTGCCTATATGCTAAATCACTTCAGTCATGTCTGACCCTTTGTGATCCTATGGATTGTACCTGCCAGACTCCTCTGTCCATTGGATTTTCCAGGCAAGAATACTGGAGTGGGTTGCCATTTCCTTCTCCAGGGGATCTTCCTGACCCATGGATTGAACCTGAGTCTCCTGTATCTGTCCATTGCAGGCAGATTCTTTACCACTGAGGCACCAGGGAAGCCCATTCGCTCTTAGTAACTGACTCCAGTTTTCCCTCACCTCATTCCTCCAACATCTTTTGAACAACAGTTAACTGTTCTTTTCCTGGGGCAGAAAAATATTGAGAGGAAAAAAGACAGATATTCACACTGAAGGTGAAATAGTGTAGCAGACAAGTTTATATAAACACAGTACTTGCCTCAGGTGAGATTTCTGAACATTTCTACAACACCCACGGCAAACATTCCACATTTAGTCTTCATGCCTTTAGGTTGCTCTCCAATTACACAGTGACTGCTGCTAACTGGCCACCACTGGAATATTTACTATCTTCATTAATGCACTTGTCAGTACGTTACCTTCCTTGGACCAAAAACTATGGCACCACTCTTTGCCGTCATTCTGCTACATGGCTTTCAATAATTGTTTTACTCCATTTTGGGGGATACTTTTTGACTGCTAGCAGAGGCATGTGGGAATCTTAGTACCAGTGATTATGTTATGCCCCCTTCCCTTCCCCACCTCCAAGAGTGAAAGTATGGCGTTTTAACAACTGTACTTTCAGGAAAGTACCCTACTCCATTTTTAATATTCAGCCTTTCAGTGGGCTTTTCCATAAGCTACCTTAAATGCTTTAAAAAATGGCCTAGGTATAAAGATTAAACACAATCAATAAATAAATATCTGTTATAGGTTTTTTCTTCCTGAAGATCTCTTTCTGAAAAATGGTCATTAGGACTAGTGAATTAATAAATTCCTGTTTAAGGCTTTGCATGGTTGACCCTTTTCAAAACTTTGCTTAAACCAAAAGAAGTCATATGAATGTGAGCTTTGTATCTACTTGATATGTTAAGGGCAGGTTCTGGGTAAGAAACAAGGGGTCTTGTGGAAGTCCACAATTTGTTTATTGCTTTCAGAATCCCCAGTTGGAGCTGACCCTACAGGAATTTAACAGTGAAGTTGCCAGGACCGACCTCATCTTGGTTTCTATTAGCATTGTAGCCCATTTTGACCAAACAAAGAAACAAGCAGAATTTTTAAATTTCTATAGACTTGCTAATGTAAGCCAAATCTAATGTGATTTCTACAGTGAAAAATATTTAAGACTTTATAATTCTTATACCCAGCATTAAATCCACCAAAATGTAGCAAAGGCATGCATCATCATCTACCACTGAGGAGAGACATGACTTGACCTGAACAGAGAATGTATTGATTCAAAGCATTAATCTCTTCTGGAGGAGAAAACTCACACCCTTGTTCTGTGTTGGTTTATCATTAAACAGTGGTCATTTCTGGCCATCTGCTTGATGAGCAACTGGAAAAGTGACTAATTCTATTTTACACTAATTTGTTGAGGATTTGAGTTGGCATGCCATTCTTTCATTTCTCAAACAACTTTCCTCTTTATGTAGGTTTGCTAAAAGTACCTTTTCTGTCTCTAAAGAACTATTTTAAAAGATATGTTTAGTCTGAATTAAAAGTTTCAGTTCATCCCATTACACTAAAAATTCTAAATCTGTCCTTAGAAACTGTCTAGCCTACCCTTGATAGGGCACAAAGTAGAATCTCTTTGTGAAAAATCACTGTTAGAGTAAATTGGATACCTTTGAAGATATATGGATTACCAAAACTAGCAGAATGAAATTCAGTAAAAATGAATAATAATTTAATAAGAAGTACCTTTCTATATATACGGGGCTTCCCAGGTAACTCTAGTGGTAAAGAACCTGCCTGCCATGTTCTCCTCTAGGAGACAAGTGGGCTTTTCCATAAGCTACCTTAAATGCTTTAAAAAATGGCCTAGGTATAAAGATTAAACACAATCAATAAATAAATATCTGTTATAGGTTTTTTCTTCCTGAAGATCTCTTTCTGAAAAATGGTCATTAGGACTAGTGAATTAATAAATTCCTGTTTAAGGCTTTGCATGGTTGACCCTTTTCAAAACTTTGCTTAAACCAAAAGAAGTCATATGAATGTGAGCTTTGTATCTACTTGATATGTTAAGGGCAGGTTCTGGGTAAGAAACAAGGGGTCTTGTGGAAGTCCACAATTTGTTTATTGCTTTCAGAATCCCCAGTTGGAGCTGACCCTACAGGAATTTAACAGTGAAGTTGCCAGGACCGACCTCATCTTGGTTTCTATTAGCATTGTAGCCCATTTTGACCAAACAAAGAAACAAGCAGAATTTTTAAATTTCTATAGACTTGCTAATGTAAGCCAAATCTAATGTGATTTCTACAGTGAAAAATATTTAAGACTTTATAATTCTTATACCCAGCATTAAATCCACCAAAATGTAGCAAAGGCATGCATCATCATCTACCACTGAGGAGAGACATGACTTGACCTGAACAGAGAATGTATTGATTCAAAGCATTAATCTCTTCTGGAGGAGAAAACTCACACCCTTGTTCTGTGTTGGTTTATCATTAAACAGTGGTCATTTCTGGCCATCTGCTTGATGAGCAACTGGAAAAGTGACTAATTCTATTTTACACTAATTTGTTGAGGATTTGAGTTGGCATGCCATTCTTTCATTTCTCAAACAACTTTCCTCTTTATGTAGGTTTGCTAAAAGTACCTTTTCTGTCTCTAAAGAACTATTTTAAAAGATATGTTTAGTCTGAATTAAAAGTTTCAGTTCATCCCATTACACTAAAAATTCTAAATCTGTCCTTAGAAACTGTCTAGCCTACCCTTGATAGGGCACAAAGTAGAATCTCTTTGTGAAAAATCACTGTTAGAGTAAATTGGATACCTTTGAAGATATATGGATTACCAAAACTAGCAGAATGAAATTCAGTAAAAATGAATAATAATTTAATAAGAAGTACCTTTCTATATATACGGGGCTTCCCAGGTAACTCTAGTGGTAAAGAACCTGCCTGCCATGTTCTCCTCTAGGAGACAATAGAAGCCTGGGTTGGGAAGGTCACTTGTAGAAGGGCATGGCAACCCATTCCGGTATTCTTGCCTAGAGAATCCCATGAACAGAGGAACCTGACCAGGCTACAGCCCATAGGGTCACACAGAATCAGACAAAACTGAAGTGACTTATCACATACACATATCTATATGTTTTCCTATATGACAGAAGGGTATTTACTGTAAGAAGACAATGACAGATTTTCTGCTTGTATGTTCTTAGTGCTTATTGTGATTAACTAGTGGTCATGGACTACTTCAAAGACAGAAAGGTTAAGTGTAAGAGTGCCTGTAGAAGTGAATGTCCAGTAAAACTCCTGATGACCAAATGTTGAAAACTTGGGACCTCAGGTAGCACACAAAGTTTTACCCAAATCATAAAAATCTTGTGTTAGGAAATACAAAGATTTGAGTGCCTACTTAAGCTGTGATCAATGCTGGTGTAATTTGCCACTATGTATATGAACTTGGTATGTAAAGTTTTAACACCAACCTACCATGGAGATTATAGGTAAATATAGAGTCCACCAAACTTAAAAGCAATTTATGACATTGTGATAAACAACCCTCGACTTTGAAAAGACTTAATGGTTTCTTCAAATGCTAACATTGTTTGCAGCTTAAAACTGCCATCTCACCTAGGTAGTACATTCACATTATGTGTTAAGTATTATGTTTACCAAGAAAGGCAATTTTCTTAGGAGTAGTTACTTTTAAAAATATTTTGTTGGAATATTTACAAGATGGAGAAATGTGACAATGTGATCAGTTCTTCTCTCAATCAGTAACTGTTGAGTCTATAAATATGCCTATCCTCTTTTCTGACATCTGTGTCCACAAAATAGACTGTTCCTGAGTTACATTTGACTTGGTAATGCTTTGGCAGTATTTACAGTTAGAGAAGAAATTATAAAAATGTTTCAAGTAACCACATAGATGACTTGAGTCATACCTGAGGGAAAAGGATGAAAAAATGGCTTTAGACCGTGCTTCATTCTAGACACATATTTGTAAGATGAGATTGTAGGTAACACTGGTGGCAATTTTTTTTTTTAATTTCAAGTCTTTGTTGCAGTAATATTTTGACTTAAGCTTGTTTCATCATGAATGAATCTATTGCTTTGTTCTACTGTTAAGTTCACAGCTCTCTAGATGTCATAATATAAGATACTGACAAATAGCAGAAGTAATCACGTATCTGATCATCTAGAGCATGTCACTGCCATTGTTAGTGTACAGGCTTCTCACCTGGTACTAGTGATAAAGAACTTACCCGCCAGTGCAGGAGACATAAGAAACGAGGGTTGGGAAGATCGCCTGGAGGAGGGCATGACAATCCACATAGACAGAGGAGCCTGGCAGGCTAGTCCACGGGATCGCAAAGAGTCAGACACAGGTTAAGTGTAAGAGTGCCTGTAGAAGTGAATGTCCAGTAAAACTCCTGATGACCAAATGTTGAAAACTTGGGACCTCAGGTAGCACACAAAGTTTTACCCAAATCATAAAAATCTTGTGTTAGGAAATACAAAGATTTGAGTGCCTACTTAAGCTGTGATCAATGCTGGTGTAATTTGCCACTATGTATATGAACTTGGTATGTAAAGTTTTAACACCAACCTACCATGGAGATTATAGGTAAATATAGAGTCCACCAAACTTAAAAGCAATTTATGACATTGTGATAAACAACCCTCGACTTTGAAAAGACTTAATGGTTTCTTCAAATGCTAACATTGTTTGCAGCTTAAAACTGCCATCTCACCTAGGTAGTACATTCACATTATGTGTTAAGTATTATGTTTACCAAGAAAGGCAATTTTCTTAGGAGTAGTTACTTTTAAAAATATTTTGTTGGAATATTTACAAGATGGAGAAATGTGACAATGTGATCAGTTCTTCTCTCAATCAGTAACTGTTGAGTCTATAAATATGCCTATCCTCTTTTCTGACATCTGTGTCCACAAAATAGACTGTTCCTGAGTTACATTTGACTTGGTAATGCTTTGGCAGTATTTACAGTTAGAGAAGAAATTATAAAAATGTTTCAAGTAACCACATAGATGACTTGAGTCATACCTGAGGGAAAAGGATGAAAAAATGGCTTTAGACCGTGCTTCATTCTAGACACATATTTGTAAGATGAGATTGTAGGTAACACTGGTGGCAATTTTTTTTTTTAATTTCAAGTCTTTGTTGCAGTAATATTTTGACTTAAGCTTGTTTCATCATGAATGAATCTATTGCTTTGTTCTACTGTTAAGTTCACAGCTCTCTAGATGTCATAATATAAGATACTGACAAATAGCAGAAGTAATCACGTATCTGATCATCTAGAGCATGTCACTGCCATTGTTAGTGTACAGGCTTCTCACCTGGTACTAGTGATAAAGAACTTACCCGCCAGTGCAGGAGACATAAGAAACGAGGGTTGGGAAGATCGCCTGGAGGAGGGCATGACAATCCACATAGACAGAGGAGCCTGGCAGGCTAGTCCACGGGATCGCAAAGAGTCAGACACGACTGAAGCAACTTAACACGCATGCACATGAAGCAGAATTTCTTCCGTGAAATCCCAGTTTTTGCTCTTAAACCTTTCAACTGGTTGGATTAGATTGATCACATTATTAAAGATCACGTTTTTTCTTAAAGTTAACTGATTGTCGATGTTAGCCACGTCTATAAAATACCTCCACAGTAACATCTAAATTGGCACCTGATTAAATCACTAGGTACTGCAACCTAGACAAATTGACATAGAAAAATAACATCACAGTAGCTAATGGGATTGATTTCTCTTTATTACCATTTTTTCCCATTACTTTCCCCAAACTTCGAGTATAATGACAAAATAGTATCTCGTAAGGGGAGGCTGCTGCTTTTGAAAAGTTGCTACACTTCAATTTTTGTTAAAATGAAATTACTTAGAGAATATATTTTTACTTGACTTTTGTTTAAGAAACTGGTTTGAGCAAAGTGAAAAATAGAAAAAAATAAATTCTCTGAAAATGGAATGAATAATGTAAAAGGCACCATTGTGTAAAGAAAAGTATGCTTTTAACAAGTTCAGAAAACAGAAACTTTAAAAGAGCAATTATTCAAAGGAAGGACCAACCCAAACTGGTTAGTGGCATGACTTATAGGGCAAATGCCCTAGTTTTTTCCATAATCAATATTTTGTCTTATTACAGCTGTAGTAATTTGAGAATATTTGAATAGACCAAACAAATGCTTGAGAAATATGTTTGTTTCACTTTCTAACTAAGAACTGGTTTCTGCACAGCACAGATGGAATTCCTTACACCTGCTCTGCATCATCATAATGGTTTAATTCAATTAGCATTCTGAACATATGTGCATGCCTCAGGAGTCACCTCTGCAAAGTCTCTGAGACAAGTCCTGTGGGCTTTTATCGGTATCCCAGGATGGTAGATCAACTTATTGTTAGAATATTTATAGTCTGTACAGGCTCCTCACCTGGTACTAGTGATAAAGAACTTACCCGCCAGTGCAGGAGACATAAGAAACGAGGGTTGGGAAGATCGCCTGGAGGAGGGCATGACAATCCACATAGACAGAGGAGCCTGGCAGGCTAGTCCACGGGATCGCAAAGAGTCAGACACGACTGAAGCAACTTAACACGCATGCACATGAAGCAGAATTTCTTCCGTGAAATCCCAGTTTTTGCTCTTAAACCTTTCAACTGGTTGGATTAGATTGATCACATTATTAAAGATCACGTTTTTTCTTAAAGTTAACTGATTGTCGATGTTAGCCACGTCTATAAAATACCTCCACAGTAACATCTAAATTGGCACCTGATTAAATCACTAGGTACTGCAACCTAGACAAATTGACATAGAAAAATAACATCACAGTAGCTAATGGGATTGATTTCTCTTTATTACCATTTTTTCCCATTACTTTCCCCAAACTTCGAGTATAATGACAAAATAGTATCTCGTAAGGGGAGGCTGCTGCTTTTGAAAAGTTGCTACACTTCAATTTTTGTTAAAATGAAATTACTTAGAGAATATATTTTTACTTGACTTTTGTTTAAGAAACTGGTTTGAGCAAAGTGAAAAATAGAAAAAAATAAATTCTCTGAAAATGGAATGAATAATGTAAAAGGCACCATTGTGTAAAGAAAAGTATGCTTTTAACAAGTTCAGAAAACAGAAACTTTAAAAGAGCAATTATTCAAAGGAAGGACCAACCCAAACTGGTTAGTGGCATGACTTATAGGGCAAATGCCCTAGTTTTTTCCATAATCAATATTTTGTCTTATTACAGCTGTAGTAATTTGAGAATATTTGAATAGACCAAACAAATGCTTGAGAAATATGTTTGTTTCACTTTCTAACTAAGAACTGGTTTCTGCACAGCACAGATGGAATTCCTTACACCTGCTCTGCATCATCATAATGGTTTAATTCAATTAGCATTCTGAACATATGTGCATGCCTCAGGAGTCACCTCTGCAAAGTCTCTGAGACAAGTCCTGTGGGCTTTTATCGGTATCCCAGGATGGTAGATCAACTTATTGTTAGAATATTTATAAGAGAATATTTCTGATACTATGACAACTGACAATAGGAACAGACACAAACTACGAATTCTCCCTTTACTCTCACTGCACCCCTACTCTGTCCAACTTTTTTTCTTCTTATTCTTCTTTTGTTATTACTCCTATGCTGTAAACAAATAGTTGGATATTAACAAGTATCAGTCTATAACATCTAAAGACCCTTTTAACCAAAAGAACTGTAGGGCTAGGTTAGAAGACTTCTGAAAATTCTTCTCAAACTTAGTTTATCATCTAAGGAATCTGCTGGTTGCTCAGAGGTCTAGATAACTTCAAAAGTCCCTTCTGGCTTCAGTGTTCCTAAGCAATATTAGCATGGTTGTGCCTGTCAGATATTTTTAATATTTTCTTCTAGATTAGTTATATTTGTACCATTGGAAAGGGAAGACTGATGAAAGTAAATATATAATACTATTGAAAATGAGTTTGATATTCTTCCATATTAATCTCTTCAGGTCAAAAATAGAGAGGTCAAAAAAAGATTTAAATAATTGAAAGGCCAAAAAATTAATTACCAATAAACAAGTAAATAATAAACATTCTCATTAGTGATGAAAAATAATCAAATTCAAGAGCGATAGTAAGATACTATATTCTTTCCCTCTCTTGATACACACAAGGATATATAGAAAACCTCACACATATAAATAGCTAGCCAGAAAGTAAATTCAAAAGGCCTTTATAGAATTTAATTTGGTAATGTACACCTCAACTCTTAAAATATTCCTATCTTTTGAAGAATTCATTTTCATGTTCATAACAATTCATTGTTAGTAGTCTAACTGAAGGAAGCAGTCATAGATGTTAGCAAGTATTTATATACAAAATTTTCATTGATGCATTATTTATAATTAGTTAAATATTAAAATTGCCTTAATGTTCAATAGTTATTAACTGACAAATAAGCTAATAATGATGAAAAATGATGTGGACATTTAATATGTTTTTCAGACTATATTTAAAGAAATAGAGAAATGCTCATACTGTCATATAAGAAGATGATACAAATATGTAGTGATAGAAATTATTAACTGAATTACATTTGACTGACTAAATAGATATATCTTAATATTTTTTACACCTTTCCTCTCTTGATCTTTCCTTTCTTATAAGGGTAAATGTCATTTGGAAAAGTAGAGGCTGAGACAGGAGACTGGAATGAAAGAAGTTAGAAATAACCTTTCTGATCACTAGAGAAGGAGCCTACACTTAAGATGGTTGCTACTGCTCCCAACAATGCCAAATCATATGCTCTAACTAAGCACCTGACTTTAATCCTGAACAGAGAAGAAAGAAACCAGTGTGAAAGCATTCGGTACATTGGTTTTGTATCAATTATATATATGTATATAAAATGTGTGTATATATAATAAACATGTATTACAACTATACATACATACATACATATATATATATATATATACATACATACATATAAATCTAGGGTTATAAGAAAATAAGTATAGGGCTTTAATCATCCTTTATCCTTAACATTTTTGTTTGCTAACAATAGGTTTTACTTCTTAATAAACCATATATATATATGCCACACACACATATATATAAATATATTATATATGCATATATTATATATACACACACATGCACATGTATATATAAAATCTGTGCTGTCCTTATCTCCAGGGATAGAAAATATACCTGTATAAGAGATGGGAGACATGTTGCAGAGTTGGTCTTTGTTAAGGATGTATGAAACTCTGAAATTAGTGGGCAAAAAAAATGTGTATTTACTAAAGTAGATCATAAAGTTAAATAAAATTTATGACTAGGTCATTTTATTTTTTATTAAATATGCCACCAGGATAAGATACTATATTCTTTCCCTCTCTTGATACACACAAGGATATATAGAAAACCTCACACATATAAATAGCTAGCCAGAAAGTAAATTCAAAAGGCCTTTATAGAATTTAATTTGGTAATGTACACCTCAACTCTTAAAATATTCCTATCTTTTGAAGAATTCATTTTCATGTTCATAACAATTCATTGTTAGTAGTCTAACTGAAGGAAGCAGTCATAGATGTTAGCAAGTATTTATATACAAAATTTTCATTGATGCATTATTTATAATTAGTTAAATATTAAAATTGCCTTAATGTTCAATAGTTATTAACTGACAAATAAGCTAATAATGATGAAAAATGATGTGGACATTTAATATGTTTTTCAGACTATATTTAAAGAAATAGAGAAATGCTCATACTGTCATATAAGAAGATGATACAAATATGTAGTGATAGAAATTATTAACTGAATTACATTTGACTGACTAAATAGATATATCTTAATATTTTTTACACCTTTCCTCTCTTGATCTTTCCTTTCTTATAAGGGTAAATGTCATTTGGAAAAGTAGAGGCTGAGACAGGAGACTGGAATGAAAGAAGTTAGAAATAACCTTTCTGATCACTAGAGAAGGAGCCTACACTTAAGATGGTTGCTACTGCTCCCAACAATGCCAAATCATATGCTCTAACTAAGCACCTGACTTTAATCCTGAACAGAGAAGAAAGAAACCAGTGTGAAAGCATTCGGTACATTGGTTTTGTATCAATTATATATATGTATATAAAATGTGTGTATATATAATAAACATGTATTACAACTATACATACATACATACATATATATATATATATATACATACATACATATAAATCTAGGGTTATAAGAAAATAAGTATAGGGCTTTAATCATCCTTTATCCTTAACATTTTTGTTTGCTAACAATAGGTTTTACTTCTTAATAAACCATATATATATATGCCACACACACATATATATAAATATATTATATATGCATATATTATATATACACACACATGCACATGTATATATAAAATCTGTGCTGTCCTTATCTCCAGGGATAGAAAATATACCTGTATAAGAGATGGGAGACATGTTGCAGAGTTGGTCTTTGTTAAGGATGTATGAAACTCTGAAATTAGTGGGCAAATGAAATAGGTTATAATTAAAAATTGATGTACATTTACATAAAAGTAGAGCTCAAGCACTAAATGTAATAAGAATTTACACAGGCAAGTCTTGGTTATGACTAGGTCATTTTTATTTTGTATCCCTTAAGCTTTAGAAGGTGAGGATCATTGCCCTCCTCCATGCTTTGCCTGTGTCCTTAACAGCCACAAGCTGTCCCACCAGGGTACCCAAATTAAGTGTTCCTACTGTTTAATCCTAAAATCCAAGCCAGTATATGCCTTTTATGTCTGCTTAGGCCTCTTTTCTATACAGTTATGACTATGATGGGCTATAATTATGTTTCATCAAACATGTGAGGTATGCCTCACATAGAGCCCTATATCTCAGTTTATCCAGTTCACTCCTGTTACCCCAGTTCACTCTTGTTACCAAGAATAATTTTTAGAAGAATCCATTTTCCTTCTAAAGGTTGTCCATATTTGGGTGATAAACTATATGATTACCTTAATCACAACAAAAGGGACTATTTTAATAGAGATAACTAGTTTTTATCATCAAAGAATTGTCATTGGAGGTAATTACCAGGTAGTAAGAAAGGTGTGGTCTGTAATATGTAGAACTAGTCTTGATATTGAATTAGTGTCAGAAATTGAATTGCTTGTTGCATTATGATGGCTTTCTCATTCTAATTTTTGTGAGTGATTAAATTTTTGAAGGTTGATTTCCTCATCTATCATTAAGGCTAATAATAGCCCTCATACTGATTACCCCCAATGGACTGTATAGTTTAGTAAACTTTTCATCTTAAGTTATTGGAAGAGAAAATATGCAACATTATTTTCAAAGATTTGCCTCTCTCTGTCACATATACCTTGGATACTTCTAGTTTTTAATTAATGTATCTCATTCTTTGTACTTCCATGACTCATTACAATTCATTCTGTATCTTCTTAAGAAGCTAATTTCCTACTAGACAAAGAGGTTAAATTAGATTAAAAAAAAAAAAAACTCTCCATGAAGTTATTCATTTCATTTTCAAGTATAATCTTTTAGATTTTAATACTAAATATTAATATAACAAAGTGTAGATGTTCTTGCTTTCTGAGCTATGCATTCAGTAAATAGAATAATACAGCATTGCAAATGAACATTTAAAATCAACCGATGTCCTTATGCCAGCATCTAGCTCCTCCCAGTGCGGTGGGTAAGGCCAGGAAGTAGATTGAAACAGACATGATTCTTATCTGAAAGGTGTACCTTAGAAAATGTAGAAAAAACATTATTCTAAAGAAAAATATATAAGAAGAAATTTTAAAAGGGTTATATGTTAGTAATATTGTCAGTTATTTTCTTTAAATATTCAATAAGCTCCAGCTCCTCTCTACATCCCAGATTATTTCTTTACTTATTTACTTGGATAAAGTTATATTTGGGTTTTTAAAAAAGAATCAGTGTTGGAACACAGTAGCGTAATTAGGATATTGCCCGAGTGGCCATGAAGACAGGAGGGAGAGCAGTCTTGATTGCTCCCTGCATTTCCTCCAAAATCCTTTTGCAGCTTTTCTCATGTGGTCTTAGAGCTCTACCATCCTAATTTCCTTTCCTCCAGTTTAATTACTGTTCATTCTTTAATGCTGAATGCCAGCCTTAAGTAACTTTCATAATGACTTCAACTTGAACAATATATTCTTTTCACAATCTCCTTTGAATAAGTCTTAGAATTCCATTTTCCTCAAAGGTTGTCATTTTGGTGATAAACTATATGATTACCTTAATCACAACAAAAGGGACTATTTTAATAGAGATAACTAGTTTTTATCATCAAAGAATTGTCATTGGAGGTAATTACCAGGTAGTAAGAAAGGTGTGGTCTGTAATATGTAGAACTAGTCTTGATATTGAATTAGTGTCAGAAATTGAATTGCTTGTTGCATTATGATGGCTTTCTCATTCTAATTTTTGTGAGTGATTAAATTTTTGAAGGTTGATTTCCTCATCTATCATTAAGGCTAATAATAGCCCTCATACTGATTACCCCCAATGGACTGTATAGTTTAGTAAACTTTTCATCTTAAGTTATTGGAAGAGAAAATATGCAACATTATTTTCAAAGATTTGCCTCTCTCTGTCACATATACCTTGGATACTTCTAGTTTTTAATTAATGTATCTCATTCTTTGTACTTCCATGACTCATTACAATTCATTCTGTATCTTCTTAAGAAGCTAATTTCCTACTAGACAAAGAGGTTAAATTAGATTAAAAAAAAAAAAAACTCTCCATGAAGTTATTCATTTCATTTTCAAGTATAATCTTTTAGATTTTAATACTAAATATTAATATAACAAAGTGTAGATGTTCTTGCTTTCTGAGCTATGCATTCAGTAAATAGAATAATACAGCATTGCAAATGAACATTTAAAATCAACCGATGTCCTTATGCCAGCATCTAGCTCCTCCCAGTGCGGTGGGTAAGGCCAGGAAGTAGATTGAAACAGACATGATTCTTATCTGAAAGGTGTACCTTAGAAAATGTAGAAAAAACATTATTCTAAAGAAAAATATATAAGAAGAAATTTTAAAAGGGTTATATGTTAGTAATATTGTCAGTTATTTTCTTTAAATATTCAATAAGCTCCAGCTCCTCTCTACATCCCAGATTATTTCTTTACTTATTTACTTGGATAAAGTTATATTTGGGTTTTTAAAAAAGAATCAGTGTTGGAACACAGTAGCGTAATTAGGATATTGCCCGAGTGGCCATGAAGACAGGAGGGAGAGCAGTCTTGATTGCTCCCTGCATTTCCTCCAAAATCCTTTTGCAGCTTTTCTCATGTGGTCTTAGAGCTCTACCATCCTAATTTCCTTTCCTCCAGTTTAATTACTGTTCA
Organism: Tragulus kanchil; assembly: GCA_022376925.1. NCBI lineage: Eukaryota > Metazoa > Chordata > Mammalia > Artiodactyla > Tragulidae > Tragulus > Tragulus kanchil. Next base: position 87,754,272 of record JAIOJX010000028.1, on the reverse strand, counting down.
TTCTTTAATGCTGAATGCCAGCCTTAAGTAACTTTCATAATGACTTCAACTTGAACAATATATTCTTTTCACAATCTCCTTTGAATAAGTCTTAGAATTTAGGCTGAAATACTTTTTGAAGAATTTATATTGGTCTTACATTTTCCAACTTTTCTTTCTCCATCATCTCTTTCCATCTCTTCAGGTACTTCCATGACTTTTATGACAAGGCTTTATGGGATATGTTTCCAAAAATCTAAGCACTTGGGGAAGGGAAAGGTGAACCTTCAAAGTCTTTAGGCCAAGAGAATAGAGTGGTGTTGGTATTGAAGAGGGGACTTGTAGACAAGTCTCCAGTAAGAGCAAAGGACATCAGACAGGACAGACAGAAATGCTTGAGGGTGTCTAATTCATACCCAGAGCTCTGCACTAAAGCTTTCTGTTTCTCAATAATGGTATAAATGCAACAATGAAGGCTTGATGTGACCTGTTGTCACTGTTTGTAGGTTGGAACAAATCCTATCTAAACAGTAACCAGTATGATCACATGAGCACATCTTCAGGGACTAAGGGTCCCTGGAAAAGAGTTGGGGTGAGGATTTTCAAGAATGTCTTAGATTACATTTCCCCCCAGCCTTATGAAAGGCGATCTTAGAGTTTAAGAGAACACTGCTTATAAAAATTAGTAAATATAGTCTTTCTTGAACAGCTGAATTTCTGAATGGAAATGTATATGTTTTGAATTTTACATTGTTGCCTTATGAAGAGAGTCTCATCCTGAGGATTGAAATTAGAAAAACATTATTCTAAAGAAAAATATATAAGAAGAAATTTTAAAAGGGTTATATGTTAGTAATATTGTCAGTTATTTTCTTTAAATATTCAATAAGCTCCAGCTCCTCTCTACATCCCAGATTATTTCTTTACTTATTTACTTGGATAAAGTTATATTTGGGTTTTTAAAAAAGAATCAGTGTTGGAACACAGTAGCGTAATTAGGATATTGCCCGAGTGGCCATGAAGACAGGAGGGAGAGCAGTCTTGATTGCTCCCTGCATTTCCTCCAAAATCCTTTTGCAGCTTTTCTCATGTGGTCTTAGAGCTCTACCATCCTAATTTCCTTTCCTCCAGTTTAATTACTGTTCATTCTTTAATGCTGAATGCCAGCCTTAAGTAACTTTCATAATGACTTCAACTTGAACAATATATTCTTTTCACAATCTCCTTTGAATAAGTCTTAGAATTTAGGCTGAAATACTTTTTGAAGAATTTATATTGGTCTTACATTTTCCAACTTTTCTTTCTCCATCATCTCTTTCCATCTCTTCAGGTACTTCCATGACTTTTATGACAAGGCTTTATGGGATATGTTTCCAAAAATCTAAGCACTTGGGGAAGGGAAAGGTGAACCTTCAAAGTCTTTAGGCCAAGAGAATAGAGTGGTGTTGGTATTGAAGAGGGGACTTGTAGACAAGTCTCCAGTAAGAGCAAAGGACATCAGACAGGACAGACAGAAATGCTTGAGGGTGTCTAATTCATACCCAGAGCTCTGCACTAAAGCTTTCTGTTTCTCAATAATGGTATAAATGCAACAATGAAGGCTTGATGTGACCTGTTGTCACTGTTTGTAGGTTGGAACAAATCCTATCTAAACAGTAACCAGTATGATCACATGAGCACATCTTCAGGGACTAAGGGTCCCTGGAAAAGAGTTGGGGTGAGGATTTTCAAGAATGTCTTAGATTACATTTCCCCCCAGCCTTATGAAAGGCGATCTTAGAGTTTAAGAGAACACTGCTTATAAAAATTAGTAAATATAGTCTTTCTTGAACAGCTGAATTTCTGAATGGAAATGTATAGATGTTTTGAAATTGTTTTATGGAGACTAATGGGAAAAAATGGTGCCCTATCATGATTCTTCTCATTAAAGTAGAACTGGTGGGAAGCAGTTGTTTACAAATTTTTTGATGCTTTAAGTCTCATCCTGAGGAAGAAGTACACCAGATTTAGCTTTCAGACACTTAGGTGCTAATCCAGGTCTGCCATTTCCTCATTGTGAAAACTTGATGACTCTGTTTAACCTCTCCGGACCTGTTGTATTTGATCTCTCGTTCTATATTACATGTGTGCATGCTCAGTTAGTTGCTCAACTGTGTCCAGCTCTTTGCAACTCCATGGACTTCAGCCCAATAGGCACCTCTGTCCATGGGGATTCTCCAGTCAAGAATATTGGAGTGGGTTGCCATGCTCTCCTCTAGGGCATCTTCCCAAGCCAGATATCAAACTCAAGTCTCCTACACTGCAAGCGGATTCTTTACCAGCTGAACTCCCAGGGAAGCCCTCTGTATTACATGAATAAGGCCAAATCTCAGATCCCTTCCCACAATTTTTTTTTTTTTCCAACTTCACTTCTAGTGGGTGGTGTGGGTGGATGCAGAAGTCTTTTTTTTTTTTTTTCCTTTATTTTAAAGATTTTACAGAGTTTTGTTGTTCACCAGCATGTATGTTCCCAGATCATTCATATGCGTATCCCTGGACCCTCCCCCAACTCATTTTCCCCCCTCCCACCCCTCCAGACCATCGCCCCAAGTGGTTGTAGGTACTCCTATTCCCCTAGCACAATGACAATAGCTATCTTTTCCACACATGACAGTATAGGTTTCCATGTTACTCCCTCCATGCCTCCCTCCCACTGTTCGGTCTCCACAATGTCTTTATGTCTATTCTCTGTTTTTTCATGAGTTCACTGCATGTGTCATCATGACCATCTTACTAGATCCTATATATATGAGTTAGTATACTGTACTTGTCTTTCTCTTTTTGACTTACTTCACTTTTTATGATAGGTTCTAGAGCCAGCTACCTCATTAGGACTGAGTCTTGCAGAAGTCTTTTAAAGGAAGTACTCATTGAAGTTATGGCCTGGCAGATGATTGTTGTTTTTGATTGAACTTGCTTTGCCTTCTAGGTGTCCATTCCCAATGTCATAGAGACAGTTGTTCTCTGGATGTAGCAGGCAAGTGTCTCCCAGATCATATCTTCAAATGCACAAAATGGAGCTGGGTCCTTGTGGTGAGAGTAGAGAGGAAGGGAAACATGGAACAGGGACAGCTCAAAGATTCCTAGGCTCCCACCCTGAAACGTCTCTATGAGATTTTCTTTTTATGAATATCCCTACCTGAACCCCTCAATTTATTTACTTTTCTATAACTTTATTTATTTTTCTTTCTCCTCAAAAAAGAATTTTTTTAAAAACTTTGGGCCTCTTTTATTGTTTATTTATTCATTTATTTTCATTCATCTTTTTATTCTTTGGCTTGTGTGGCCCACCCATTGCTGTGGCCTCTCTTGTTGCAGAGCACCAGCTCTTGGCACATGCACTCCAGAGTTCTGGCTCCTAATTGGACACACTGGTCCAGCCACTCCATGGCCCATGGGATCTTCCTGGGCCAGGGATCGAACCAGTTCCCCTTGCACTGCAAGGTGGGCTCCTTACCCAATAGACGACCAGGGAAGTCCCTCCTCAGAATTTTTTTTTACACTGAGGACAAACTGTTTTTAAAAAGTCTGAATTTCAGTCTCCTATATCTAATCTCTCTTTCACTCTGAGAGTTCTAGTTTTATATTGTATAACTCCTGATTTTTCTTGCCCATTTCTCATTTTCTTTAACTGAGCTTCAATATTTCTTTGCATAGTTATACCTTCTGTTCCTTGTGTGCACATATGTATTGGATTGGCCAAAACATTCATTCAGAATGTTCTGGTCAATTCAATAGTTTTGTGTGGTCACTAAATCCAGGGTCCAACTACCACTAAGAAAACATTCAGTTTACCATAACAATAGCACAGGTCTTGCATAGACTCAACAATGCATTTGTCCTTGTTTTTTTCTGTTATCTGGAGATTTTTTTTTTTTCTTTCATTCTCATTTATCTTCCTTTCTTCCTTTTCTTGCTCTCTCAATCTTAGATACATATCTTTAAAGGAAGTACTCATTGAAGTTATGGCCTGGCAGATGATTGTTGTTTTGATTGAACTTGCTTTGCCTTCTAGGTGTCCATTCCCAATGTCATAGAGACAGTTGTTCTCTGGATGTAGCAGGCAAGTGTCTCCCAGATCATATCTTCAAATGCACAAAATGGAGCTGGGTCCTTGTGGTGAGAGTAGAGAGGAAGGGAAACATGGAACAGGGACAGCTCAAAGATTCCTAGGCTCCCACCCTGAAACGTCTCTATGAGATTTTCTTTTTATGAATATCCCTACCTGAACCCCTCAATTTATTTACTTTTCTATAACTTTATTTATTTTTCTTTCTCCTCAAAAAAGAATTTTTTTAAAAACTTTGGGCCTCTTTTATTGTTTATTTATTCATTTATTTTCATTCATCTTTTTATTCTTTGGCTTGTGTGGCCCACCCATTGCTGTGGCCTCTCTTGTTGCAGAGCACCAGCTCTTGGCACATGCACTCCAGAGTTCTGGCTCCTAATTGGACACACTGGTCCAGCCACTCCATGGCCCATGGGATCTTCCTGGGCCAGGGATCGAACCAGTTCCCCTTGCACTGCAAGGTGGGCTCCTTACCCAATAGACAACCAGAGAAGTCCCTCCTCAGAATTTTTTTACACTGAGGACAAACTTTTTTTAAAAAGTCTGAATTTCAGTCTCCTATATCTAATCTCTCTTTCACTCTGAGAGTTCTAGTTTTATATTGTATAACTCCTGATTTTTCTTGCCCATTTCTCATTTTCTTTAACTGAGCTTCAATATTTCTTTGCATAGTTATACCTTCTGTTCCTTGTGTGCACATATGTATTGGATTGGCCAAAACATTCATTCAGAATGTTCTGGTCAATTCAATAGTTTTGTGTGGTCACTAAATCCAGGGTCCAACTACCACTAAGAAAACATTCAGTTTACCATAACAATAGCACAGGTCTTGCATAGACTCAACAATGCATTTGTCCTTGTTTTTTTCTGTTATCTGGAGATTTTTTTTTTTTCTTTCATTCTCATTTATCTTCCTTTCTTCCTTTTCTTGCTCTCTCAATCTTAGATACATATTTTTTTTTTTAAAGAAAACTCCCTTTATGTTATGAAGAATTTCCAATTGTGGCAGAACTTTTTCTGGGTTTAGTACCATTTTTTTCAGAACTGAAAATATTTAAATTACTGTATTAATTTATTTGTGCATGTACTCTGTCCATGTGATTGTCCAGGCAAGAATACTGGAGTGGGTAGTCATCCCCTTCTCCAGTGGATCTTCCTGACCCAGGGATTGAACCCTGGTCTCCCTCATTGCAGGTGAATTCTTTGCCGATTGAGCTACCAGGATACCTCTTTATATATGGATGTAAAGTTAAATCTAAATGTCTTTTTAAACAAATTGTTTTATTTCTTATTTCAATTTTCCATCATGATATAAAAAAATTACCTCTAAGTTTCATCTGTAAGACTGTATTTTTAAAAGTAATAGACATTTTATTCCACATGTACTTATTTGCTATTCAAAGTGAAGCTGGTTTTCTAACATATTTTTCAAAAGTGAGCCAAGTGTCACAGAGCCATTTGTCAAATAACTCTTTCTTTCCCTACTAATTTATAAAGGTACCTATAACAAAAAGAAAAATTTTCGCATTTATACTTGTATAAATGATTTTGAAATTATTAATAGAATTCAACTATTTATTGTCAATATAAAATATTAAAATCTATCTTGTCAGAAAATAATTCTATTGTAATCATTTTAGGTTAAAAATTTTGCCTTCTCTGTTTTTCAAAGTGTTACAAAGTGACCAGGTGATGGGTATTGAGTTGAATATGCTGATGAAATCACAAAGGTGATGGGTATTTTTAGTTGAATATGTCATCAACTGAGCTTCAATATTTCTTCATATTCTTCTGTTCCTTGTTCCTTGTCACATATGTATTGGATTGGCCAAAACATTCATTCAGAATGTTCTGGTCAATTCAATAGTTTTGTGTGGTCACTAAATCCAGGGTCCAACTACCACTAAGAAAACATTCAGTTTACCATAACAATAGCACAGGTCTTGCATAGACTCAACAATGCATTTGTCCTTGTTTTTTTCTGTTATCTGGAGATTTTTTTTTTTTCTTTCATTCTCATTTATCTTCCTTTCTTCCTTTTCTTGCTCTCTCAATCTTAGATACATATTTTTTTTTTTAAAGAAAACTCCCTTTATGTTATGAAGAATTTCCAATTGTGGCAGAACTTTTTCTGGGTTTAGTACCATTTTTTTCAGAACTGAAAATATTTAAATTACTGTATTAATTTATTTGTGCATGTACTCTGTCCATGTGATTGTCCAGGCAAGAATACTGGAGTGGGTAGTCATCCCCTTCTCCAGTGGATCTTCCTGACCCAGGGATTGAACCCTGGTCTCCCTCATTGCAGGTGAATTCTTTGCCGATTGAGCTACCAGGGATACCTCTTTATATATGGATGTAAAGTTAAATCTAAATGTCTTTTTAAACAAATTGTTTTATTTCTTATTTCAATTTTCCATCATGATATAAAAAAATTACCTCTAAGTTTCATCTGTAAGACTGTATTTTTAAAAGTAATAGACATTTTATTCCACATGTACTTATTTGCTATTCAAAGTGAAGCTGGTTTTCTAACATATTTTTCAAAAGTGAGCCAAGTGTCACAGAGCCATTTGTCAAATAACTCTTTCTTTCCCTACTAATTTATAAAGGTACCTATAACAAAAAGAAAAATTTTCGCATTTATACTTGTATAAATGATTTTGAAATTATTAATAGAATTCAACTATTTATTGTCAATATAAAATATTAAAATCTATCTTGTCAGAAAATAATTCTATTGTAATCATTTTAGGTTAAAAATTTTGCCTTCTCTGTTTTTTCAAAGTGTTACAAAGTGACCTTTTACAGGTGATGGGTATTGAGTTGAATATGCTGATGAAATCACTTGGTTTATAAAATGTTTGATAAAAAAATGAAACCTTAAGCTACCAGCTGTGTTTGAACAGATGATGTTTTTCTGCCTAATGCACCAATATTCATTAAACAGAAATATGTGTCCAAAGTTCAGGTATGAATAAAAATGAAATGGATTTTCTCAGTGCTTACATTTTAATCTCTATTAGGTCATCATGTCTCAATACTTTTATGATTTGTACTTTGTTCTTCAATATAAACAAGCAATTAAAATATTACAAAGCTTCCATGAACTCTGAAGAACTTTTGTTCTCATTACTAATCATTTTTAACTGGAATTCTGTAGTTAGCTTTACAAACTTGCGCAATTGGCTAATTCTAAGAGGGTGTTCTATTCTTCTTTTCATCCTTATTTCCCTAAAATCTATATCCATATTAGGGATATTATTTACAAGTTAAGAATATACAAGTTAAGAATAAGTTTAATTATTTCTAATATTTTATATTATGCTTTCTATACAATAATTAACAATCATATTACATTGTGTACTTATCTAATATATTAATATCTATCACATGTGAAGAATGACCAGAATTCACTGTTACGTATGTCTCATTTGTCTGTTTCTATTTACCAATACATGATACTCTTTCATTACACAAGTGGACCTTTTAAATTCATGGTATATCATCAGCCCTCTCTAGTCCATCCATCACCCTTCCCCTAACTCCCTTTTCCTTACCATCCCTTTCACAGTTCCCCTCACCCTCTCCAACCTATTTTAACCTCTTGGAAAATGTATAAAGTAAGACAAGAAGAAATATGTTTATTTCAGTTTATAATAAATATTTACCTCAGTGTATCATCTAGTCAATAGAGTAAGACAAGTAAAACAAGCAAGAAACATGTGTATATCAGTTTATAATTAATGTGTTTATTTCAGTCTATCAACTAGTCAATACATTTGTTTATTAAAGGGAAATTTATTTTGAGAAATAATTGTCATGTTTTATATATTTTGTAAATATTATGAATATTTTTATCACTCATTATTCATGACTTCTGAACCATTGATTCAGTTTTTCATTAGAAATCTAATGATCATATTCAGTTTAATATATAATGTATTTTTAAATGATCTTATTTCATAGAGTGAATTGATTAGGTGGTTCTGACCATACTAAATTTCTGACCATATTTAATTTCATAGATGATTCATTAAAACTCACTTTTTAATTTTCATAGATCCTAAGAATATCAATGCCATTGGTTTCATCACATTTATTAGTTTTGTTTATTTTATGTGTTAAACTTGATGGTCATAAAAATCCAGGTCAGTTATTGTTTTACTGTGATTCATTATTTACCATGATTTAAAATGGAAAATTTAGCTAATCTAGCTTTAAAAATTGTGTCAAAAACTATGTATACACTATGCATGTTCTCTGAGAACCGTGGGAAGAACAGCTTTATCCTCAGAGATAGCTCCTTTCTTTAATGTACAACATTAAAGTGGTTTCCATTTGCAGAATCAATTTGATACAAGGCAGGTGTCCCAGTGAAAGAAATTCTAGTTTTATTCACCCTTTATTGAGCACTTCATTTTTTTCCTTAATTAAACTTTTAGGTTCCTGTCAAGAGTAATGTAATTGCTTTTATTTTTATTCAAAGACCTACAATCTAGCCAGCTAATTAATCATAAAATATACATATATAGACATGACACACATGTGTATGATAAATTTTTATTTTTCAAGGCATAGAAAACTATTCTATAAATTGTTTTAATCACCATTTCCCCCCACAGAAACAAGTGAACTTTACTTGCTCCATAAGACACCGATTAAGGAATTGAAATGATCTCCACATACTTCTTCAGTTACTGTGATGAAAGGGTTCTTATACTTGATGAAAATATGTATGAAGGAACTAATATTCTCAAAGCAAGTATAAGTCACCATATTTGGATATTTCTATTATAGTAACACTAAAAGAAATATAAAGGAAATGTTTTAAACTAAAGAAATGTTAATAAGCAGTTTGTATTCAATAATCTGTGCATTTAACAATATTAGGAAAATATAATATGGAAATCAAGATAAAATCATTGAATATTATAAAATTACAATCATTTAAATAACATAATGGGACAACGTACTCCAAAACACAGCCCGAATGGGTCACAGAATACAGTAAGCAATAATTGGATCTGAATTTAAATTAGAAAAAAGTCTCATTATTTACAATACAAGAATGTTCTTTCCTAATAATTAGGCCCTAAGCAGAACTGCGCACCTGTGGGTCAAGAGTGGCCCTCAGCACTAAACAATGATCCTCAGACACTGGGTTTTTTCAATAAATTTATTTAGTTGTCCTACATTTACCAGGTCATTCATTTTTCACTATTTGAATCATTAGTTGAAAAATATCCAGCCACATCTGACTTAGAATAGTTTTATGGTTTGTAATAAATCTTTTATAATAGATTTATGAAAGTTTTGAAAATGCTTTCTCTGCTCATAAGATTTCTACCTGGTAAGTTGTTGTTCAGTCATTAAACTATGTATGACTTTTGCCCCCATGGACTGCAGCCTGCCAGGCTCCTCTGTCTTCCTCTATTTGATAAGTAGGAAAATATAAAAGCACCATAAACATGATATTAAAAAATAAAAGACAAGGGTGAGCAGAAGAAGAGATAAATTGTATAGATGACATTTCAGGCTAGGTAGTCTTAGAAGAGCAAATAGTATGAATTTGTCTTTTGGAAACCTTCTAATTTTTCATTATGATCTGTAATATCTTGTTTACCTTCACTTTTATGAACATTTTTCTTCCAGTTTTATTGAGATATAATTGGCATAAAAATTCATAAGCCATTCCCAGAAACAAGTGAACTTTACTTGCTCCATAAGACACCGATTAAGGAATTGAAATGATCTCCACATACTTCTTCAGTTACTGTGATGAAAGGGTTCTTATACTTGATGAAAATATGTATGAAGGAACTAATATTCTCAAAGCAAGTATAAGTCACCATATTTGGATATTTCTATTATAGTAACACTAAAAGAAATATAAAGGAAATGTTTTAAACTAAAGAAATGTTAATAAGCAGTTTGTATTCAATAATCTGTGCATTTAACAATATTAGGAAAATATAATATGGAAATCAAGATAAAATCATTGAATATTATAAAATTACAATCATTTAAATAACATAATGGGACAACGTACTCCAAAACACAGCCCGAATGGGTCACAGAATACAGTAAGCAATAATTGGATCTGAATTTAAATTAGAAAAAAGTCTCATTATTTACAATACAAGAATGTTCTTTCCTAATAATTAGGCCCTAAGCAGAACTGCGCACCTGTGGGTCAAGAGTGGCCCTCAGCACTAAACAATGATCCTCAGACACTGGGTTTTTTCAATAAATTTATTTAGTTGTCCTACATTTACCAGGTCATTCATTTTTCACTATTTGAATCATTAGTTGAAAAATATCCAGCCACATCTGACTTAGAATAGTTTTATGGTTTGTAATAAATCTTTTATAATAGATTTATGAAAGTTTTGAAAATGCTTTCTCTGCTCATAAGATTTCTACCTGGTAAGTTGTTGTTCAGTCATTAAACCATGTATGACTTTTGCCCCTATGGACTGCAGCCTGCCAGGCTCCTCTGTCTTCCTCTATTTGATAAGTAGGAAAATATAAAAGCACCATAAACATGATATTAAAAAATAAAAGACAAGGGTGAGCAGAAGAAGAGATAAATTGTATAGATGACATTTCAGGCTAGGTAGTCTTAGAAGAGCAAATAGTATGAATTTGTCTTTTGGAAACCTTCTAATTTTTCATTATGATCTGTAATATCTTGTTTACCTTCACTTTTATGAACATTTTTCTTCCAGTTTTATTGAGATATAATTGGCATTCAGCACTGCTTAAAGTGTACAGTATAATGATTTAACTATTTATGTGCACCATGAAATGATTACCACATTAACATTAGAAAAGTATTCTTTTAGCAAATGTTGTGGATTACTTATAAATGATTGAATGTCTTAGTTGACATACTCCAGCCTCTACAAAAACAACACAAAACACTGAGGTAACCCCCAAAAATCAAACAGAGCTTTTGATCTCTATCAGAGGAAATGAAACACCTTTCTTTCTCCTACTTTGGACCTCTGTTTACCTTGTCCTCCCTCCACAACCTCGACATTAGATTATCTTGTGTCATGAACTAAAGCCACAGCCAGATGACTATAATTAAATAATCTCACTGCTGTAACTAAGGAAAGCATTCTCTTCTCTTCTTTCATCTTCAGAGATGCCTAAATGAAAAAAGGCATCAGACTCACTCGGCACAGTATCAAGTAATTTGCTGTGTTCCATATACACATCTTTTTACACCACATGATATCCTTGTGTCACCCAATAAGACTACTAAGGAGCTAATCTTCTTTTTAACACCATGAATATAAGAAATCACAATATAACTTCTAATTTAGGTTCAATAGCAAATATTTCTCATGAAAGATTTATTCACTCTAAAACATACATGTATCATGTATTAACATGGCATAATTAAACTCAGAGCAAAGAGGTTTCCCAAACAAATTAATTCAAGCATGGTAGTTCATTGTTTAGACAAGACTTATTCTGTTTCAATGAGTGAGGCAAATAATAAATCTACCCATGAAGTGTAGTACAACAGAAATACAGCCCTTGTGGGCGAGCATCATTCCTAAGTCTACATCTCACCTTGACGTTTATTTTCTATAAGTACTGTGTTTACCCTTTAGACAGTATTAAGAGGGCATTCATCTTTGGCAAGATTGCAAGTCATTGACATTATCTCTTCCTTGGGCAATAAAGAAACTTTTTTCTAGATGTGAAAGGATTTAAACCAGAATAAATTGCATAATGCACACATTTCTGGCTGCTTTCACTATCAACAAAGTACTAAATAGGACATGCATGACTGATGTGTATTTTGAATAATGTCTGCTTCCAGTGTAACAAACTTTCTTTTCAAGCCATATGGCTGTATAATCTTTCCTTTAAAAACTGCTTTGAGTAAAATTTATCATCATTTTGAGTTGTGGGAATGCTATACTTCATTGTCACTTAGACTAACTGAATAAATTAATTTAGATTCATTTTCATATCCTTATGGGAATCGCCTATCTTAATTCCTTCCTTTCTCTCATTCTCACTCAATCTTTCTTTGTATAGGTTATATATATGTAACATCTACAAATTCTGATTCGCTCAAAGTGATTTGAATTACAAGTTAGTAAAGAAAGAATATTAACATCAGTTGAATGCGTTATTGAATAGGGTTAAATTATTCAATGGTGCCAGTCTATTACCACAATAATATCTATATTACTCATGCAATATACTGGTAATATAGGGCTTCCTAGGTGGTGCTAGTGGTAAAGAACCCATCTGCCAATGCACGAGACATAAAAATTTCCAAAAAGGGGCAAAACTAATCATACCAGCATCTATCTTCTTTAACACCACTGACCATAAGACTACTAAGGAGCTAATCTTCTTTTTAACACCATGAATATAAGAAATCACAATATAACTTCTAATTTAGGTTCAATAGCAAATATTTCTCATGAAAGATTTATTCACTCTAAAACATACATGTATCATGTATTAACATGGCATAATTAAACTCAGAGCAAAGAGGTTTCCCAAACAAATTAATTCAAGCATGGTAGTTCATTGTTTAGACAAGACTTATTCTGTTTCAATGAGTGAGGCAAATAATAAATCTACCCATGAAGTGTAGTACAACAGAAATACAGCCCTTGTGGGCGAGCATCATTCCTAAGTCTACATCTCACCTTGACGTTTATTTTCTATAAGTACTGTGTTTACCCTTTAGACAGTATTAAGAGGGCATTCATCTTTGGCAAGATTGCAAGTCATTGACATTATCTCTTCCTTGGGCAATAAAGAAACTTTTTTCTAGATGTGAAAGGATTTAAACCAGAATAAATTGCATAATGCACACATTTCTGGCTGCTTTCACTATCAACAAAGTACTAAATAGGACATGCATGACTGATGTGTATTTTGAATAATGTCTGCTTCCAGTGTAACAAACTTTCTTTTCAAGCCATATGGCTGTATAATCTTTCCTTTAAAAACTGCTTTGAGTAAAATTTATCATCATTTTGAGTTGTGGGAATGCTATACTTCATTGTCACTTAGACTAACTGAATAAATTAATTTAGATTCATTTTCATATCCTTATGGGAATCGCCTATCTTAATTCCTTCCTTTCTCTCATTCTCACTCAATCTTTCTTTGTATAGGTTATATATATGTAACATCTACAAATTCTGATTCGCTCAAAGTGATTTGAATTACAAGTTAGTAAAGAAAGAATATTAACATCAGTTGAATGCGTTATTGAATAGGGTTAAATTATTCAATGGTGCCAGTCTATTACCCCACAATAATATCTATATTACTCATGCAATATACTGGTAATATAGGGCTTCCCAGGTGGTGCTAGTGGTAAAGAACCCATCTGCCAATGCAGGAGACATAAGACACATGGGTTTGATCCCTGGGTTGGGAAGATACTCCGGAGGAGGGCAAAAAAACTCACTCCATCATTCTTACCTAGAGAATCCCATGGATAGGGGAGCCTGGTTGGCTACCGTCCATAGGATTGCAAAGAGTTGGACACGACTGAAGTGGCTTAGCACACATACACACACATACTCGTAATACACTGTAATAAACCTAGTAAAAGTTTCTAGAGAGACATGCTGAAAAGATTAGAACACTGCATCTTGTAGAGAATTGGCACTTATTCAATGTTTTCTCCCTGAAGTCATGTGACAAGCAAAAAGTCAAAATATAGAGATACATAGATAGAGATAGGAAAACTAAAGTCTGATAACTCTCAAAATCATACCTTGTCCTTATACAATAAAATGCACTGTTATGTAGTTTTAAAGTAGGGATTCTTATACAGTTCCACTACTTACTGTATGGCTTTTGGTAAGTCTGTAACTTTTCTGTTCCTCAGTTTCTCAGTCTGTAAAATTTTGCTTAGCTAACTCAATTAATGTGAGGATCAAATGACATACTATCTGCGAAGTATGTAAGCTTAATATGCATAAATATTTATTACTTTTAAATTATTGACTAACAATTTTAAAATGTATTAAGAACTTATTACATGCCAGGCATTATTTTAAGTAAAATCAGTATTAATATTATCTGCATTTTACAGAAAAGGTAAACTGAGACTCTGTGAGGTGACAGTACTTCCCTGTCATATAGTTATTAAGGTGTCAATTTTGAGTTCATGGCCAAAGTGTCTGGCTCTAATGTATATCTCATGAGTTGGCCAGAAAGTTCATTTCATTTTAAGTAAAAATCAAAGATACATTTTTTCATTTTCATGAATAATTTTATTACTTTTTAAAATTAATTTATTTTTAATTGAAGGGTAATATTTTTAACAGTATTGTGTTGGTTTCTGCCATACATCAGCATGAATTGCCCATAGCTATGCATATATCCCCTCCCTGTTGAACCTTCCTCCCACCCTATCCCACCCCTCTAGGTTGTCACAGAGCCCTGGTTTGAATTACCTGAGTCATACAGCAAATTCCCCTGGCTATTTTACACATGATAGTGTGTATGTTTCCATGCAACTCTCTCCATGCACCCTACCCTATCCTTCTCCCCACTGTGTTCACAAGTCTGTTCTCTATGTCTCCATTGCTTCACTCCAAAGGGGTTCATCAGTACTATTTATAGTTTCTATGTATATATATATATATATATATATATATATATATACACACACATTAATATACAATATTTGTTTTTCTCTTTCTGATTTGCTTCATTCTGTATAATAGGCTATAGGTTCATCCCTCATTAGAACTGACTCACATGTGTTCCCTTTTATGACAGAGTAATATTCCTTTGCATGCATGTTTCATAGTCTCTTTATCTATGGATATCAAAGTTGCTTCCATGTTCTATCTATTGTAAATAATGCTGGAATGGACATTGGGGTTGCATGTATTATTTTCAGTTATGGTTTTCTCTGGGTATATGCCCAGTAGTGGAATTTTTGGGTCATATAATAGTTTCTTTTCTAGTTTTTTTAGGAATATCTATCTTGTCATCTGTAGTGGCTATATCAATTTCTATTCCCACCAACAGTGCAGGAGATCAAAGATGGCATAAACAGATGGAGATATATTCCACTTTTCTGGGTTGAAAGAAATGATATTGTGAAAATGACTGTACTACCTAATACAATTTCTAGGTTCAATGCAATCCCTATCAAATTGTTGCTCAGTCACTAAGTCATGTCCGGATCTTTGTGACTCCACGAACTGCAGGAAACAAGGCTTCTCTTTCACCTTTTCCCAGAGTTTACTCAAACTCATGTCCATTGAGTCAATGATGCCATCCAACTGTCTCATCCTCTGCCACCATCTGCTGTTACTGTCCTCAATCTTTTGTCAGCTCTTTGCATGACATGGCCAAAGTGTTGAATCTTCAGCTTCAGCATCAGTCCCTCCAATGTATATTCCACATTGATATCCTTTAGGATTGACTGCTTTGATCTCCTTGCAGTCCAAGTATGCATATATCCCTCCCTGTTGAATTCCTCCCATACCCACCCTCTAGTTTCACAGAGCCCTGGTTTGAATTACCTGAGTCATACAGCAAATTCCCCTGGCTATTTTACACATGATAGTGTGTATGTTTCCATGCAACTCTCTCCATGCACCCTACCCTATCCTTCTCCCCACTGTGTTCACAAGTCTGTTCTCTATGTCTCCATTGCTTCACTCCAAAGGGGTTCATCAGTACTATTTATAGTTTCTATGTATATATATATATATATATATATATATATATATATACACACACATTAATATACAATATTTGTTTTTCTCTTTCTGATTTGCTTCATTCTGTATAATAGGCTATAGGTTCATCCCTCATTAGAACTGACTCACATGTGTTCCCTTTTATGACAGAGTAATATTCCTTTGCATGCATGTTTCATAGTCTCTTTATCTATGGATATCAAAGTTGCTTCCATGTTCTATCTATTGTAAATAATGCTGGAATGGACATTGGGGTTGCATGTATTATTTTCAGTTATGGTTTTCTCTGGGTATATGCCCAGTAGTGGAATTTTTGGGTCATATAATAGTTTCTTTTCTAGTTTTTTTAGGAATATCTATCTTGTCATCTGTAGTGGCTATATCAATTTCTATTCCCACCAACAGTGCAGGAGATCAAAGATGGCATAAACAGATGGAGATATATTCCACTTTTCTGGGTTGAAAGAAATGATATTGTGAAAATGACTGTACTACCTAATACAATTTCTAGGTTCAATGCAATCCCTATCAAATTGTTGCTCAGTCACTAAGTCATGTCCGGATCTTTGTGACTCCACGAACTGCAGGAAACAAGGCTTCTCTTTCACCTTTTCCCAGAGTTTACTCAAACTCATGTCCATTGAGTCAATGATGCCATCCAACTGTCTCATCCTCTGCCACCATCTGCTGTTACTGTCCTCAATCTTTTGTCAGCTCTTTGCATGACATGGCCAAAGTGTTGAATCTTCAGCTTCAGCATCAGTCCCTCCAATGTATATTCCACATTGATATCCTTTAGGATTGACTGCTTTGATCTCCTTGCAGTCCAAGAGACTCTCAAGAGTCTTCTCCAGCACCACAGTTGTAAAGCATCAATTTTTTGGTGCTCAGCCTTATTTATGGTCCAACTCTCACATCCACGCATGACTACTGTAAAAACTATAGCTTTGACTATACAAAACTTTGTCAGCGAAGTGATGTCTTTGCCTTTTAATATGCTGTCAAGGTTTGTCATACTTTTCCAATGGCACTTTTCACAGAACTAGACAAAAAATTTCACCACTTACTTGTAAACACAAAAGACCCTGAATAGTCAAAGTAATCTTGAGAAAGAAGAAGGAAGCAGGAGGAAACAACCTTCCTGACTTCAGACTATACTACAAAGCTATAGTCATAAATATAGCATAGTATTAGCACACACACACACACACAAAAAGAAATATAGACCAATGGAACAAGAAAGAAAGCCCAGAGACAATTCCACACACACCGTTGGGCACCTTATCTTTGACAAAGGAGGCAAAAACATACAATGGAGGAAAGATCTTCTTTTCAATAATTGGTGTTGGGAAAACTTGACAACTATGTGCAAAATAATGAAATTAGAATACTTCCTAACACCATACACAAAGATAAACTCAAAATGGATCAAATGTAAGACTAGAATCCCATAGAGGAAAACATAGACAGAACACTATGACAAATCACAGCAAAATGCTATATGACCTACCTCATAGAGTAATGGAATTAAAAAAAAAAATCAAGTGGGACCTAATTAAACTTAAAAGCTTTTGCACAGCAAAGGAAACTATAACAAGGTGAAAAGACAATGAAGAGAATAGCAAGTGAAACAACTGACAAAGGATTATTTTCTGAAATATACAAGCAGTTCATATAATTGCTCAATATCATAAAAACAACCCATGAAAAAGGCTGAAACAGACATTTCTCCAAAGAAAACATACAGATGACTACTAAACACATGAAAATATGCTCAACTTTGCTCATTACTAGAGAAACTAAATCAAAGCAACAGTGAGCTACACTAACCATCATGGCCAGTTTAAAGCTCAGATATCCTCCATTTTTGATTTCCTTTAGGATTGACTGCTTTGATCTCCTTGCAGTCCAAGAGACTCTCAAGAGTCTTCTCCAGCACCACAGTTGTAAAGCATCAATTTTTTGGTGCTCAGCCTTATTTATGGTCCAACTCTCACATCCACGCATGACTACTGTAAAAACTATAGCTTTGACTATACAAAACTTTGTCAGCGAAGTGATGTCTTTGCCTTTTAATATGCTGTCAAGGTTTGTCATACTTTTCCAATGGCACTTTTCACAGAACTAGACAAAAAATTTCACCACTTACTTGTAAACACAAAAGACCCTGAATAGTCAAAGTAATCTTGAGAAAGAAGAAGGAAGCAGGAGGAAACAACCTTCCTGACTTCAGACTATACTACAAAGCTATAGTCATAAATATAGCATAGTATTAGCACACACACACACACAAAAAGAAATATAGACCAATGGAACAAGAAAGAAAGCCCAGAGACAATTCCACACACACCGTTGGGCACCTTATCTTTGACAAAGGAGGCAAAAACATACAATGGAGGAAAGATCTTCTTTTCAATAATTGGTGTTGGGAAAACTTGACAACTATGTGCAAAATAATGAAATTAGAATACTTCCTAACACCATACACAAAGATAAACTCAAAATGGATCAAATGTAAGACTAGAATCCCATAGAGGAAAACATAGACAGAACACTATGACAAATCACAGCAAAATGCTATATGACCTACCTCATAGAGTAATGGAATTAAAAAAAAAAATCAAGTGGGACCTAATTAAACTTAAAAGCTTTTGCACAGCAAAGGAAACTATAACAAGGTGAAAAGACAATGAAGAGAATAGCAAGTGAAACAACTGACAAAGGATTATTTTCTGAAATATACAAGCAGTTCATATAATTGCTCAATATCATAAAAACAACCCATGAAAAAGGCTGAAACAGACATTTCTCCAAAGAAAACATACAGATGACTACTAAACACATGAAAATATGCTCAACTTTGCTCATTACTAGAGAAACTAAATCAAAGCAACAGTGAGATATCACCTCACACCATTCATAATGACCATCATCAAAAAATCTACAATGAGTGCTGGAGAGGGTGTGGAGAAAAACAGAGAATTTTGCTGAACAACAGATTCACTAACTGAATGAACTTTTTGGCCAGCCCAATACATACTGAACTATTGCGATATTTCTCAACTCACGCAAAAATGTAGAAAATTAAGAAAACAAAGATGTAGAACAACAGCAAAAAATATTTCAATTATATTGTGCTGTGCTAAGGCGCTTCAGTTGTGTACGACTCTTTGGGACCCTAAGGATGATAGCCCTCCAGGTTCTTCTGTCCATGGGATCTCCAGGCAAGAATACTGGAATTGGTTGCCATTCCCTTCTCCAGGGGATCTTCCCCACCCAGAGACTGAAGCCACGTCTCCTGCATTGCAGGCAGACTCTTTACCATCTGAGCCACAAGGGAAGTCCCAAAATATACAAAGAACACTTAAAATTTGGCGAAAGAATAGCAAATTAAGAAAACAATGAAATACCACTGCATATCTACAAGAATGGTCAAAATCCAAAATACTTACAACATTAAATGCTGGTAAGGATGTGGAGAAAAAAGAACTTTCATTCATGCTGATGGAAATACAAAATGGTACAGATACTTTGGAAAAGCGTTTGTCAGTTTCTTACAAAACTAAACATATTCTTACCATGCAATCCAACAATCTTTCTCCTTTGTATTTACCCTAAACAGTTGAAAACTTCTGTCCACACAAAATCGTGCACACAGGTATTTATAGCTAGCCTTATTCATAATCATAGGGCTTTCCAGGTGGCTCTGTGGGCAAAGAATATGCTTGTAATTCAAGAGACACAGGAGATGTGGGTTCAATCCTTGGATTGGGAAAATCCCTTGGAGAAGAGCAACTCATTCCAGTATCCATGCCTGGAGAATCCCATGGACAGAGGAGCCTGGTGGGATACAGTCCTTAGGGTCTCAAAGAGATGGACATGACTGAAGTGACTTAACACACACATATAAAAGCAAAAAGAAATACAAACAATAAAGAAGCAAAGAAATGGCTAAATTGTAATAAATCTATATAGTTCAGTACTAAGCAAAATGAAAACTGTTTACAAAAGCTGATTTAAAAATCTTATATATTAACAATTTACAGTGCTAAATAAAGATTTTCTTGGGAACATCTATTTCTTAGATTTACACAATTTTAACTGTAATAGTCTGGTTTCCACTTCAGCACAAATATTCAAAAAGTATTAAATCATTATTAAGGAAATTGCATCTACAATTGAAATTTTAGAATTTTAGGTTGCATGGAAAATATTGGTGAAGTTCTTTCTTGCTGTTGAGGCAAGTTTTAGAGTGCTCCTTTTTATTATTCAGTTGATACACTTTATTGACATATTCCAATGACTTCTGGAGTTTAACCAAGCTCCAGGTTGCTAAGGCGCTTCAGTTGTACGACTCTTTGGGACCCTAAGGATGATAGCCCTCCAGGTTCTTCTGTCCATGGGATCTCCAGGCAAGAATACTGGAATTGGTTGCCATTCCCTTCTCCAGGGGATCTTCCCCACCCAGAGACTGAAGCCACGTCTCCTGCATTGCAGGCAGACTCTTTACCATCTGAGCCACAAGGGAAGTCCCAAAATATACAAAGAACACTTAAAATTTGGCGAAAGAATAGCAAATTAAGAAAACAATGAAATACCACTGCATATCTACAAGAATGGTCAAAATCCAAAATACTTACAACATTAAATGCTGGTAAGGATGTGGAGAAAAAAGAACTTTCATTCATGCTGATGGAAATACAAAATGGTACAGATACTTTGGAAAAGCGTTTGTCAGTTTCTTACAAAACTAAACATATTCTTACCATGCAATCCAACAATCTTTCTCCTTTGTATTTACCCTAAACAGTTGAAAACTTCTGTCCACACAAAATCGTGCACACAGGTATTTATAGCTAGCCTTATTCATAATCATAGGGCTTTCCAGGTGGCTCTGTGGGCAAAGAATATGCTTGTAATTCAAGAGACACAGGAGATGTGGGTTCAATCCTTGGATTGGGAAAATCCCTTGGAGAAGAGCAACTCATTCCAGTATCCATGCCTGGAGAATCCCATGGACAGAGGAGCCTGGTGGGATACAGTCCTTAGGGTCTCAAAGAGATGGACATGACTGAAGTGACTTAACACACACATATAAAAGCAAAAAGAAATACAAACAATAAAGAAGCAAAGAAATGGCTAAATTGTAATAAATCTATATAGTTCAGTACTAAGCAAAATGAAAACTGTTTACAAAAGCTGATTTAAAAATCTTATATATTAACAATTTACAGTGCTAAATAAAGATTTTCTTGGGAACATCTATTTCTTAGATTTACACAATTTTAACTGTAATAGTCTGGTTTCCACTTCAGCACAAATATTCAAAAGTATTAAATCATTATTAAGGAAATTGCATCTACAATTGAAATTTTAGAATTTTAGGTTGCATGGAAAATATTGGTGAAGTTCTTTCTTGCTGTTGAGGCAAGTTTTAGAGTGCTCCTTTTTATTATTCAGTTGATACACTTTATTGACATATTCCAATGACTTCTGGAGTTTAACCAAGCTCCAGGAGATGGTGAAGGACCAGAAAACCTGATGTGCTACATGCTACAGTCCATGGGTTCTCAGATTTGGACATGACTTAGCTAATGAACTGAGCTGAACTGAACTGAATGACTTACATTATAACATAATTATTAGGGACAATTTTCAAGTGTTATCCTTTCTAAATATCACTTGGTTTAATTTTTAATAAACTTTTAATTAAATTTTCCTAGCAAATTCTCTTTATAAAAATTTTTATAAAAACATCAAAAGTACATTTTTGTATATATGAAGTCTAAAAACTACAAGAATTCTGCAATAGTGAAATAAATACTTTTGATTATTTGTTACCTTCTTCTCTCATTATTGAAAAATAATGTAAGTTAAAAGAGAATTTGGGGGGCTTCCGCTGGTGGTCCAGTGGATAAGGACACCGCCTTGCAGTGCAAGGGGCGCCGGTTCGAGCCCTGGCCTGGGAAGATCCCACGTGCCATGGAGCGGCTGGACTGATGTGTCCAATTACTGAGCCGGAGCTCTGGAGCGCATGCGCCCAGAACCGGCGCTCTGCGACAATAGACGCCACCACCAGCGCTCTGCGACAACAGACGCCACCGCGATGGGAGGCCCGCAGGAGCCAAAGAACAAAGACGGATGGAAAAACAAAGAAATGAAAGGCCAATAGAAGTGGCCCACCCGCTCCCCTCCCTCCCCAACGCGACCCCCGCCCAAAATAAATAAATAAATAAAATCTTTAAAAAAAAAAAAAAGAGAATTTGGGATGGAAACTATGTCATTTTAGAATAAGTATTTTTTCATGGAGTATCAAATGATCTGAGTAACCTTATGACATCTTTTCTTTCTACAAAATATGGATTGGTTAATGACAGCATTCAGATTTCAGGTTTTTCAAAGTGCATTCTCATCAACATTAATATTAAACTTAAATATTAAACAGCACAAAGCATCCAATTCCAAGTTAAACATTCTATAATATAAAATTTCAAAAAGCATTAAATGGATCAGAAGTCCTTGCATGTATCAATAATATCGATGCCTGTCAGGTTACATCTGGTCCCTATGATATTCCTAGTATGCTTTCCAAAGAGAGTATTCCATTCATTTATTTCCACATAGAAACCATGATCATTGTAAAATCATTATGTGGATAATTACCTTCAGAACAGTCACTTTTAGTATATTATTTTTTTCATTCTTATAATTAGCTCATACATTTTGTGTGAAAAGTCTCTGCCCAGAGAAGGTTCTGAAGAGGAATGGCTAAGATCAGAAGCTCTGGCAGAATGAAATTTCATGAGAATGGTACAGCTCTCACAAAAATGTTGTGACATTTGATGACATAATTGTTGAAAGTGACTAGAACAGTGTTGACATCTAGTAAAAGCTCACTAAGTGAGTGCCTTATTGAGTACATTGAAATCAAGGAAGAGATACTATCATTCATGTTCATTTTGTCTGCACATTACTACAGTTTTATTTAATAGTTCATCATTTTCTATTTATGATATAGGAAAAATTCAGTTGTTCTTGTAGTTTTTCAGAATTGTACTGAGTATGAAGCAGTAGTTGGCAACACATTTTCTTTCTCATATTTAGTCTTCAATGCTTCTTTTAATTTAAACTTAAAAATTCTGAGTCTTAAAATTATGTGTTGTGTGCTTCTTTTGTATTATTTTTCAGTTTTAATGATGCTATCAGAAAGAAAGGGAAATTTTTCATATATATAAATTTGTCAATTTATTATCAGTGAAGAGGCGCCTAGTAGTTTTCATTTCATTGTAGCACTATTTCTATAAGGGAAACCTTGGATTTTTTTCTTTTCTGTTTTTGAACTCTTGATTCCTTTCTAAAAGGTCTGAATTACTAAAGTTGTCAGATTCAGGTTCAGATTTCTCTTTTGCCCTCAGTCCGTACCCAAGAACCATCTTCCCTTCTTGGGCATGGATTATGTTTGGTTGAGAAGGAAGATTGTCCAGATTGATAAAGCGATACCCCTGGGAAAAGATGATTAACATGTATAAAGGGATTTCCCTGCAGTATAAATACCAGCACGCGCTGCCCCGGTGCTTCAGAGCCTCCCCGATGTATATATGCAGGTAGTGAGATTTGAAACAGCCCTTTGAAATGGTCATGTAATAAAATTGACTTGCGGAGTGGCACCTCTCTTCTGTTTTCTATTCTTTTGTGGGAATGAGTTGCCAACCTTTTACTTCGGCTGATACTTTTATACCTCTGAATTCTGAGTCTTCTGCAACTCTGCCTCTGCTAATGCATCCCAGTGCTGCTGAGTGCCTACCAGTCTCCAACCACAGCACCAATGTGATGTCCGCAGGTACTGACTTCGGTAATGGTCCAAGTGTGGCTGCGCCTTGAGATGTCAGGAAGGGTGTTTTGAATCTTGTTAGTTGAGAATCTCATTGTTTCCTTTCATTTAATTTGTATTCAGCTAAATACAAGGATATAAAAGAAGGATATAAAAGAAGCCAAAATGTTTAAGAAAATTTTCAGTCTATATTAGTAAGTTAAGTAATTTTAAATTTTTTTTGATTTTATTATAAAGATCTGTTTTCTGTGTAAGTAAACAGTGAGTCTGAAAATCATTTTATGTCAACACCTGTGGATAAAGAGTAAAGCTAAAGAAATAGTGTAAAATAATTTAAAAGGGGATTTTTTTTTTTTGTCTTAGAGATTTATTCCGTTTTTAGATAAGATTTACTGCTATGTCTATTTGTTTACCACATAGTAAACAAAACTGAATCTTTCATAATGCTAACAACAGTGGATTTCAAAGAATAAAATAATTAGGTGTTTAAATACACTTAGTTCAGATAGTAAAGAATCTGCCTGCAGTGCAGGAGACCCAGGTTCGATCCTTAGATCAAAAGATCCCCTGGAGAAGGGAATGACAGTCCACTCCAGTATTCTTGCCTGGGGAAATCCATGCACAGAGGAGCCTGGAGGGATACAGTCCATGGGGTTGCAAAGAGTTAGACATGATTTGAGTGACTGACAATTTCATTTAAAAACACTTGTTTCCTTAGCATAATTAATTAACTCAGAAATCAAATCTAATATTTATATACTTATGTTTTAAACTTATTATTTTATATTGCAGTAAGACTAGTCAGCAATGTTGTGACAGATCCAGGTGGACAGCAAAGAAACTCAGTTATGCATATACATGTATCCATTCTTCCCCACGCCTTCCCATCCAGGCTAGAGGCAATACAATATTTAGAGCCTATGAACTGAGTTGAATTCTCTCAACATTTAGTTCTAAAGAGGCTTCAGTTTTTAACCAAGTTTTTATACTTTCTTAATATAATTTTCTTAAGTGAAAATTAAACTTGAGAATTCAAATGTATTGTCTCAAACATAACCAAGCCAATTAAGTGTGTTTTGTTAAAATGTCCATTTGTTATTCAGTAGCAAAGTGTTTTGATTAATAAACAAAGTCTTCAGCAAATGTCCCCTGTTAATAGCACTTTCTACTTGTTTTAAAAGCAGTCTAAATATAAAGTAAATTTTATATGTTTAAAAATCAAATTTGAGTTGATATATTTATATGCTGATTTCAAATATTTTAGCCTTATCTTTTTTATATAATTAAGCAGCTTAGAAGTTCAAAGTATCTGGAGATCATATATCTAGATTTTGTGAAAATTATTAATGCAGAGATTTTTTATCTACTAAAGAGTCTCAGAATTTAATTAAAAATATATTGATGGATACCTTCAAACAAAAAAAAAAGGGAAAAAATATAATAGAGTTTTTTTTTTGTCTTAGAGATTTATTCCGTTTTTAGATAAGATTTACTGCTATGTCTATTTGTTTACCACATAGTAAACAAAACTGAATCTTTCATAATGCTAACAACAGTGGATTTCAAAGAATAAAATAATTAGGTGTTTAAATACACTTAGTTCAGATAGTAAAGAATCTGCCTGCAGTGCAGGAGACCCAGGTTCGATCCTTAGATCAAAAGATCCCCTGGAGAAGGGAATGACAGTCCACTCCAGTATTCTTGCCTGGGGAAATCCATGCACAGAGGAGCCTGGAGGGATACAGTCCATGGGGTTGCAAAGAGTTAGACATGATTTGAGTGACTGACAATTTCATTTAAAAACACTTGTTTCCTTAGCATAATTAATTAACTCAGAAATCAAATCTAATATTTATATACTTATGTTTTAAACTTATTATTTTATATTGCAGTAAGACTAGTCAGCAATGTTGTGACAGATCCAGGTGGACAGCAAAGAAACTCAGTTATGCATATACATGTATCCATTCTTCCCCACGCTCCCCTCCCATCCAGGCTAGAGGCAATACAATATTTAGAGCCTATGAACTGAGTTGAATTCTCTCAACATTTAGTTCTAAAGAGGCTTCAGTTTTTAACCAAGTTTTTATACTTTCTTAATATAATTTTCTTAAGTGAAAATTAAACTTGAGAATTCAAATGTATTGTCTCAAACATAACCAAGCCAATTAAGTGTGTTTTGTTAAAATGTCCATTTGTTATTCAGTAGCAAAGTGTTTTGATTAATAAACAAAGTCTTCAGCAAATGTCCCCTGTTAATAGCACTTTCTACTTGTTTTAAAAGCAGTCTAAATATAAAGTAAATTTTATATGTTTAAAAATCAAATTTGAGTTGATATATTTATATGCTGATTTCAAATATTTTAGCCTTATCTTTTTTATATAATTAAGCAGCTTAGAAGTTCAAAGTATCTGGAGATCATATATCTAGATTTTGTGAAAATTATTAATGCAGAGATTTTTTATCTACTAAAGAGTCTCAGAATTTAATTAAAAATATATTGATGGATACCTTCAAACATAGAAAATATAATAGAGTACTTTTAACAGGATGTGTGGTATAAATAAATTTTAACAATTATCACATAGCTAATTGTATATTTTAAATACTGTTCATTTAAAAATGTTGAGAATAAGAAGTATAATACATTGCTTGCATAATCTACTGTGTGCAGATAGTATTTAACTAGAATAAAAATTGGAATTGAGGTTAAAATTAAGCAAAAGTGTGTTAGTGTGTCAGTCACAGAGTCTTTGTGACCCCATGGACTGTAGCTTACCAGGCTCCTCTGTCTATGAAATTCTCCAGGCAAGGATATTGGAGTGAGTAGCTGTTCTCTTCCCCAGGGTATTTTCCTGACCTAGGAATCCAACCCACCTTTCATGCATTGAAACTCTTTATCATCTGAGCCACTGTTGAGGTTAAAATTAACAAAGTTTAGGCTCAAAGCCTAAATTTAAGAAGTAAATTTAAAAAGTAATGATTTAAAAAGTAAATGAATAATATATTTAGTAGATTAGCCTATTATATGACTTCCCAAATCAGAAAAACAAAAGGAATTTAAACCTTGGAAATAAAAAAAGTCATAATCAGTAAAAATGACCTAATGTGTTTTAAATAACAGTAGCATTGATTTTATAATTTTTCCATCAAGTTGGAATCGTATCCACCTAATCACCTATGTAAAGAATTAGAAATAATGATTATAATGAGAGGAGCACTTGAATAGTGAATGCATTTCATGTTTATTTGTTTAATTTTGGAATGCACAGAAATCATTATAATGTCATTAAAATGACTTCAGTTCTCTCTATGTGTTAGTTTTAAAATGAAAATTTATTCAGATATTTTAATATATTAAAAATGAGTTATCATTAGAGAAATTATTTTGCTTTCTGAAAAAAAGTTACTAATAATAGTTGGGCTAATAGGTGAGCTGCATTTTCAAAAGGATTGTAAATCTCTTTACAATATCTCATATTATTCAAGAAGATACAATTATATTTATGTACCAGATAAAAGCAGTCTAAATATAAAGTAAATTTTATATGTTTAAAAATCAAATTTGAGTTGATATATTTATATGCTGATTTCAAATATTTTAGCCTTATCTTTTTTATATAATTAAGCAGCTTAGAAGTTCAAAGTATCTGGAGATCATATATCTAGATTTTGTGAAAATTATTAATGCAGAGATTTTTTATCTACTAAAGAGTCTCAGAATTTAATTAAAAATATATTGATGGATACCTTCAAACATAGAAAATATAATAGAGTACTTTTAACAGGATGTGTGGTATAAATAAATTTTAACAATTATCACATAGCTAATTGTATATTTTAAATACTGTTCATTTAAAAATGTTGAGAATAAGAAGTATAATACATTGCTTGCATAATCTACTGTGTGCAGATAGTATTTAACTAGAATAAAAATTGGAATTGAGGTTAAAATTAAGCAAAAGTGTGTTAGTGTGTCAGTCACAGAGTCTTTGTGACCCCATGGACTGTAGCTTACCAGGCTCCTCTGTCTATGAAATTCTCCAGGCAAGGATATTGGAGTGAGTAGCTGTTCTCTTCCCCAGGGTATTTTCCTGACCTAGGAATCCAACCCACCTTTCATGCATTGAAACTCTTTATCATCTGAGCCACTGTTGAGGTTAAAATTAACAAAGTTTAGGCTCAAAGCCTAAATTTAAGAAGTAAATTTAAAAAGTAATGATTTAAAAAGTAAATGAATAATATATTTAGTAGATTAGCCTATTATATGACTTCCCAAATCAGAAAAACAAAAGGAATTTAAACCTTGGAAATAAAAAAAGTCATAATCAGTAAAAATGACCTAATGTGTTTTAAATAACAGTAGCATTGATTTTATAATTTTTCCATCAAGTTGGAATCGTATCCACCTAATCACCTATGTAAAGAATTAGAAATAATGATTATAATGAGAGGAGCACTTGAATAGTGAATGCATTTCATGTTTATTTGTTTAATTTTGGAATGCACAGAAATCATTATAATGTCATTAAAATGACTTCAGTTCTCTCTATGTGTTAGTTTTAAAATGAAAATTTATTCAGATATTTTAATATATTAAAAATGAGTTATCATTAGAGAAATTATTTTGCTTTCTGAAAAAAAGTTACTAATAATAGTTGGGCTAATAGGTGAGCTGCATTTTCAAAAAGGATTGTAAATCTCTTTACAATATCTCATATTATTCAAGAAGATACAATTATATTTATGAAAATCCACCACTCTGTTCAGGATGTAGTGTAAAAAAAGTAGAAAATAAAATACATAAGAAAACATTAGCTAGTGGTTTTATTGTCAGTAGTTTATTGTGATTCATGTTTAAAGCTTCATAAAAGTTCAGTAACTCAAATTTAATTTCAAAGTACATCTTACTTCAGTGTGGCTTGTAACTATAAATGAACCTAAGTTTAAATGCTAGGTTCAATCTTTATAAACTTCAAGCTACTCAGCAATCAGTGAACTTTAATTTTTGACCAGCTTCATCACTAGAACTCTTCAATTAATTGTATATATGCAGAAAATCTACTACTCAGTGGTTTTAAAACCAGCCTAAATACATCACACATTGTCACAGATTTTTCATAAACCTCTGAATTTAATGGAGTTTTATGATTATACCCAATAAAAGGCTAGCGGCTTCTGCCACTTCCTATTTGATGGAAGAATTTTGTTAGGCGAATGAGCTAGAAGGAAAGATGAGAAGAGTTGATTTCTATATTTATTTCTCTAGAAAAAGACCATTTCATAGTACCATGTTATACAAGAATTTTAAGAGACTATCTTCTCGTCAGTTCTTTGTAATATCTATATTGAGTTGAACCTGTGAGAATTCTGCAATTTTCAGTTGTGTGTGTGTGCTCAGTCACTCAGTTGTGTCCAATACTGCATCCTCATTCACTGTAGCCCACCAAGATTAAAACTGGTCAGTAACCCCAACCCTGAGCACCAGATATAATTAATGAAGACTCTAGTCCATTATGATGACCTAATGTGTTTTAAATAACAGGAGCATTGATTTTATAATTTTTCCATCAAGTTGGAATCGTATCCACCTAATCACCTATGTAAAGAATTAGAAATAATGATTATAATGAGAGGAGCACTTGAATAGTGAATGCATTTCATGTTTATTTGTTTAATTTTGGAATGCACAGAAATCATTATAATGTCATTAAAATGACTTCAGTTCTCTCTATGTGTTAGTTTTAAAATGAAAATTTATTCAGATATTTTAATATATTAAAAATGAGTTATCATTAGAGAAATTATTTTGCTTTCTGAAAAAAAGTTACTAATAATAGTTGGGCTAATAGGTGAGCTGCATTTTCAAAAGGATTGTAAATCTCTTTACAATATCTCATATTATTCAAGAAGATACAATTATATTTATGAAAATCCACCACTCTGTTCAGGATGTAGTGTAAAAAAAGTAGAAAATAAAATACATAAGAAAACATTAGCTAGTGGTTTTATTGTCAGTAGTTTATTGTGATTCATGTTTAAAGCTTCATAAAAGTTCAGTAACTCAAATTTAATTTCAAAGTACATCTTACTTCAGTGTGGCTTGTAACTATAAATGAACCTAAGTTTAAATGCTAGGTTCAATCTTTATAAACTTCAAGCTACTCAGCAATCAGTGAACTTTAATTTTTGACCAGCTTCATCACTAGAACTCTTCAATTAATTGTATATATGCAGAAAATCTACTACTCAGTGGTTTTAAAACCAGCCTAAATACATCACACATTGTCACAGATTTTTCATAAACCTCTGAATTTAATGGAGTTTTATGATTATACCCAATAAAAGGCTAGCGGCTTCTGCCACTTCCTATTTGATGGAAGAATTTTGTTAGGCGAATGAGCTAGAAGGAAAGATGAGAAGAGTTGATTTCTATATTTATTTCTCTAGAAAAAGACCATTTCATAGTACCATGTTATACAAGAATTTTAAGAGACTATCTTCTCGTCAGTTCTTTGTAATATCTATATTGAGTTGAACCTGTGAGAATTCTGCAATTTTCAGTTGTGTGTGTGTGCTCAGTCACTCAGTTGTGTCCAATACTGCATCCTCATTCACTGTAGCCCACCAAGATTAAAACTGGTCAGTAACCCCAACCCTGAGCACCAGATATAATTAATGAAGACTCTAGTCCATTATGATGATTCATGAACTCGTTACTTGAGACAAATTTCAACCTCTAGTTTTAACGTATTCATGAGAGAACTCATTTGCCCACAAATGAGAGCAAGGTGTATTCGGCATATAACTTTTAAGAATAGCATAAATGTGTACTTTTGAAATGAAACGAATGTGTCTTGAATCCTCATACATTTTCTTACCAGTCCCGTCTATTTTGTCTTTGATCCAAACTCCTAAATGTTTGTGGACATATTTCTTGGTGACAACACTGGGAAACACAGCAACAGGACTTCATTATTCTGTTCCTTCCTGTCATTATGGAAACCAATCATCGACCTATGGCATGATGGCAGGTAAGAAAAATTGTCTTTAAATGTGAGACTGAGTTTGAGACACTTGGATGCATTTCCTGGGTCTAAGAGAATTTTGACTGAGTGTATCATGAAATTAAAATCTTGTAACCTTGGAAATTGCTGCTAAATCCAATACTTACTATAATCGTCTTCCCTGATCTGTGATGCCTTTAGAGATCATAATAGTTTTATGTGATTGCCCCTGTCCTACACAATCCTGAACTGTTATCCTTCTGAACTCTGTTTGCTTTGTATGATTTTTATCCTAATTCTCTACTGCCAGACTGCTAATTTTCACTTGTTTTTGCCATTGATACACTTGCCTAAAGTAATATTAAGGTAGCTACTATCCTTATATAGCTATTTAAAATTAACTAAGAAAGGTCAGACTTAAAATTCCATTCCTCAGTTACAAGTGAGCAAGTGAGCGAAATCTTTAAGTGACCAATTCATTGCCCACCTCCACTCCAACATGATTAATGATTTTGAAACACAGAGCTCAGTCATCATCATTTTGCATTGGAATTTGGCTGTTCTTTCCATTCCTGAATTTAAAATGAAACAGGAATGTGCTCAATACTCTTCCATGATTCCCAAAACAAATAGGCAAAGTTACAGAGCATTTTCCTCATCACAGTATTTCTTTTGGCCATTTAGTTCATAAAGATAAATAAGACATGGAAGGCTAAGGGTGATTTGCTGCTGTTTTAACAATAGTTTAATCTCTGGCAGCCCTGTCTGAGATGCTCTGAGCTTTAGATTAGATTGAGACAGAAATTACATAATTATTTCCCTCTGGATAAGGAAAGCATCACTAGATAAAGATAAACTATTTTTTATTGATACTTATATGAAGGCATTGTTAGCAAATTTCTTAATGAAAAGAAAATCTGACATAGATCCACTCATCACAGAATTTATGACTTACTTTTAGAATATGGCCATAGAAACAATGTTTGTTGTGCACAGAAATTATTTAGGTATCCATTAATCTTTTATACTTATTTCTGCAGAAAGTAAAGAAATACTTTGAGTGACAATAAACTACTAATGCTCTGTGTGAGAATATAAGTATGTGTGTATGTGCATGCTTGTATGATATTTGTTATTTAGAATAGGTGACTGAAAAACTCCAACATGGATTTATACCTATAAATTTGAAATTAAAATGAACAAAGAACTTAGTTCACCAGTCTTTAATTTCTCAAAGTTTTTCAGATTGACTCAATAAAACATTAAAATATAATCTATTCCAGAATGAATTAGCTTCTCTTATATTCTATTAGGAAGCATTCTGAGTAAACTTATATCTTCACCTTTATGATGAAATGAAAACTGATATTCTTAATGGTTACCTGTAAATCCTAATGTCCATCTTCAATAATTAAAAAATAAGGAAAGTCATATTTTTTTCTTCCCCTTTAAATTGGACCATTTATGATTCACATACTTAGCCGTTAATCAGTATTCATGGTTAATGAAAACAGCCCTCGTTGATGATGAACTACTTTCACTATAAAAATAGACTAGTGTGCATTTAGCCACTAGAAGTGCAGGCCAAATGCTCTCTGTGGCCTCCACCGACTTTGATTATGAAGACAAGAACACGACAAGTTCATCTTGTACGATGCTCTTTCTTGGAGGAGAGTGGCCTTGCCATTCCTTCACAGTCATCATAAATTTTTGCATTGGAATTTGGCTGTTCTTTCCATTCCTGAATTTAAAATGAAACAGGAATGTGCTCAATACTCTTCCATGATTCCCAAAACAAATAGGCAAAGTTACAGAGCATTTTCCTCATCACAGTATTTCTTTTGGCCATTTAGTTCATAAAGATAAATAAGACATGGAAGGCTAAGGGTGATTTGCTGCTGTTTTAACAATAGTTTAATCTCTGGCAGCCCTGTCTGAGATGCTCTGAGCTTTAGATTAGATTGAGACAGAAATTACATAATTATTTCCCTCTGGATAAGGAAAGCATCACTAGATAAAGATAAACTATTTTTTATTGATACTTATATGAAGGCATTGTTAGCAAATTTCTTAATGAAAAGAAAATCTGACATAGATCCACTCATCACAGAATTTATGACTTACTTTTAGAATATGGCCATAGAAACAATGTTTGTTGTGCACAGAAATTATTTAGGTATCCATTAATCTTTTATACTTATTTCTGCAGAAAGTAAAGAAATACTTTGAGTGACAATAAACTACTAATGCTCTGTGTGAGAATATAAGTATGTGTGTATGTGCATGCTTGTATGATATTTGTTATTTAGAATAGGTGACTGAAAAACTCCAACATGGATTTATACCTATAAATTTGAAATTAAAATGAACAAAGAACTTAGTTCACCAGTCTTTAATTTCTCAAAGTTTTTCAGATTGACTCAATAAAACATTAAAATATAATCTATTCCAGAATGAATTAGCTTCTCTTATATTCTATTAGGAAGCATTCTGAGTAAACTTATATCTTCACCTTTATGATGAAATGAAAACTGATATTCTTAATGGTTACCTGTAAATCCTAATGTCCATCTTCAATAATTAAAAAATAAGGAAAGTCATATTTTTTTCTTCCCCTTTAAATTGGACCATTTATGATTCACATACTTAGCCGTTAATCAGTATTCATGGTTAATGAAAACAGCCCTCGTTGATGATGAACTACTTTCACTATAAAAATAGACTAGTGTGCATTTAGCCACTAGAAGTGCAGGCCAAATGCTCTCTGTGGCCTCCACCGACTTTGATTATGAAGACAAGAACACGACAAGTTCATCTTGTACGATGCTCTTTCTTGGAGGAGAGTGGCCTTGCCATTCCTTCACAGTAATTCCCAGGAACCCAGATGCAAATTTAGGAACCTCTACACTCAGCAAGGGACAGCAGTGGGTTGAGGTTATCACTAAACTAAAACCAACCACAGGCCAAACACTTTAAGATGGTTTTTGCTACCTCCTCCCTCCCATCAGATTTAAGCAGTGGCTGCTGAGTTCACAGCTGGCCTGAGAAACCTGACATCCTTCCAGTTGCCAGGATTGCAGAGAACAGGCCCAGGTGCACACTGAGAGTCCACAGGCAGCCCAGGTTTTGCTGCTTCAAGTTTCCCTGGCAGGCCCGCGGCAAACTCTCTTCATTAAAAGTTAAAAAAGAGAGGTTCCTGGAAAAGCCTTTTTAAATGATTCAAAGCCTATTTTGGCAATAATGAAAGAAAATTGGTGTCCTAAGCTTTGGAGGTATGACTGTAATCTTAAATCAAAATTGCATATATTTTCTCACTAGAAGAAACATTCACCATGGCAGGCATAGAGATTATATTTGAATATTTTTGAGAGGAATATCATTCAAAGGTGATGTGCTTTGTAATTTGTTATGTCGTCACTATTTTGACATATATTCAGCATTTGCCTTTGCAAAAAGGCAGATTAAATCTCAGAGAATCTGAACCTTTCTGTCATCATCCCCAGAGAAACTATACAAATCGAGTTATAAAACATAGGAATTCATCAGTATTCAGGATCTCAGAAAAGGTATAAAATATACAAGAGAAACCTGGTAATGTCATTTGAATTTTTTGAGAATTCTCAAGGAGTTCATCGTATCAGCACTTCCACACAGTCCACAGAAGCATCTAATTATCAACAACAAAGGTTCATTTTCACATACTCCATATAAAAGTGAAGCTGGAGAAAGAATAGTATTTCAAAGGATGTGAAATTGCTTAATCAGTATTCATGGTTAATGAAAACAGCCCTCGTTGATGATGAACTACTTTCACTATAAAATAGACTAGTGTGCATTTAGCCACTAGAAGTGCAGGCCAAATGCTCTCTGTGGCCTCCACCGACTTTGATTATGAAGACAAGAACACGACAAGTTCATCTTGTACGATGCTCTTTCTTGGAGGAGAGTGGCCTTGCCATTCCTTCACAGTAATTCCCAGGAACCCAGATGCAAATTTAGGAACCTCTACACTCAGCAAGGGACAGCAGTGGGTTGAGGTTATCACTAAACTAAAACCAACCACAGGCCAAACACTTTAAGATGGTTTTTGCTACCTCCTCCCTCCCATCAGATTTAAGCAGTGGCTGCTGAGTTCACAGCTGGCCTGAGAAACCTGACATCCTTCCAGTTGCCAGGATTGCAGAGAACAGGCCCAGGTGCACACTGAGAGTCCACAGGCAGCCCAGGTTTTGCTGCTTCAAGTTTCCCTGGCAGGCCCGCGGCAAACTCTCTTCATTAAAAGTTAAAAAAGAGAGGTTCCTGGAAAAGCCTTTTTAAATGATTCAAAGCCTATTTTGGCAATAATGAAAGAAAATTGGTGTCCTAAGCTTTGGAGGTATGACTGTAATCTTAAATCAAAATTGCATATATTTTCTCACTAGAAGAAACATTCACCATGGCAGGCATAGAGATTATATTTGAATATTTTTGAGAGGAATATCATTCAAAGGTGATGTGCTTTGTAATTTGTTATGTCGTCACTATTTTGACATATATTCAGCATTTGCCTTTGCAAAAAGGCAGATTAAATCTCAGAGAATCTGAACCTTTCTGTCATCATCCCCAGAGAAACTATACAAATCGAGTTATAAAACATAGGAATTCATCAGTATTCAGGATCTCAGAAAAGGTATAAAATATACAAGAGAAACCTGGTAATGTCATTTGAATTTTTTGAGAATTCTCAAGGAGTTCATCGTATCAGCACTTCCACACAGTCCACAGAAGCATCTAATTATCAACAACAAAGGTTCATTTTCACATACTCCATATAAAAGTGAAGCTGGAGAAAGAATAGTATTTCAAAGGATGTGAAATTGCTTTATTTGAATATGGTTATTTCATCACTACCCTGATGCTTACATTTAGTGAGAGCATTTCATTAAATTAATAACCCACTGGAAGGCAAAGAAAATATAGCTAATATTTTGTTAAGGTTGGAGTATGCTGGTGCTCAGTCATATCCAACTCTTTGCAACCCCATGGATCCATCAGGCTCCTCTGTCAATGGAATTCTCAAGGCAGAAATACTAGAGTGGGGTGCTATTCCCTTCTTCAGGAATCTTCCGGACCCAACCTGGGTCTCCTACATTGCAGGCAGATTCTTTACATTCTGAGCCACCAGGGAAGCCAAGGCTGGTAGAGAGGATTCTAATCATCAGATGCCTCCATGCTTCATAGTCCAGCTGTGGGAATATGAAAAGAGAATGAATGGTTGAGTGAACTAGCCACACCAGGAAATGACTTATAAATCTCATTCAAGTTAGCATCTCCAAGTGTCAGTCTCTTCATATCCAAGTTGTGATGGGCAACATAGCTCTGTCAGAGTTGATTTGTGGCAACTTTATCAACTCGTCTGGTTTCCTTGGTCTTCTCTTCAGATACACTTGCAGTTAAATTTCTTCTTCTGTCTCTTCTCTCCTAAGAACT
Organism: Tragulus kanchil; assembly: GCA_022376925.1. Taxonomy (NCBI): domain Eukaryota; kingdom Metazoa; phylum Chordata; class Mammalia; order Artiodactyla; family Tragulidae; genus Tragulus; species Tragulus kanchil. Next base: position 87,718,157 of record JAIOJX010000028.1, on the reverse strand, counting down.
TAAATAATTCAACAGCCTACAGTATGGAAAATATGAAACAGGGAATTATAAAGCCTATTCAAAAATCTCTTCTAGATAAACACAAACTAAAACAATAACAAAATCCCTTCTAAATTCTGATTCTTGGGTATCCAAGATTGTCTGTCCTTGTTTGCAAAGCTGAGTGAAAGTCAGAAAACAAGCTTAATGAGCTGTGTATCTTTTCCACTGTCCTTGTAAACTGGACAAATCAGCTACACTGTAATGATTGCTAAACCCAGAAAGGTTATGTGGCATAATGGCCACCCAAGATGTGTAAGATTCCTTATTTAAAAATTGATTTTAAGAGAAAAAGAAAATAGCGATGTTGGGGAATTAATCAAGAGGATGAATGTTCTTTTTTTATGAGATGTAGATAATAAGAGAAATGATGAGTATGGTTGCAGGTGCCCTTTCCACCTGAGCTAGGGCAGAAACTACCAGAAATTTCAAAATTACATAGAGAAATAGTCTACTTTGGAACCCTTCTCTTCATTGTTATCTTTTTTTTCCCCTCTAGTTACCTTTTGTTTTATTTAGTTTTATTTTTCCCTTTGTTATTCTGGTTGTGTTGAAACAATGGGAAGGAGTAATTCTGACTGTCTTTTGGATCATGAAAGGACTTTCAGTCATATCCAACTCTTTGCAACCCCATGGATCCATCAGGCTCCTCTGTCAATGGAATTCTCAAGGCAGAAATACTAGAGTGGGGTGCTATTCCCTTCTTCAGGAATCTTCCGGACCCAACCTGGGTCTCCTACATTGCAGGCAGATTCTTTACATTCTGAGCCACCAGGGAAGCCAAGGCTGGTAGAGAGGATTCTAATCATCAGATGCCTCCATGCTTCATAGTCCAGCTGTGGGAATATGAAAAGAGAATGAATGGTTGAGTGAACTAGCCACACCAGGAAATGACTTATAAATCTCATTCAAGTTAGCATCTCCAAGTGTCAGTCTCTTCATATCCAAGTTGTGATGGGCAACATAGCTCTGTCAGAGTTGATTTGTGGCAACTTTATCAACTCGTCTGGTTTCCTTGGTCTTCTCTTCAGATACACTTGCAGTTAAATTTCTTCTTCTGTCTCTTCTCTCCTAAGAACTTAAATAATTCAACAGCCTACAGTATGGAAAATATGAAACAGGGAATTATAAAGCCTATTCAAAAATCTCTTCTAGATAAACACAAACTAAAACAATAACAAAATCCCTTCTAAATTCTGATTCTTGGGTATCCAAGATTGTCTGTCCTTGTTTGCAAAGCTGAGTGAAAGTCAGAAAACAAGCTTAATGAGCTGTGTATCTTTTCCACTGTCCTTGTAAACTGGACAAATCAGCTACACTGTAATGATTGCTAAACCCAGAAAGGTTATGTGGCATAATGGCCACCCAAGATGTGTAAGATTCCTTATTTAAAAATTGATTTTAAGAGAAAAAGAAAATAGCGATGTTGGGGAATTAATCAAGAGGATGAATGTTCTTTTTTTATGAGATGTAGATAATAAGAGAAATGATGAGTATGGTTGCAGGTGCCCTTTCCACCTGAGCTAGGGCAGAAACTACCAGAAATTTCAAAATTACATAGAGAAATAGTCTACTTTGGAACCCTTCTCTTCATTGTTATCTTTTTTTTCCCCTCTAGTTACCTTTTGTTTTATTTAGTTTTATTTTTCCCTTTGTTATTCTGGTTGTGTTGAAACAATGGGAAGGAGTAATTCTGACTGTCTTTTGCCTCTGGATCATGAAAGGACTTTCAGTAGCATGAACACTGTGTATTTCCCTTAAATTTTGTAGTGTCTGTCTCAAATTCACAACTCAAAAGCAGCCACAGGCAATCTGTAAACAAATGGGCATGGCTGTATGCCAAATGAACCTAACTTACAGAACCAGTCAGAGAACCTGGTTGTACGTGGATAGGATGCACAAGTGTACAAAAAAGAGGGAAAAAAATCACAATTCAAATTTATGATTTGTTTCACATTGTCATGCAAGAACAAGAAAAAAAGAAAAGAAATGCAAATATTCAGATGCACTTGTCTGTGCACGTCTACAGCAAGGTGGGGGTATTTTACTGTGTTCTTTTGCTTTCCCTATCTGTTCTTGTAAATCTTCATGCCCATAATCGCAGAGATTTTGTTAAGTTAGCATCTGGCTATGCCACGTGCTGAAGAAGAGCAGTCTGCCCTGTATCACTAGACCTTGAGCCAGGTGACTGAGGCAAGCTGCATGACTTCATCCTCCGCATCATCTTTAAAAGACTCTCCTCTGTTCTCCTTCCTCTGCCACCCAGAAGTCCATGCAGAGCAGTTCAGAAAAGCTGTGAAAATCCACCTTGGGTTGTAAAGAATGTACTAACCCTTCCAAGTCATTTAGGGGTGCATTTGTTTGAGGTTCATAGACAGTTTTGGAAATTGTTCATGAAACTTCTGAGGCACATAATTCACTGCATCTTTTCTCTCCCCACTCAACTCGCAACTTCTTAATATTCCAGGCTTTAATAGCTTGTCACATATACTAAAGCAATCATTTCCCATTTCCCCAAATATAGGATCATATGATAGAAACCATTGTGTTTGTGTTTGTGACCGTCATGAATTTCTGTTTAACATTAGTTCCAGGAAAACTGTGTTCCTGTGGATAATTGTGGATATTTTCAATTAATGAAAAATAATAACAGCACACATTGTACTTTCCTTTCTCCTCTTGTTGCTAAACTTTTGAACATGCTATTTCTTATGTACTTTTTATGGACTTGTGCTCAAATTTATTTTCAAAATGTCTATTTCTCCAGAGTATTTATTATGTATACACAGCATTTGTAATAGTCTTGTCTGAAAGTATTTGTTTAGTGGAGCCAAATATATTTGAGTTGCAGAAATCTTTGAATTTGATTTCCTTCAGTACAGATTATCTGAAATATATACTGATTGTCTTGATGTGGTTTACTGCTGTGTTCATTGGGCTTCACTTCAATGGGTTTGCACCCCAGGGAAGTTCTTTGTTTTCTCGTACATTTTAAATTGTGGGTAAAAAGTACATATCTTTTCTCTGAAAGCAAAGCAAAAGTTTTGAGATAAATATTAAGTACATGTTAAAATAAAGGTGATAAACTTTTTTATATATTGGTCTTTTAAATCAACTAGTAAAAATCTAAAACTAATAGGAAACCAAATATGAATCCCAAAGATAAATACATGCTTTATGCCTGTGTTCTTTTGCTTTCCCTATCTGTTCTTGTAAATCTTCATGCCCATAATCGCAGAGATTTTGTTAAGTTAGCATCTGGCTATGCCACGTGCTGAAGAAGAGCAGTCTGCCCTGTATCACTAGACCTTGAGCCAGGTGACTGAGGCAAGCTGCATGACTTCATCCTCCGCATCATCTTTAAAAGACTCTCCTCTGTTCTCCTTCCTCTGCCACCCAGAAGTCCATGCAGAGCAGTTCAGAAAAGCTGTGAAAATCCACCTTGGGTTGTAAAGAATGTACTAACCCTTCCAAGTCATTTAGGGGTGCATTTGTTTGAGGTTCATAGACAGTTTTGGAAATTGTTCATGAAACTTCTGAGGCACATAATTCACTGCATCTTTTCTCTCCCCACTCAACTCGCAACTTCTTAATATTCCAGGCTTTAATAGCTTGTCACATATACTAAAGCAATCATTTCCCATTTCCCCAAATATAGGATCATATGATAGAAACCATTGTGTTTGTGTTTGTGACCGTCATGAATTTCTGTTTAACATTAGTTCCAGGAAAACTGTGTTCCTGTGGATAATTGTGGATATTTTCAATTAATGAAAAATAATAACAGCACACATTGTACTTTCCTTTCTCCTCTTGTTGCTAAACTTTTGAACATGCTATTTCTTATGTACTTTTTATGGACTTGTGCTCAAATTTATTTTCAAAATGTCTATTTCTCCAGAGTATTTATTATGTATACACAGCATTTGTAATAGTCTTGTCTGAAAGTATTTGTTTAGTGGAGCCAAATATATTTGAGTTGCAGAAATCTTTGAATTTGATTTCCTTCAGTACAGATTATCTGAAATATATACTGATTGTCTTGATGTGGTTTACTGCTGTGTTCATTGGGCTTCACTTCAATGGGTTTGCACCCCAGGGAAGTTCTTTGTTTTCTCGTACATTTTAAATTGTGGGTAAAAAGTACATATCTTTTCTCTGAAAGCAAAGCAAAAGTTTTGAGATAAATATTAAGTACATGTTAAAATAAAGGTGATAAACTTTTTTATATATTGGTCTTTTAAATCAACTAGTAAAAATCTAAAACTAATAGGAAACCAAATATGAATCCCAAAGATAATAAATATTTTAAAAATTGAATTTTGTAATGAAATAGAAAATGATACAATTGCTTTTAAATTTGATCTGGTCAAATGTACCTCCCACTAAAGCATAAAGTAGATGATTAACTTAAAAAAAATTGGATAGTTTTAACTTTTGAAAATAGTATGAATTGCTTTAGACAGAAGTAGTTTCTTTTATACATTTTTTATATCTAGGAAACAGCTAAAATCTATGATATTTTGCTTAATTTCTCGCTTGTATGTATTTTTCTTCAGAAAAATAATAGTCTCCTGGATAAGGGTATACTTTATAATTATATATCTCATGAAAATAATAGTAGCCCAAAATTTGCTGACTTACACTATTCTTTGGTCATTATATATTGATATATTAATGAAAGATTTATATATTCTGGCAAATGTATGATTACTCATATATGATTTGTGACTATATTTATAGAGAAATTATAGGTAGCATAAACCTGATGTATTTTTTTACTAAGCTTCCAAGAGTGATTACTGCTTATATACTGAAGGCATTTATTTTTAGTTTAAATATTTAATTTATATTCATAAGAAAAATGATTGATTACTGAATATGTTATTTATATAAAATGTCTCAGTTATACATGTGTCATTTACTATAAATTAAAGTGAAATCTCTATGAATAAAAATGTAATATAACTGATAAAGAAGATAGAAATAACATGAGTGGGAATTTGGCTATTTATACCATCCTGTCCACCCATACCCCTGGCTGCAAAGTATACACCAATTTATTTTCAAAATGTCTATTTCTCCAGAGTATTTATTATGTATACACAGCATTTGTAATAGTCTTGTCTGAAAGTATTTGTTTAGTGGAGCCAAATATATTTGAGTTGCAGAAATCTTTGAATTTGATTTCCTTCAGTACAGATTATCTGAAATATATACTGATTGTCTTGATGTGGTTTACTGCTGTGTTCATTGGGCTTCACTTCAATGGGTTTGCACCCCAGGGAAGTTCTTTGTTTTCTCGTACATTTTAAATTGTGGGTAAAAAGTACATATCTTTTCTCTGAAAGCAAAGCAAAAGTTTTGAGATAAATATTAAGTACATGTTAAAATAAAGGTGATAAACTTTTTTATATATTGGTCTTTTAAATCAACTAGTAAAAATCTAAAACTAATAGGAAACCAAATATGAATCCCAAAGATAATAAATATTTTAAAAATTGAATTTTGTAATGAAATAGAAAATGATACAATTGCTTTTAAATTTGATCTGGTCAAATGTACCTCCCACTAAAGCATAAAGTAGATGATTAACTTAAAAAAAATTGGATAGTTTTAACTTTTGAAAATAGTATGAATTGCTTTAGACAGAAGTAGTTTCTTTTATACATTTTTTATATCTAGGAAACAGCTAAAATCTATGATATTTTGCTTAATTTCTCGCTTGTATGTATTTTTCTTCAGAAAAATAATAGTCTCCTGGATAAGGGTATACTTTATAATTATATATCTCATGAAAATAATAGTAGCCCAAAATTTGCTGACTTACACTATTCTTTGGTCATTATATATTGATATATTAATGAAAGATTTATATATTCTGGCAAATGTATGATTACTCATATATGATTTGTGACTATATTTATAGAGAAATTATAGGTAGCATAAACCTGATGTATTTTTTTACTAAGCTTCCAAGAGTGATTACTGCTTATATACTGAAGGCATTTATTTTTAGTTTAAATATTTAATTTATATTCATAAGAAAAATGATTGATTACTGAATATGTTATTTATATAAAATGTCTCAGTTATACATGTGTCATTTACTATAAATTAAAGTGAAATCTCTATGAATAAAAATGTAATATAACTGATAAAGAAGATAGAAATAACATGAGTGGGAATTTGGCTATTTATACCATCCTGTCACCCATACCCCCTGGCTGAGACAGATACTTCTTTCCAATTGAAAGAATGAAATCTAGAAGCAATTAAACAGTTAAATCATTTAGTTATTTTGTGATTTCTCCTTTACCTAACTCAATGGATTCAGAGCTTCATCACTTATGAGTGATTGTGGATCATATCTAGAACTGCACCCTTCCTTGCCACTTGTTCTTGCTTCTTAAGTAGTCATTAGGAAATGATTCCATTATGTTATATTATTTGCAAAAATTTTGTTGCTCAGTTTTTATTAGAACTTTAAAAGTTACTTTTTGTTAGTGTCCATTGTTTGTTAACATCAAATCTACTTAACCTTATTTATTTATTTTTTAAAATTTTTGGCCTCTTTTATTGGTCCTTCATTTATTTATTTTGATCCGTCTTAATTCTTTCGCCTGTGTGGGCCTCACATTGCGTTGGCCTCTCTTGTTGCAGAGCACAGGCTCTGGGCGCGTGTGCTCCAGAGCGCTGGCTCGTAATAGGACACATCTGTCCAGCCGCTCCGCAGCATATGCGATCTTCCCGTACCAGGGATCTAACTGGCTCCCCTTGCAACTGCAAGGCGGACTCTACCCACTGGACCATCAGGGAAGCCCTCTACTTGACCTTATTAATGTGTTATTTTGTGTTCGCATAATTTTCTTTTTCCTGCCTTTAACTAAATTTACACTTACGGATAACAGTTGGAGTTCTTCACACTGTAAAATCAATTTTTCAATGCTATAATTTCCCAGTTTAGCACTTAACATGCAGCTTGATTATGATGAACATCAGAGATTATTTGTTCAATGAATTAAGAAATTAGATATCAAAATACACATTTTGGTAGAATTGAACCTCAGATTCCCAAGAATAGACATTTTCAGTTTGTTTTTGGGGAGCCGTGCTATAAGGTATGCAAAATCTGAATTCCTAACCAGGAGCGATTATTTATATAAAATGTCTCAGTTATACATGTGTCATTTACTATAAATTAAAGTGAAATCTCTATGAATAAAAATGTAATATAACTGATAAAGAAGATAGAAATAACATGAGTGGGAATTTGGCTATTTATACCATCCTGTCACCCATACCCCCTGGCTGAGACAGATACTTCTTTCCAATTGAAAGAATGAAATCTAGAAGCAATTAAACAGTTAAATCATTTAGTTATTTTGTGATTTCTCCTTTACCTAACTCAATGGATTCAGAGCTTCATCACTTATGAGTGATTGTGGATCATATCTAGAACTGCACCCTTCCTTGCCACTTGTTCTTGCTTCTTAAGTAGTCATTAGGAAATGATTCCATTATGTTATATTATTTGCAAAAATTTTGTTGCTCAGTTTTTATTAGAACTTTAAAAGTTACTTTTTGTTAGTGTCCATTGTTTGTTAACATCAAATCTACTTAACCTTATTTATTTATTTTTTAAAATTTTTGGCCTCTTTTATTGGTCCTTCATTTATTTATTTTGATCCGTCTTAATTCTTTCGCCTGTGTGGGCCTCACATTGCGTTGGCCTCTCTTGTTGCAGAGCACAGGCTCTGGGCGCGTGTGCTCCAGAGCGCTGGCTCGTAATAGGACACATCTGTCCAGCCGCTCCGCAGCATATGCGATCTTCCCGTACCAGGGATCGAACCGGCGCCCCTTGCAACTGCAAGGCGGACTCTACCCACTGGACCATCAGGGAAGCCCTCTACTTGACCTTATTAATGTGTTATTTTGTGTTCGCATAATTTTCTTTTTCCTGCCTTTAACTAAATTTACACTTACGGATAACAGTTGGAGTTCTTCACACTGTAAAATCAATTTTTCAATGCTATAATTTCCCAGTTTAGCACTTAACATGCAGCTTGATTATGATGAACATCAGAGATTATTTGTTCAATGAATTAAGAAATTAGATATCAAAATACACATTTTGGTAGAATTGAACCTCAGATTCCCAAGAATAGACATTTTCAGTTTGTTTTTGGGGAGCCGTGCTATAAGGTATGCAAAATCTGAATTCCCTAACCAGGGAGCGAACCGTACCGCCTATGTTGGAAGGACTGTCTTAATGACTGGAGTATTAGGGAACTCTCTCAATGTCTTTTTTCTTTCTTTCTTTTTTTTTTTTTAATTTTCGCCTCTTGTTTTGGTTTTTTATTTATTTTCATCCATCCTCATTCTTCGACCTGTTTTGGGCTCCCATTGCAGTGGCCTCTCTTGCCACACAGCATTGGCTCTGGGCACAGGTACTCCAGAGCACTGACTCCTAATTGGACACTGGGACCCAGTCACTCCACCGCACTTGAGATCTTCCCAGGCCAGGTATAGAACCAGTGCCCCCTGCACTGCAAGGTGGACTTTCTACCCATCAAACCACCAGGAAAGCCCCTTAGATGTCTTTTTTTCAGATGTCCTTTTTTATTTTTTAAAAATTTTTTTGGCCTCTTTTATGGGTTTTCCATTCGTTTATTTTTCATTTATCTTTATGTTTCGACCTGTGTGAACCTCCCATTGCAGGGACCTCTCTCTTTGCAAAGAACTGGCTTTGGGCACGTGCACTCCAGAGAGCTGGCTCACAGTTGGACACACAGGTCCAGCCGCTCCGCAGCACATTGGATCTTCCAGGGCCAGGGATCGAACCGGCACCCTTTGCACTGCAGGCAGACTCTTTACCCACTGGACCACCAGGGAAGCCCCCTACATGTCTTTTAAGAGAAAAGAAATGATGGAAAACTCACACTTCTTTGAAATTTGTTTCTTTCTATTATTTCTATTTTGATTATTTGCAAGTCCCTGGTTCTTTCTTTTGGCTTTGCATTGTCTTTGCTTTTGCTGCTTCTGGGAAGGTGAAAAATAAATCATCACATTTATACTAAACTACTCTGGCTTCAACTTCAGAAGACTGAATTTCAGGTAAACTTTGAGAAAAAGATTGACACTGGCTATCACAGAATAATTTTATTGGCCAGAGTTTTCCATGTATGGAAAAGAGAGGTAATTACAAATGATCCTTTCCTTTTCTTGCTTTTACAGGGAGCTTAACCCCTTGTCTTTATAAGTTTCCTGACCACACGTTGAGTCACGGTTTTCCGCCCATGCATCAGCCTCTCCTTGCAGAAGACCCCACAGTCCCTGATTTCAAGCAAGACCTCAGGCGGAAAAGCAAATTGGTTGAAGAGCCAATAGATATGGATTCTCCAGAAATTCGAGAACTTGAAAAGTTTGCCAATGAATTTAAAGTGAGAAGAATTAAGCTAGGTAGGTGCTTGTTAACAGCCTTAGGGCATACAACCTGGTCTGCTTACTTTTACTGTATTGCTGTTCAGTCTTTTACTCTCTGCTCAAAACTCCAAGACAGTTCTCATTCTACATCTCTACTGTGGATATAAGTTACTTGAATTATGAAAAACCTACAAAAACCTTTTAAATTCTTAGTAGCCAAAATACATAGATTTCTAAATTAATAGTTTGTTTTTCAAAGATAAGTTTGGAAATAGCCTTTTCTTTATTTGAATAGATACCTTTGTATGACTCAAAGGCTAAAAGTTATGTGAAATGTATCCCTCTGCTTATCCTTCCCTCTGCTTATCCTTCCTGTTTATCAATGTTGTTCATTTCTTATGTGTCCTTCTAAAGAGATTCTATACATACACATGTAAGCAAATACATTTATTTCTTAATATAGATATTTTTCATTTAACTATTTTGGAGAACTTTCAGTATTAGTGTTTTAGAGAGTTCTTTTCAATGCATCTGTCAATTCCATTTTATGAATATACTACCAGTCTCCTATTGATGAAATTTAGATGGTCCTCAGTCTTACGTTATTGTAAACAGTGATGCAGTGATTAACTTCATAAATGTCATTTTGCACCTATAAAAATAAAGCAAAATTGCTTATAAAGAGTGTACGTATTTGTAGTTTTGATGGATATCAAACTGGTTTCTATGGAAGTTCTAACAAATTTTACTGCCACCACGGGTATCTCTTTTGCTACCTCTCCGAATATGAGTTTCTTTAAGGCAGGAGTTTTTTGTTTGTTTGTTTCTTTTTGTTTTCTCCTTAGTAGCATATCCTCAGCACTTAGAACAGTGACTGGGATGTAAAATAAGAAAATAGTTGTTGAAAGGAAAAGATGGTATTAATCTTTTGGATCTTTGCAAATTAGTTAGGTGAAAGTGGTATTTCATGGTAATTTCATTTTAAATTTGTCTTATGAGTAAAGAGTGAAAGATGTCCTTTCATGTGTTGCACATTCATTTGTAATTCCTTTTCTGTGAGTTGTCTGTTCATAGCCTTTGCTCACTTTCCATTGTAAAGTGTTTTTACTGTAAATAATCATGATAATTAATCTTGATTTAAATGCATGAAATATATTTTTAATGGACTGAAATGATAGTACAAACTTTTGCATTTGTGGGCTGTGTCACAGGTAATTTTTAATAATATTTACTGATGGGCATCCTATGTAATCATTTTATGCATACAGGTATATAGCCTTGGGTGCTGAATTAATATGCAGTTACTATTTGTTATAAACACAGCAATAGGCATCTTTATAATATTCATTTTTGATTTGCTATTTATATTACTGCAAATGTCTCAAATTCTATATTGATAACCTATATCAACTTATATTTTGAAGATGTTTGAGACAGTCTATGAGAAATTTTTGCCTGGAGATAGAAGCATTATGAAATGATAAAGAAATATATTTGGTGGTATACATAAAATGTTGTGTGATCAAAGTCTCATAATAAACATGTTTTTATGGAAAATAAATAAACCCAGTTCTTAGTTTTATTTGGTACCCTTCAACATGTTGAGTTTTGCAGTCTTACAGTTGAGATAAAAATATTTATGATATATCACCATATATTTTATGCAGTATATTCAGTATCCTATAGATTTTGAACATAAATCATTAGATGTCTAATAACAATGATTTAGAGAGAATTCTTAATATCTTCTAAAGTGTGTATGACACATCTAACCAATTTGGCTAAATATTTCGAATGGCACATTCTGATTCTTTTGACTCTTAACTATTAATAATAATTTATTAACTGGAAGGAATTTAAAAATATACTGGACAGTTCTACGCTGAATAACCTTACTCTTACTATTATTCTAAACTGCCAACAAATAGATGGTTAAAAGTAAATTTTAAGAGTTGACAAAGACACAAAATTGTGCACAAATTTGTACAATAGTAGGTCAAAATCAGTGTTTCTTGAAAAACTGAAGCTGATGGGATGTTTTGTTCTTTCACAGGATACACACAAACAAATGTCGGGGAAGCGCTGGCAGCTGTGCATGGCTCTGAATTCAGTCAAACAACTATCTGCCGATTTGAAAACCTGCAGCTCAGCTTCAAAAATGCATGCAAACTAAAAGCAATATTATCCAAATGGCTGGAGGAAGCCGAGCAAGTAGGAGGTAAAAAGCTGTGTTTCTGGAGACTGTGATGCTTTAACCTAAAAACCATGGTTTCCTTTGAAGTTTGGTTTGATTTTTGTCTTTGGCATGAAAAAATAGCTTTCTTGTTGCATCACACTGGAAAAAAGCAAGGCCAGTGAAAGTTTAGAAATAAACTTATTGAAAAGGTAAATAGTGAGGGAATAAACTATATCAGGATAGCTTCTAGACAATGTGGCATAGGTATGAAGTAGAGAAATGATTCTTTTTAATGTATCCAGATTTTTTTTTGCTGCTGTGTATATTTAATGTATAATTACTATAGTAATTATACATGAATCATTTTTATAACCTAATATAAGTGTAGCCATACCATTTGTACAAATTGGTCTTTCTAGTCACTCACACAAGAAATTGCTAGATGAACAACTTAATGTGATAAAATTATCTACTTACATTAATGTCAGGGCTGGGTAAAGAGCAAGGTTTGAAAGCATTTAAAACAAGTATTCCAACAAAGATGGGGTATGATTGAAAGATAATTGTTAATATTTATAAAGTTAACATTTATTAGCATCAGCATTTTAATCTTAGTCTTATAATCTAAAGTGATGTGGACTGCAAAAATTTAAAACAAAAATGCATGATAATTTTATTTTGTATTGTTTTATAAACTTCAAATTCAAATCTTATAATTAAAAAAAATCTCCTTTGTTTTTGAAATTATTCTTTTCCCCATCACAGCTTTATACAATGAGAAAGTTGGTGCAAATGAAAGAAAAAGGAAACGGAGAACAACTATCAGGTATACTTTAGAGATAATAAAATTTACTGGAGAAGAAAACAATATTTTACAAATGGAATAAGCATTTCAGGATGATAAAGGTTCAGTATAACATAAAAATGAACTGTGAAAATTGAGAAAATTAGGTGAAAAAAGCATAACATTTAATAAATTACTGGTGAGAAACAGCTAGAAATTTAAAATTTGATGGAAAAATATGTATTGTTTGATTCAAGAACAGTTTTACTCTGCAAGGTTTGGATAAAACAGAAACTATACAATCGCTTCTAAAAAGAGTTACTGTTTCTACAGTCCTTTTAGACAAAATTTGTTCTGGCAATATGGTATCTATGTTATGCAAACTAAAAGCAATATTATCCAAATGGCTGGAGGAAGCCGAGCAAGTAGGAGGTAAAAAGCTGTGTTTCTGGAGACTGTGATGCTTTAACCTAAAAACCATGGTTTCCTTTGAAGTTTGGTTTGATTTTTGTCTTTGGCATGAAAAAATAGCTTTCTTGTTGCATCACACTGGAAAAAAGCAAGGCCAGTGAAAGTTTAGAAATAAACTTATTGAAAAGGTAAATAGTGAGGGAATAAACTATATCAGGATAGCTTCTAGACAATGTGGCATAGGTATGAAGTAGAGAAATGATTCTTTTTAATGTATCCAGATTTTTTTTTGCTGCTGTGTATATTTAATGTATAATTACTATAGTAATTATACATGAATCATTTTTATAACCTAATATAAGTGTAGCCATACCATTTGTACAAATTGGTCTTTCTAGTCACTCACACAAGAAATTGCTAGATGAACAACTTAATGTGATAAAATTATCTACTTACATTAATGTCAGGGCTGGGTAAAGAGCAAGGTTTGAAAGCATTTAAAACAAGTATTCCAACAAAGATGGGGTATGATTGAAAGATAATTGTTAATATTTATAAAGTTAACATTTATTAGCATCAGCATTTTAATCTTAGTCTTATAATCTAAAGTGATGTGGACTGCAAAAATTTAAAACAAAAATGCATGATAATTTTATTTTGTATTGTTTTATAAACTTCAAATTCAAATCTTATAATTAAAAAAAATCTCCTTTGTTTTTGAAATTATTCTTTTCCCCATCACAGCTTTATACAATGAGAAAGTTGGTGCAAATGAAAGAAAAAGGAAACGGAGAACAACTATCAGGTATACTTTAGAGATAATAAAATTTACTGGAGAAGAAAACAATATTTTACAAATGGAATAAGCATTTCAGGATGATAAAGGTTCAGTATAACATAAAAATGAACTGTGAAAATTGAGAAAATTAGGTGAAAAAAGCATAACATTTAATAAATTACTGGTGAGAAACAGCTAGAAATTTAAAATTTGATGGAAAAATATGTATTGTTTGATTCAAGAACAGTTTTACTCTGCAAGGTTTGGATAAAACAGAAACTATACAATCGCTTCTAAAAAGAGTTACTGTTTCTACAGTCCTTTTAGACAAAATTTGTTCTGGCAATATGGTATCTATGTTATTACAAATAACAAAGTTAGTCATCAGTATTTTAGTTGCTTAAAGTTCAAGATGACTCCACGCATTTCAAGCCAGATTGTTCATTGATCCTTTTGTAATTTCTGTGAAGCTCATGGAGGGATCGCTAAAATAGAGGTTTTGTTTTGGTTGGTTAGTTGTACACTAAACACTTCATTGTAAATAATCTGTGCTCTGGGGAACCTTTAGAAATGCCTACAAATTATTTCCTTCTCAGTAAATCAGGGCCCTCTTGTGGCACGAAGTGGATAAACATTTCTGGGTTTATCCTAAATAAGTCTCAGTTCCCCTACTTCTTTCTTCCTGCGACTCTGGTAAAAGTAGCCTACATGAGACAAGCATCTAAATATTCAAAAAACTGCACATTTATCATTGTTGAAGAGCTTTGCAGATGTTTTCAGAGTCTAGGTTTCTTTTTAATGCTACTATTTAAGAAATTTGGCCTCACCTGATTTTGATCTGCCTGAAACATCCCTAAAAATATCATCTTCCCCCTTCTCTCCTGTTAACTCATCTCCCAGTATTGCTGCTAAAGATGCTCTGGAGAGACACTTTGGAGAACAGAATAAACCTTCCTCTCAAGAGATCCTGCGGATGGCTGAAGAACTGAACCTGGAGAAAGAAGTGGTGAGGGTTTGGTTTTGCAATCGAAGGCAGAGAGAAAAAAGAGTGAAAACAAGTCTGAATCAGAGTTTATATACTGTTTCTAAGGAGCATCTTGAATGCAGATAAAATTTCCTGTTCTGTAATGGCCAGTTTTTCTGTATTTTCAATTCTTTTCTCTTCTCCAGCCAAAATAGAAATTAGTTATTTGGTTAGCTTCAAAAAAATCATACCAGTAACTTCTGTAGAAGTTTTTCTTTTCTACTTTAAAAATAAATACAATAATTTAAATTATATTGAATTCTTCTCAGAATCCAGGTTGTACATTTTAAGCCAAAGACTAAAAGGATTAAAACAATAAACCTCTCTCTTAATATACCTCTCCCTCCACCCCCACCAAAACACAGAGGAGTGTATACACATGGCCTTTTAGATTCTTTTTGCCAAGGGCTGTATATCTGCCTTTTAATATTTTAGTCAGTAATGTCACATAAAGAAAATCACCAGAGAAGATCCAATTAGAAAATTCCTTAACTGAAGTTCTGCTTGCCATCAGCTCTGATATTCAGAACCAGAGGTGCCTTAGAATTTTATTATTGCATTTAGGAATAAATCTAAATCAGAAGTGACACTTTTGAAGTAATGTTTAGGGCACAGAGCCCAAAAAAGTGATTCAAAAGAAATTTGTAGAAATACCAATTTATGATCTTTTTATTCTTCCCAGACATTAGCTTTTTTTGATGTTTAGCTATAGAAAATATGCTTTATGGATTTTTGAGCCTCACACTGCTCTTTCTGCAAGCTGTAAAAGTGCAAGGAAGATGTCCGACTTATTTGCTGTTTCTCCAGTGTCTGGGGAAGCCTTTGCTCACAGTGGTCATGCAATCTTTGTTAAGTGAACAAAGGAGTGTGCTCTTAACACAGACTCCAACTTTGAATGGGGTCTAATTTAATAACACAGCTCATTTTTGAAAACTTACAACCTAGAAAATCATCTTGTTTCCCATCAGAAAAGATGATCATCTTTGGTTTAATTGGTTAGAATATGACTTACTATTAATAAAAAATTTGCTATATTGAGCTTTTCAATTTAGGGAGTTGCACCTTAAGGAACATACGTATTTAATTAATAAGAATGTTTACTGTACAGCACATGGAATATAGTCAATATTTTATAATAACTTTAAATGGAGTATAATCTATACAAATACTGAATCACTGTTGTACACCTGATATTTTAATCTACTATACTTCAATTTAAAAAAGGAATACACTTCTGTAAAGCTTGCAGGTAGAAGCAAACCATAATGTGTTATCACTATCAAATAGTGTTACAGTTTTCCGTTTCAAATGTTAAATTTGCTGTTGATGTTTATCTAGTTTATCTTAAGTAAAAAAAATGAGAACAGTTAGACTACATTTCATTATTTAGAATGCTTACTAAATACGCTGTCCTGTCTCTTTTCATGATATTAATACAAACCAAGCATTATGCAGATCACCATCTATGAAGATTATATTAATATATGTCTCTGCAGACATAATCAGCATGAATTGGATAGCTAGAAACTGATATATTATTAACAACAAAAATATGCTTAAGTACACATCTAGCACTCAGGAAGTGTTAAATACTATACATACATATATATATATATATATATGTATGTAAAGTAGTTTTGTGTGTATACACACACACATACACACACATGCACACACACACTTGAAAGTAAATTCAAATCATTCAGCTATGTGGATTTATAAGTATTTTCTCTTGATAATTTATCTGCTTAAAACATACATTATTGGGAAAGTGATTTATTAGTATGCAAAAGGCAGAGCAAAATGTATATACATAAATACAGACCTAAGAATACATAGATGCATGCCTTTGACACTTGCAAATAGAAGCAAATGTAATACAATATAAATCTAGAACAGTGGCTCTTCACACTTAAACTATGAAACTGCTGGGAATGTTTGGTCTGACTATGTATAGCTAAAATGAGCATGTGTATGTGCTTAGTCATCATTACAGATGAAGTTTAGATTATAATCAAGACATTCTTCTAATGGTAAAAATACTTACTTGGTTAAAAGAAACATTTTCAGTGTCTGGGACAGAGGTGTGTGAGTGTGTGCGCACGCATGCGCCTGTGCACATTTTCAGGTTCTTGGGAGCACGGCCTGTGAGGAGGGGGAGTGTGTGCACTGTGTCAACAGCTGGGTATCTGAAATCAAGACTTCAGGATCCTCAGGTTTCCTTGAAGGCAGATTTAATCCAATTGTCTCTCTTGAAGGAACTAATAGTCTGAAATACCTTTATGGACTCATATTCCGTAGAAACTGAAAAGTCGATCTATTTCTCTGTAGCTGCAAAATCCTATTCATGGGGAGTAATGGCCTCAAAAGATAGTCATCATAGGTCGTTTTCAGATTGGCACATACAGGGTTTAAACATGGGAGTGTCTGAACAGCAAGTATTTGAATTGGGCCCACTGGGATCAGGCTAGGAGTGTGGCTACTGGACTACTAAGGAGTGTACATGTGTCCAAGGGGTGAGGGCAGGCTTCTCCTAAAGGCATTCCTTACAAAGAATATAATACACATTACTGTGCACGTCAAATAACATGAAGCTCACAGTTCATCAGATTCCCCACTCTGCTCTAAAGGGTCACAATCTTTTTATTCTATTGAAGTATAGTTGATTTGCAAGGTTGTGCTAATTCTTGAGCCCATTTCCACTACCATTGCCATAAACTCCCCCTCAAAACAGAGTAGTTTGTATAACAGACTTATGATCTGTTTTATGCTTAAAAGGTCATTTTATGCTAAGATAGGTATTTACACTTTTGTACCACATTCTACTTCTCTAAGACCCTGCAATCTCTTCCATCCAGGACATTTAAATCCAATAATAGAATATGATGGGCTTCTCTGGTGGTTCAGACAGTAAAGAATCTGCCTGCACTGCAGGAGACCCAGGTTTGATCCCTAGGTCAAAAGATCCCCTGGAGAAGGAAATGGCAACCCATTCCAGTATTTTTGCCTGGAGAATTCCATGGACAGAGGAGCCTGGCAGGCTACAATCCATGGGGTCACAAGAAGTTGGAGAGAATGTGACAATGGGCTGTATCACTTTTAACAGAAATGGCTATACTCCTCTGCTCACTTTCTGTTGGCAAACTTGTCAGTTGTTAAGAAATCCTTTCAACATAAGTAAAAAATGAGGAAAATTAAGTTAAAAATTAAATCAGTACTTTTCCTTAAAACTCAGTGTGTAAGAATCCTTGTTTCCTAATTTTAAGAGTCTAAAAGGAAGCTTTATTTTTTGCTGACAAAGGTCCGTATAGTCGAAGCTATGGTTTTTCCAGTACTCATGTACGGATGTGAGAGTTGAACCATAAAGAAGGCTGAATGCCGAAGAACTGATGCTTTCAAATTGTAGTGCTAGAGAAGACTGTTGAGAGACACTTGGACAGCAAGTAGATCAATCCAGTCAATCCTAAAAGAAATTAACCCTTAATATTCACTGGAAAAGACCCTGACACTGGGAAAGATTGAGGGCAGAAGAGGGTGGCAGAGGTTGAGATGGTTGGATGGCATCACCGACTCAATGGACAGGAATCTGAGCAAACACCAGGAGATAGTGGAGGACAGAGAGGGCTAGTGTGCTGCAGTCTGCGGGGTTGCAAAAAGTGAGACATGACTTAGCAACTGAACAACAACAAACTTAACTTAGAAAGTTAAAGACACGGGAAACTGCCACTAGAGCATTTTATAAGTGTAGCAAATCAGAATGACTCTACTCTTTGCTTTGGATCTCAAATTCTTTTGTGGTATCCATGTCTGACAGAGATTTTTTTTTTAAAAAAATCTCTAAGACTTAATCTGTTTAAAAATGATATCCAAATGATATTAAAATGGTTATCCTCTGTAAGTTCCAGGAAAGCAATTATCAGATAAAGTTTATGTAAAACCACCAATTCCTAGACATTCCATTCACAAACTTCAGTTTTATACCAATTTCAAATTCTTAAAAAGACAATTACTGTTAAAATATAAATAGTGTAGTTATCTAATTTTTCCTTCCAGGAAAGTAATAAAAATCATTCTTATGAAAAATTACCAGATATGCATAAAACATTTAACTTTAGCAGAAACCAAAAACAGTAAAAGACATGGGGGAAAAAAGCATAAAAGCATAACAGCAATAAGTATTTATTGGGATTTTATTTTAATAAAATAATTTTAAAAACAAAAATCCTCACATGTAAACAAGAAAGTAGTTAGTCGGCATTATATGTACATCCAAGAATCAAAACAAGTTCTGTGCAAACATTCCATAGTCCAGCAAAAAGTTTTGACTCATCAGTGTTCAGGGTAACTGTATTTAATATTATCAACAATGGAACCTTATCTTTGAACATTATAAAATGGTTTGTGGGTTATAAACTATCAAGTTTAGGTTTTCATTTTTCTTATCAATCCTTATGCCATATGTTCTCTAGTCCTAAAATGTATTTATGTTGTCCATATTAGTCTAAAATATCCATTGTTTCCATATTAGTCTGTGAGAGTTGAACCATAAAGAAGGCTGAATGCCAAGAACTGATGCTTTCAAATTGTAGTGCTAGAGAAGACTGTTGAGAGACACTTGGACAGCAAGTAGATCAATCCAGTCAATCCTAAAAGAAATTAACCCTTAATATTCACTGGAAAAGACCCTGACACTGGGAAAGATTGAGGGCAGAAGAGGGTGGCAGAGGTTGAGATGGTTGGATGGCATCACCGACTCAATGGACAGGAATCTGAGCAAACACCAGGAGATAGTGGAGGACAGAGAGGGCTAGTGTGCTGCAGTCTGCGGGGTTGCAAAAAGTGAGACATGACTTAGCAACTGAACAACAACAAACTTAACTTAGAAAGTTAAAGACACGGGAAACTGCCACTAGAGCATTTTATAAGTGTAGCAAATCAGAATGACTCTACTCTTTGCTTTGGATCTCAAATTCTTTTGTGGTATCCATGTCTGACAGAGATTTTTTTAAAAATCTCTAAGACTTAATCTTTTTAAAAAATGATATCCAAATGATATTAAAATGGTTATCCTCTGTAAGTTCCAGGAAAGCAATTATCAGATAAAGTTTATGTAAAACCACCAATTCCTAGACATTCCATTCACAAACTTCAGTTTTATACCAATTTCAAATTCTTAAAAAGACAATTACTGTTAAAATATAAATAGTGTAGTTATCTAATTTTTCCTTCCAGGAAAGTAATAAAAATCATTCTTATGAAAAATTACCAGATATGCATAAAACATTTAACTTTAGCAGAAACCAAAAACAGTAAAAGACATGGGGGAAAAAAGCATAAAAGCATAACAGCAATAAGTATTTATTGGGATTTTATTTTAATAAAATAATTTTAAAAACAAAAATCCTCACATGTAAACAAGAAAGTAGTTAGTCGGCATTATATGTACATCCAAGAATCAAAACAAGTTCTGTGCAAACATTCCATAGTCCAGCAAAAAGTTTTGACTCATCAGTGTTCAGGGTAACTGTATTTAATATTATCAACAATGGAACCTTATCTTTGAACATTATAAAATGGTTTGTGGGTTATAAACTATCAAGTTTAGGTTTTCATTTTTCTTATCAATCCTTATGCCATATGTTCTCTAGTCCTAAAATGTATTTATGTTGTCCATATTAGTCTAAAATATCCATTGTTCCCAATTAATCAGGTTACAGTTATTTGATCTCCTCCAGGAGAGCTTTCAGGGTGAGATGTGCTAAACTCCATATATGACAACATCATTTTTCAAAGCTTACCTAACTCAAAATTCTGTCTGTCTAATCTGCCATGTCTTCATTTCTTCTCTTTCTAAATATACACACATTAAATATCATAGCAACTTTACCTTTAAAAATGCAGTTGATACACATTAATACACATATAAGCAGTAATTTCTGATGATAAAGTTGTAGTTCATTTACCAATAAAAAAATGCTAATTTTTAAAACTTAGGTTGAGTACTATCATAATAGTGTTACTTAACTGAGACTGATGGCTTCAGTTTAGAGAGTTCAATAAACACATTAAGATAATTCAAAACTGAAGAGATTAAATTATAATTCCTTTGGAGGAAATCTCCTCAGTTTTTCGAAGAAAGACCAAAATATATTGTTTCATTACTGTAAAATGCTATTAATTCAGTGTCTGTTTTGCCAATTATATTTAATTCACTTTTATAAGCTTTACAAAAAAAGAACTTAGACTGTTTTTGTTAAGAGGCTTCATTTTAAGTTTAAAATGTAATTTCTTTTCTGCCAGTTAAAGTAATTTAAAGATATATACAATATGTTTGTAATACTTAAGGCAGGTGCCAAGCACATTTTGAAAGGTAATAAACTTACCAACTAGAATGTTCTCCCAAAGGAAAAAAAAAAAAAAGAAAAACAAGAAAAGAAAAGCTCATAACAGTTTTTGTTTAAGAGATGTTTAAATAGCACTCTTCTTTTAGGTGATTGAAAAACAATTTGGCAGCTGAACTCCTATGGTAGTAACACAGATAACTGACAAAAGACAAGTAACAGACACAGAATTAATGATATACTTTTAATACTTTTACAGGTCTCTTTAAGTTGGTGCCTAGTGGCTTAACAAGATTTGTATTCAGTGTGAGAAGATTTAGAACATAAACTACACACTAAGTAATGAATATAATTTCTCTATGCCATGCAGAAAAGAAATCAACATTTTACACATCATCACTCCCAAAACAAGTTTTTTAATTTAAAATCCATATGTTCTCTCCTAAAATGTATTTATGTTGTCCATATTAGTCTAAAATATCCATTGTTCCCAATTAATCAGGTTACAGTTATTTGATCTCCTCCAGGAGAGCTTTCAGGGTGAGATGTGCTAAACTCCATATATGACAACATCATTTTTCAAAGCTTACCTAACTCAAAATTCTGTCTGTCTAATCTGCCATGTCTTCATTTCTTCTCTTTCTAAATATACACACATTAAATATCATAGCAACTTTACCTTTAAAAATGCAGTTGATACACATTAATACACATATAAGCAGTAATTTCTGATGATAAAGTTGTAGTTCATTTACCAATAAAAAAATGCTAATTTTTAAAACTTAGGTTGAGTACTATCATAATAGTGTTACTTAACTGAGACTGATGGCTTCAGTTTAGAGAGTTCAATAAACACATTAAGATAATTCAAAACTGAAGAGATTAAATTATAATTCCTTTGGAGGAAATCTCCTCAGTTTTTCGAAGAAAGACCAAAATATATTGTTTCATTACTGTAAAATGCTATTAATTCAGTGTCTGTTTTGCCAATTATATTTAATTCACTTTTATAAGCTTTACAAAAAAAGAACTTAGACTGTTTTTGTTAAGAGGCTTCATTTTAAGTTTAAAATGTAATTTCTTTTCTGCCAGTTAAAGTAATTTAAAGATATATACAATATGTTTGTAATACTTAAGGCAGGTGCCAAGCACATTTTGAAAGGTAATAAACTTACCAACTAGAATGTTCTCCCAAAGGAAAAAAAAAAAAAAGAAAAACAAGAAAAGAAAAGCTCATAACAGTTTTTGTTTAAGAGATGTTTAAATAGCACTCTTCTTTTAGGTGATTGAAAAACAATTTGGCAGCTGAACTCCTATGGTAGTAACACAGATAACTGACAAAAGACAAGTAACAGACACAGAATTAATGATATACTTTTAATACTTTTACAGGTCTCTTTAAGTTGGTGCCTAGTGGCTTAACAAGATTTGTATTCAGTGTGAGAAGATTTAGAACATAAACTACACACTAAGTAATGAATATAATTTCTCTATGCCATGCAGAAAAGAAATCAACATTTTACACATCATCACTCCCAAACAGTTCTAATTAAAATCCAAACTGTTCCCATTTTTGCATCACTGTCATTCTTTGGCAAAAGATTCAGGATAGCCATGGGGTAGGAAACAACTGTTTACTCATGGTCTTCATTTTTGCAAAATAAATGTGTTTTTTGAAAGGAATCTGCACTGTGCCTGCTTTATACTAAATAATTATAATAGGCAAAATCTAATGGCTTTTTTGGGTTAATCTACTCCTAAAGCTTTGAGTTGCCGTTCAATCTCTTCATCGGAGATTGTTGCCTTTGAAGTAGAGGCAGATGGTAAGCTTCGGGCAGCTGATGGAGCTTTGGCCATCTATATTTGAAAGAGAAAAAGAGAAAAGAATGCGTATTTTATCAAACTTTTAGGTGAGGACATAAAGGATGTACTGCAAAGAGGTATAATTCGCTTTTCAAACAAATATTAAAAACATATACCTAACATAAAGGGAAACTTAAAACAAGTGACAAAAGAGGTAGAGAAAATATTTCCATCTGAGAAAATAAGACATTTGTTCATACCTTTCCAGAAATTTCAATTCCAATTTCATCAAGAACTTGATTCACAATATCTTGGCTTTCTTCTTCATCATCAGAGCCATCAAAGATATCATCAAGTGTATCATTGACTGAAGGGCAGGGAAGGAAACAAAGCAGTTACTTTCAAACAGATTTCAGGTTAGGTTTATATTTTTAGAAAAAGGCCCAGCTATGTAATTTACACAGTGCAAATAAAATCTATGAATAGATGGAGTAAAGCAAATACCTTAGGTAGTTTATACTTAAGGAAACAAAACATTAACAAACAGATTCTGATAAATGGAAAGGTAAATGATTATAAAGCATCCGGGAAAAATTTGGCAGCTGAACTCCTATGGTAGTAACACAGATAACTGACAAAAGACAAGTAACAGACACAGAATTAATGATATACTTTTAATACTTTTACAGGTCTCTTTAAGTTGGTGCCTAGTGGCTTAACAAGATTTGTATTCAGTGTGAGAAGATTTAGAACATAAACTACACACTAAGTAATGAATATAATTTCTCTATGCCATGCAGAAAAGAAATCAACATTTTACACATCATCACTCCCAAACAGTTCTAATTAAAATCCAAACTGTTCCCATTTTTGCATCACTGTCATTCTTTGGCAAAAGATTCAGGATAGCCATGGGGTAGGAAACAACTGTTTACTCATGGTCTTCATTTTTGCAAAATAAATGTGTTTTTTGAAAGGAATCTGCACTGTGCCTGCTTTATACTAAATAATTATAATAGGCAAAATCTAATGGCTTTTTTGGGTTAATCTACTCCTAAAGCTTTGAGTTGCCGTTCAATCTCTTCATCGGAGATTGTTGCCTTTGAAGTAGAGGCAGATGGTAAGCTTCGGGCAGCTGATGGAGCTTTGGCCATCTATATTTGAAAGAGAAAAAGAGAAAAGAATGCGTATTTTATCAAACTTTTAGGTGAGGACATAAAGGATGTACTGCAAAGAGGTATAATTCGCTTTTCAAACAAATATTAAAAACATATACCTAACATAAAGGGAAACTTAAAACAAGTGACAAAAGAGGTAGAGAAAATATTTCCATCTGAGAAAATAAGACATTTGTTCATACCTTTCCAGAAATTTCAATTCCAATTTCATCAAGAACTTGATTCACAATATCTTGGCTTTCTTCTTCATCATCAGAGCCATCAAAGATATCATCAAGTGTATCATTGACTGAAGGGCAGGGAAGGAAACAAAGCAGTTACTTTCAAACAGATTTCAGGTTAGGTTTATATTTTTAGAAAAAGGCCCAGCTATGTAATTTACACAGTGCAAATAAAATCTATGAATAGATGGAGTAAAGCAAATACCTTAGGTAGTTTATACTTAAGGAAACAAAACATTAACAAACAGATTCTGATAAATGGAAAGGTAAATGATTATAAAGCTTCAAAAAGAAGGGGCTACACCCATCTGGAGGGAAGAACTAGTGGAGATGGATCATTGAAGAACACATAGAGATAAAGTAGCATGAACAAAGACATGGTGGAAGGCAATAGGAATACATACAAGGAAGAGTTAAGTTCTTCTGTTTGACTGTTTTGGAGAGCCACTCCAGTATTCTATTCAAGATGTATAAATGGGGGCTTCCTTGGTGATCCAGTGGGTAAAGAGTTCACCTTGCAGTGCAGGGAGCACCAGTTTGATCCCTGGCCTGGGAAAATCGCACATGCCATGGAGTGGCTGGACCAGTGTGTCCAATTACGAGCCAGCACTCTGGGGCGCATGCACCCAGAGCCAGTGCTCAGCCACAAGAGAGGCCTCTGCAGTGGGAGGCCCATACAGGACAAAGAATAAAAAAGATGGATGAAAATAAATGAATGATGACTTAGAAGCAAAAAAAAAAAAAAAAAAGACGTATAAATGGAAACTGGTTAGAGTTTAAAGAATTAAAGTGACTGTGCTGTGACTGTTACTAACATGATCACTGGGAAATGCCCTAGATGAAAAAAGACAAATAACATAGTCTGATATCTCTGTAAGTACCCTGCTAATTGGGTTCTTGGTAAACAGACTAATACTATCTAGCAAGAGAGTCCTGTTTATAGGATTGCTGTAGCTACAATCTATGGATTTATATCTGTGAGTCCCTCAAAAATAACATATAAGGTAGGTGACAATCTGAGGTATAAACAATATATTTCCTAAACTTTGTAAATACTCCGTTCAATATGAGATAAATAAACCTATTAGTCATATCATCTATTTTGCTTATGTCTGATATAGGAATGAAAGATTTGTGTCATTTGCAATGTCCAAGCCCTCTCCCTGTTTTGCATGTGCATGCTAATAGCTTGCATTATTGACATTGCTAATAAAGCTTGATATCAATTAAGATCTCTGATAAGCATGGTTTGGTAATTTTGATTTCTGTGTTACTTTAACAGTATAAAATCAATGGGAAAAAGCTAAAGACCTTAAGGCCAATAATACAGAATACCATCTCTGCAGAAGTAAAGTGAATGTTAAACTTTAATGAGAATCTCAGTTCTTCCACTTAGTAACTGTGCAACTTAGGGGATGTCACTTTACTACTCTGGGTCTCAATATTTGCACTGACAAAATAAAGGGCTTGACCTGAAAATTCTTTTTGAGGGGCCACTCCAGTATTCTATTCAAGATGTATAAATGGGGGCTTCCTTGGTGATCCAGTGGGTAAAGAGTTCACCTTGCAGTGCAGGGAGCACCAGTTTGATCCCTGGCCTGGGAAAATCGCACATGCCATGGAGTGGCTGGACCAGTGTGTCCAATTACGAGCCAGCACTCTGGGGCGCATGCACCCAGAGCCAGTGCTCAGCCACAAGAGAGGCCTCTGCAGTGGGAGGCCCATACAGGACAAAGAATAAAAAAGATGGATGAAAATAAATGAATGATGACTTAGAAGCAAAAAAAAAAAAAAAAAAGACGTATAAATGGAAACTGGTTAGAGTTTAAAGAATTAAAGTGACTGTGCTGTGACTGTTACTAACATGATCACTGGGAAATGCCCTAGATGAAAAAAGACAAATAACATAGTCTGATATCTCTGTAAGTACCCTGCTAATTGGGTTCTTGGTAAACAGACTAATACTATCTAGCAAGAGAGTCCTGTTTATAGGATTGCTGTAGCTACAATCTATGGATTTATATCTGTGAGTCCCTCAAAAATAACATATAAGGTAGGTGACAATCTGAGGTATAAACAATATATTTCCTAAACTTTGTAAATACTCCGTTCAATATGAGATAAATAAACCTATTAGTCATATCATCTATTTTGCTTATGTCTGATATAGGAATGAAAGATTTGTGTCATTTGCAATGTCCAAGCCCTCTCCCTGTTTTGCATGTGCATGCTAATAGCTTGCATTATTGACATTGCTAATAAAGCTTGATATCAATTAAGATCTCTGATAAGCATGGTTTGGTAATTTTGATTTCTGTGTTACTTTAACAGTATAAAATCAATGGGAAAAAGCTAAAGACCTTAAGGCCAATAATACAGAATACCATCTCTGCAGAAGTAAAGTGAATGTTAAACTTTAATGAGAATCTCAGTTCTTCCACTTAGTAACTGTGCAACTTAGGGGATGTCACTTTACTACTCTGGGTCTCAATATTTGCACTGACAAAATAAAGGGGCTTGACCTGAAAATTCTTTTTGATTTATGACGTGAGATTTTATTTTTGTAGTCAGAAAAGTGCCACCGTGGGAATCTGGTTAGCATGCTCAAAGGTAAGCCTCTAGAAAAAATATTTAGCAGTGATACTCAGATGGTAGTGAAGTAACAAGGGAGGTGGGGAGTCCAGATCAAAGTCGAGAAAGCGAGACTGAAAACTACTCACAAAAACAGAAAGAAAGAAAGAAAGAAAAGGATAGAGGAGAAACACCAGAACGGTGTAATTAAGGATTAAAAAAAAAAAAAATGCTTTCAGGAACAGTGTTAGCAAAGTTAAAGATGTAATAAAAATTTCCCAAAGATCTTGTTTCTAAAACCTGAATGTGAATAAGCATTGTAGCAACACTGTACAATATAAATTCTAATTGGAAAAAAGGTATGTCTATTTAAACCTTGTATTAATCTTTGGATGAAAATACTAATATTAATGAGTAACCACCAATAACTACTATTCTTTTGGACTCACGAATTACTAAAATACAAATGAGAACAACTGTGACAGATATGAGTTTTAAGTACAGGCTTACTGATTCTCTTCATTATGGCTTAATGGAACTGTTAATTCCTCTGCTCAGATCTGCTCACACCTGTGCCATCATTGGAATCCACATAAACATGTTAGACACTGTGATTATTACATAAATGACAGTTCTTTCAGTCATGAAAAATTCACTAATGATATTTTTGAAAATTATATTTTTAAAGTAAAGGTTCAAAATAAAAAGTAAAGAATTTTGGAACTGTCAATGATACATATGTTTTGATAATTATGGTTTGGTAATTTTGATTTCTGTGTTACTTTAACAGTATAAAATCAATGGGAAAAAGCTAAAGACCTTAAGGCCAATAATACAGAATACCATCTCTGCAGAAGTAAAGTGAATGTTAAACTTTAATGAGAATCTCAGTTCTTCCACTTAGTAACTGTGCAACTTAGGGGATGTCACTTTACTACTCTGGGTCTCAATATTTGCACTGACAAAATAAAGGGGCTTGACCTGAAAATTCTTTTTGATTTATGACGTGAGATTTTATTTTTGTAGTCAGAAAAGTGCCACCGTGGGAATCTGGTTAGCATGCTCAAAGGTAAGCCTCTAGAAAAAATATTTAGCAGTGATACTCAGATGGTAGTGAAGTAACAAGGGAGGTGGGGAGTCCAGATCAAAGTCGAGAAAGCGAGACTGAAAACTACTCACAAAAACAGAAAGAAAGAAAGAAAGAAAAGGATAGAGGAGAAACACCAGAACGGTGTAATTAAGGATTAAAAAAAAAAAAAATGCTTTCAGGAACAGTGTTAGCAAAGTTAAAGATGTAATAAAAATTTCCCAAAGATCTTGTTTCTAAAACCTGAATGTGAATAAGCATTGTAGCAACACTGTACAATATAAATTCTAATTGGAAAAAAGGTATGTCTATTTAAACCTTGTATTAATCTTTGGATGAAAATACTAATATTAATGAGTAACCACCAATAACTACTATTCTTTTGGACTCACGAATTACTAAAATACAAATGAGAACAACTGTGACAGATATGAGTTTTAAGTACAGGCTTACTGATTCTCTTCATTATG
The DNA here is from genome assembly GCA_022376925.1 of Tragulus kanchil. Taxonomy (NCBI): domain Eukaryota; kingdom Metazoa; phylum Chordata; class Mammalia; order Artiodactyla; family Tragulidae; genus Tragulus; species Tragulus kanchil. Next base: position 87,689,848 of record JAIOJX010000028.1, on the reverse strand, counting down.
GCTTAATGGAACTGTTAATTCCTCTGCTCAGATCTGCTCACACCTGTGCCATCATTGGAATCCACATAAACATGTTAGACACTGTGATTATTACATAAATGACAGTTCTTTCAGTCATTAAAAATTCACTAATGATATTTTTGAAAATTATATTTTTAAAGTAAAGGTTCAAAATAAAAAGTAAAGAATTTTTGGAACTGTCAATGATACATATGTTTGCATGCTCAGTCATTTCCTACTCTTTATAACCCCATGGACTGTAGCCCACCAGGCTCTTTTTTTCCCATGGGATTCTCCAGGCAAGAATACAGGAGTAGGTTGTCATTTCTTTCTCCTGGGGATCTCCCTGACACAGGGATCAAACCCTGGTCTCCCGCATTGCAGGCAGATTCTTTATTGTCTCAGCCACCAAGGAAGCAGTGTTGTTAAACCATAGAAGGAAAACAGATACTCTGAAATAAAATACTAGCCCAGTGTTGAGTTTAGTAATCCTAGTAATTTAGATACTATTTTATGCAATAAATGTTATCAAATTAAAATGCTAGAAGATAAACAGAGCTAAACTGGCATATCCTAGATAGTTGTAAAATAATTAGAAAATGTCTATGAAATAATGATGCCAGTTTTGATGTATCATATAAGTAACAATTCGATGTTGACCAGGGTGCTGTGAAGGAGTACTCATTTATTATCGGTAAAATAAAGATTGGTATAGTCTTTCTGAAAAATCTGATCATATGAACCAAAAACCTTATAAAAGTTAATACTCCAAGAACACTGAAGAAATTCAGACAAATATATTATAGAAACATTTATCAAAGGATTATCAAATTTACTAATTCAAAATCACTCATGTTATCTCACTTCATAAGATATGAAAAAATATGGGAAAGAAATACACAATATTAACACTGTATGTGGGTGGTGTGATGGTAAGTATTTTATAGATTTATTCCGTTTGCCCTTGTATTTCCACCACTGCATGTAGTTTATACTCAAAAAGTAGAAAAGTAAATTTAGACTCTGGAAGGGGAAAAAGAAAAAAGAATAAAAAAGCTTCATTATCTACCTCCAATATAAACCTATCTTTGATAGTATGAAATATATATATTAAATTTATATATAAATATATATACATCTCTTCTATAATGAGAATATGTATATATATCTTCTCTATATATTTATAGATCTTCTATATTATGAAAGAATCAACACAACTTAAACTAATTTACAGTAGGAAGCGTTTTATTCTCAAGTTGGTTTTGGTTCTCTAATAAATAAAGTAAAATTGCTGAGGCCAATACGGCATAGAAATACAGCATCACATTTTATATTTTTCCTTAAGTTAAAAGTTAATACAGGGCTTCTCCTGGTGGTCCAGTGGGTAAGGACACCGCCTTGCAGTGCAAGGGGCGCCGGTTCGAGCCCTGGCTTGGGAAGATCCCACGTGCCGCGGAGCGGCTGGACTGATGTGTCCAATTACCGAGCCGGAGCTCTGGGGCGCATGCGTCCAGAGCCGGCGCTCTGCAACGACAGAGGCCACCGCGATGGGAGGCCCACAGGAGCCAAAGAACAAAAACCGATGAAAATCGACAAGTGAAAGACCAATAGAAGTGGCCCGCCTGCTCCCCTCCCTCCCCAACCCGACCCCCACCCAAAATAAATAAATAAATAAATCTTTAAAAAAAAAAAAAAGTTAATAGAATTTTGAGTCTTACACAAAAAACTCAATGAAATTACAATACAGCCATCTATTTAGAAGAGAGCTGTATCATTTCTTTACTCATTTGTACCTTCATGGATGAGAATATGAGGTGGTTAGTAAATAAACTTGCTAATTCCAAGATGAAAAAACTGTAACTTTCATTACAAGTGATTAAGCTTACTCATTTCTTCAGTCATTTCCATTTTCATGTTTTCCTTCTGGAAATTCTGCATTGTTTGTAATGTCTTTTGTGGGTCCATCTTCTTGTTTACTGCCTGCATTGTCTTTAAATATATGAAAAGATTCATGTTAGCTACATAATTATGAAAATTTTACTGTGGAATAAGTCCAAAGGGAACACATCATAAAAAGGCAAATTTTTTAAAAAAGATATACATTCTGCCATAATCAAACATAAAAGTGTTAGTATTCTAGAAAAAAAAGAACTACTCATTTGGAAACCGTCTGTTTAACATCTATATAATAAAGAGCACTATGGGAAAAACTCATCTGAAGAGAAGGCAAAAATTATGTGATAAAAAACACTTCCAACATAAAATCCATTGCTATTCAAATGGGAAAACTACATTTGCTTATTACGTGGAAAGCAGGTAATGTCTAAATTAAAAAGAATGTTTAATTTTTAAAAAATTTTCAAAAATTTGAATGTCTAAATTAAAGGATATACTAGCATACATATTTAACCTAGTCATTCATCTTAAACCATGATTTCAAGAAATGATCAGGGGCTTCCCTGGTGGTCCAGTGGGTAAGGACACTGCCTTGTAGTGCAAGGGGTGCCGGTTGGATCCCTGGCCTTGGAAGATCCCACGTGCCGTGGAGCGGCTGGACCGATGTGTCCAATTACCGAGCCAGAGCTCTGGAGCGCATGCGCCCAGAACCGGTGCTCTGCAACAACAGAGGCCACTGCCATGGGAGGCCCACACAGGCCAGAGAACAAAGATGGATGAAAATAGATAAATGAAAGACCAACAGAAGTGGCCTGCCTGCCCCCCTCCCTCCCCAACCCGCCCCCCCCAACAGAAAAAAAAAAAAAGATCAAATCACTGAGCTTTGCAAAAAAAAGTGAAAAGAATTCTCAACATTTAATATTTACATTTAATTTTATTAAAAGAAATGAATGAATATCTAGTGTGGTAAAAATATTTTATATATTATTAGCATATATGTACCTGTGTATACATGTTCATTTTATGTGTGTTATATGAAATATGGCAGTTTCAAAGAAAGGAAGTGAACACAGTCTTTTATGCATGCTGCAGCCAAAGTAATCTTTTCAAATGTGACACTGTACCTTCCCATCCCCCACCAGCTCACACATACCTAACTTTCCAGGAGCTTTACATTGTTCTTCGGATTAAAAACCCAATTCTACAAATGGCCTGTGAGACCAAACATACTAACTCTGCTTAATAAGCCAGTCCCATTCTGCACCACTGCCCTCTGTATACACTGATCTTCCACTTCCTTAAATGAGTCCTGTTTCCTCCTGCCACAGGACCTTTGCATATACTGTCCTTTCCTCTCTTTATTTGCTTTCACTATCAATATTTCGGATTTCAGTTTCCCACCTTAGGGAAAGCAGTTTCTGACACCCTAGGTTTGAGCAGATACCCCTGTTTGGTCCCACTCACTAGAGATAAAAGTTTATTATATGTATTGGTATAAATTATATTATGTTACTTGCAAATTACATTATTGTTATAAAAATATACTAAAAACAACAATGACGCTGACAGTGATAACAGGGCAGCTAATATATTAGCTTTCTGTGTGCCAGGCACTGTTAGAAGCACATTACATATTCAACAGAATAATATTTAAAGTTAAATGACATTTAAACCTTTATGTGCTAAGTACTACTATTTCCTTTCTATTATAATTGGAAGGTACCAGAGGTGAAATGGCTTGCCAAGGTCTCATAGCCACCAAGTAAGATATGAATCCAAGTAATGTGAATCCAAAGCTTATGTTTTTAATCAATGGACTAAAGAAAAAAAAAAAAGAAGTGAAAGTGTTAGTTGCTCAATCATGTCTAACTCTTTGCGACCCCACAGAGAGTAGCCTGCCAGGCTCTTCTGTCCATGGAATTGTCCAGGCAAGAATACTGGAAGGGGTTGCCATTCTCTCCTACAGGGATCTTCCCAACCCAGGGACCAAACCCTGTTTTCCTCCCCTATCACTTGCAGAGAACTGCACAATGAGTTGTCTTCCCACTCAACATTATAGAAAGGTCATCAAGCCTAGGTGTGTGATCTTCAGATATGACCTTACCTTCAAATTAGACAGATACTTAGTTCTATGAATTTGTAAAACCGGAAAAGGAAAATAGAATTTTTTGCTCTGTGTGTTTTCACTATAAATGACTAAGATCCATTGAAAGCAAGAAAACTGACAGAATAAAGCTTTACTGAAACAATCTTGTTTGTTTTTTTTTTTTTGAGGAACACAACGTGTCATTCATTGTACTTACTATACATAAGATGGACACATTCTATTTTCATGTGTTCTGTGGTCTAGTTAACCTTCATTATGTCTAGCTTCCTTATTTGTAAATTTGCTTACTCACTGAATTGTAACCTCAAGTCAATACTGGCAGTACTTTTGTACTCATTTATGGATATGCACAGAGCAACAAAAAGTTTGAGTCACCCAACATGCATATTTCCACCATAGGTCTAGCAAGATGACACCCTGCCCTCTTGATGCAGCTCTAATAATGTAAATTAGTGTCATCTTTGTGGTCTATTTCGTGCCTTTGGTTGGTGATTTCACTGTTTAAAATGCAAAATGCCCCCAAGCATAGTATTAAAATGTGGTCTAGCATATCTAAGAAGCTCCTGGTGGCTCAGGCAGTAAAGATGTCATCGTCCTTGGGGGTTTCCCGGGGAGATTTCTGTGTGCCAGGCACTGTTAGAAGCACATTACATATTCAACAGAATAATATTTAAAGTTAAATGACATTTAAACCTTTATGTGCTAAGTACTACTATTTCCTTTCTATTATAATTGGAAGGTACCAGAGGTGAAATGGCTTGCCAAGGTCTCATAGCCACCAAGTAAGATATGAATCCAAGTAATGTGAATCCAAAGCTTATGTTTTTAATCAATGGACTAAAGAAAAAAAAAAAAGAAGTGAAAGTGTTAGTTGCTCAATCATGTCTAACTCTTTGCGACCCCACAGAGAGTAGCCTGCCAGGCTCTTCTGTCCATGGAATTGTCCAGGCAAGAATACTGGAAGGGGTTGCCATTCTCTCCTACAGGGATCTTCCCAACCCAGGGACCAAACCCTGTTTTCCTCCCCTATCACTTGCAGAGAACTGCACAATGAGTTGTCTTCCCACTCAACATTATAGAAAGGTCATCAAGCCTAGGTGTGTGATCTTCAGATATGACCTTACCTTCAAATTAGACAGATACTTAGTTCTATGAATTTGTAAAACCGGAAAAGGAAAATAGAATTTTTTGCTCTGTGTGTTTTCACTATAAATGACTAAGATCCATTGAAAGCAAGAAAACTGACAGAATAAAGCTTTACTGAAACAATCTTGTTTGTTTTTTTTTTTTTGAGGAACACAACGTGTCATTCATTGTACTTACTATACATAAGATGGACACATTCTATTTTCATGTGTTCTGTGGTCTAGTTAACCTTCATTATGTCTAGCTTCCTTATTTGTAAATTTGCTTACTCACTGAATTGTAACCTCAAGTCAATACTGGCAGTACTTTTGTACTCATTTATGGATATGCACAGAGCAACAAAAAGTTTGAGTCACCCAACATGCATATTTCCACCATAGGTCTAGCAAGATGACACCCTGCCCTCTTGATGCAGCTCTAATAATGTAAATTAGTGTCATCTTTGTGGTCTATTTCGTGCCTTTGGTTGGTGATTTCACTGTTTAAAATGCAAAATGCCCCCAAGCATAGTATTAAAATGTGGTCTAGCATATCTAAGAAGCTCCTGGTGGCTCAGGCAGTAAAGAATCTGCCCGCAATGCAGAATACCTGGGTTCAGTCCTTGGGTCAGGATGATTTCCTGGGGGAGAGAATGGCAAGCATTTCTAAGTGCTAGAAGGCTATGATGTACCTCATGGAAAACATACATTTCTTGGATAAGCTTTGCTAAAGAGTGAGTCACAGTGCTGCTGACCACATGAGTTCAATGTTAATAAATCAACGATAATGAGTAAAGTGTCTTTCAACAGAAATTCAAGGGCTTCCCTGGTGGTCCAGTGGGTAGGGACACTGACTTGCAGTGCAAGGGGCGCCGGTTGGATCCCTGGCCTGGGAAGATCCCACGTGCCGCAGAGTGGCTGGACCCATGTGTCAACTACCGAGCCGGAGCTCTGGAGTGCCTGCGCCCAGAGCCAGCACTCTGCGACAACAGAGGCCACCACGATGGGAGGCCCACATGGGCTGAAGAACAAAGATGCATGAAAACAGACAAATGAAAGACCAATAGAAGTGGCCCACCCGCTTCCCTCCCTCCCCACCACCCCCCATAAATAATAAAAAAAAAGAAATTCAAATAAAACAAAGGTACAGACTAGTTACCAAAAACTGATCAAAGGTTCACAGGAACCTAACCCTGCATTTTGCCTAAGAGCAATGGTTTGATATTCCCTAATTTATATATAAAACAAAGAGCTTTAAATCTAATGTGAATGCTGACATTGAAATAACTCAGATAAAATCACAAAGTTACAGCTATAAGAGTCCTCACTTACTTTCGCTGTAGTAGACATGGCTCCTGCCATCTTCATCTGAGAATTCATCACTTTTGTTTGTGTAGACATGGAAGTAACTTTTGAACTCACAGCAAAAGTTCTTGTTTTCTGTTTCCTTAGATGTACAAGCTGTTTGGCTAAAACTCTGCAAGCTTCTTTATTACCAATCTTGGCCATTTTCTTAATTTCTAATTCCTAAAAGAGAGAATAAAAAAGAGGGGGACCAAAATAATTAAGGGAGGAATCCTCAATGATTTAAGAAGAACAGACTGCACATATTATACATTGCACCCTTTTACCCTGATTATGAAGAGGCTATTATAAAGTTATAGAAATAGTAATTTGAGAGAGAAATTTATTCCACATTTACATGGAAAAGAGAGAACTAATATTGTCATACACATAAACAAAGCAAGTTTACAAAACAGTGCTCACATAAAGCCCAGGAGAAAATTACAATACTCAATCCAAAAGTAGGCAAGATAAAAAGGAAAACAAAAATAATCAAACAAAATTTGGTAGGGGATAGCAAAAAAAAAACAAAAACAAAAACAAAAAGAGTACCGTAGATTGGAAGTTAGTAATATAGACAATATCTCAAGCGAAAAGTTCTATCTACAATCTCAAGTAAAAGGCAGACTGTCAGATAAGAATATAAAGCCTGTTATGTGCTATCTCAAGAAAGCAACTTTCCTTACCAAAAGAAAGCTTGCAAATTCATGCTTTAAGGTCAGCAGTACTCCAATGTCAAAAACACATAAAAACTCTATGTAAAAAGATAACTACAAATTAATAGGTTTTATGACCAGAGGTGCTAATATTCATATGAAAATTTCAGCAAATTGAAATAAAAAATAATTTTTAAGAAAAATTCATCATTACCAATTTTACTCCAGTAGCAAACGTCTGATTCAACTTTGGAAAATCCATCAATTATGTAATTCACCATACTAACAGACTAAAAAAGGAAAACTATATAATCATCATCTGAATAAATGGAAGAAAAAAAAAAAAAGAAAAAGGATACCTGACAAAATTAACTCCTGATAAAAACTTGCAAAAACTAGATGAAGAAGGAACTACTTCTTAATTTTTCTTTTCTTTTTTTTTTAATTTTGGCCACTTTTATTGGTCTTTCATATTTGTTCTTTGGGCTATGTGGGCCTCCCATTGCAATGGGGCCTCCCTTGTTGCAGAGCACCAGCACAGGGCGCACGTACTCCAGAGCGCTGGCTCATAATTAGACACACTGATCCAGCTGCTCCCTGGCACGTGGGATCTTCCAGGGTCAGGAATTGAACTGGTGCCCTCTGCACTGCAGGGTGGACTCTACCCACTGGACCACCAGGGAAGCCTGAAGAAGGAACTTCTTGACTTGAGAAAGGGCCTCTACAAATAGCCTACAATCATACTTTTAATGAAAGGCTGAATGTTTTCCCCTAAAATCAATAAAAGGATCAGGTCATACACTACTTTAACATTGGAAGTTCTGGCTGGTGTAATAAGGTATAAACAAAGAAAAGTATCAAGATTGAAAAGGAAGATGAAAAATTTTATTTACACTGATGACCTGACTGCCTATGTGGAAATCTAAGAGAATCTACAAAAATGCTACTAGACTGAGTTTAGGAAGGTTACAGGATAAAAGATCAGTGCACAAAACAAGAATGTATTTCTATATACTAGCAACCAAAAAATTAGAAACATGATAAAAGAAGTATAGGATCAGTACAATCCTAAGTACAAAACCAGGAAATAATCCAAATTTTCCCTTGCTGGTGAATATATAGACAAGCTGTGAAATGTCCACACAATGGAATAACATTCATCAATAAAAAGGAGTTAGTATTGATACACGTAGCAACACTGATTAATCTCAAAACAATTATGAAGGAAGTCATATAAAAATGAATTCACTTTATAATTCCATCTATATAAAATTCTAAAAAATGTAAAATTTATAATGACAGACCAGTGTTTGCCTAACTGTGAAGGAAAATAGGGAAAATGGGTAGAAGGGATTACAAAGGGAATAAGGAAACTTTGGGGGATGATGGATATGTTCGTTACCTTGACCTTAGTAATGGTTTCATGAGTTAATACGTATGTCTAAATGTATCAAATTGTACCCTTTAAAAATGGACAGTCGGGCTTCCCTGGTGGCCCAGTGGGTAAAGACCCTGCCTTGCAGTGCAAAGAGCGCCGGTTCGATCCCTGGCCTGGGAAGAACCCACATGCCACTCAGTGGCTGGACGGATGTGTCCAATTACCGCGCCAGAGCTCTGGAGCGCACACGCCCAAAGCTGGTGCTCTATAAGGACAGAGGCCACTGCAATCACCCACACAGGCCAAAGAACAAAGATGGATGAAAATAAATGAATGAAAGGCCAATTAAAAAAAAAAAAAAAAAAAGAAATGCGGCCAAGGGAAAAAAAAAAAAAAGACAGTCAATTGCATGTCAATTACATCTCAATCATGTTGGCTTTTAAAAATATTTAAAGCAATATATATTTAAAAAATAACATAATAATACTTAAAGATACCCAGGTAATCTATTTTTAAAGTACATTCATTATCACAGACTCAATAACAGTGAAAATTACAAGGAAGATACCTATTGGTTAACCTAATTATTTTCTTGTAACCTTTTCTTTTTTTTTTTACTTAATTTACGTTTAACTGGAGGATAATTTTTCTACAATATTGTGTCTGCCTCTTGTTTTTTTAGGACTATTTTATCTTTGCTGTTAACTGAGAAGATGGCTGTTTTGAGCAGTATTTCTTTTGAGGCATTCATGTCTTCCATAAACTGAAGAATAATTTGATTTTATAGTCAGCAGGATACACAGACTCCTGATAAAAGTTAGTAGAATGACACAGTAAACAAGGGTAAGCAACAATTGCAGGAAGGTATTAAATGCCATTTCTCAGTAAAGTAAATCACCTACCACCTGCCATGATCAAATCAAAATGGTATTGCATACAAACTGAAAACCTTGAAGGAAGTCATATAAAATGAATTCACTTTATAATTCCATCTATATAAAATTCTAAAAAATGTAAAATTTATAATGACAGACCAGTGTTTGCCTAACTGTGAAGGAAAATAGGGAAAATGGGTAGAAGGGATTACAAAGGGAATAAGGAAACTTTGGGGGATGATGGATATGTTCGTTACCTTGACCTTAGTAATGGTTTCATGAGTTAATACGTATGTCTAAATGTATCAAATTGTACCCTTTAAAAATGGACAGTCGGGCTTCCCTGGTGGCCCAGTGGGTAAAGACCCTGCCTTGCAGTGCAAAGAGCGCCGGTTCGATCCCTGGCCTGGGAAGAACCCACATGCCACTCAGTGGCTGGACGGATGTGTCCAATTACCGCGCCAGAGCTCTGGAGCGCACACGCCCAAAGCTGGTGCTCTATAAGGACAGAGGCCACTGCAATCACCCACACAGGCCAAAGAACAAAGATGGATGAAAATAAATGAATGAAAGGCCAATTAAAAAAAAAAAAAAAAAAAGAAATGCGGCCAAGGAAAAAAAAAAAAAAAGACAGTCAATTGCATGTCAATTACATCTCAATCATGTTGGCTTTTAAAAATATTTAAAGCAATATATATTTAAAAAATAACATAATAATACTTAAAGATACCCAGGTAATCTATTTTTAAAGTACATTCATTATCACAGACTCAATAACAGTGAAAATTACAAGGAAGATACCTATTGGTTAACCTAATTATTTTCTTGTAACCTTTTCTTTTTTTTTTTACTTAATTTACGTTTAACTGGAGGATAATTTTTCTACAATATTGTGTCTGCCTCTTGTTTTTTTAGGACTATTTTATCTTTGCTGTTAACTGAGAAGATGGCTGTTTTGAGCAGTATTTCTTTTGAGGCATTCATGTCTTCCATAAACTGAAGAATAATTTGATTTTATAGTCAGCAGGATACACAGACTCCTGATAAAAGTTAGTAGAATGACACAGTAAACAAGGGTAAGCAACAATTGCAGGAAGGTATTAAATGCCATTTCTCAGTAAAGTAAATCACCTACCACCTGCCATGTGTCTTTTTCCTAGTTAGCTAATTATTCCAACACCGATTTCTAAATTTGTTTGAAAAGTTAAACTGAAATTTAATATTCTACTTACCAGCTGTTTTTCTTGTTTCTCTAAAGCTGCCCGATCTCTGATTATAGCTCTCTGTGTACCTCGTAACTCTCGATTCTGTTCCTTTATCACATCTAAGAGAACCACAAAAGAAACTAAAATGTATGAGTTGTAAAATCTTCAGTGCCACTTAAAATACTGGACTTAGAATCCTCAACAAAAAATAAACCTTAATTTATAAGATGTTAATTTTTTTGTTTACATATACTAAAAATTGATCAAATATGAAAATAAATTATAAATATTGATTATATAAAAAAACACAGAAGTACAAATATGCTATAGTTTGAAGTTTAATCAGAAGAATATAAAGTTCACACTAAAATACTCCATTAGAGAACTGATGATTATACAATGTTTTATATGACATGTGTATACATGTATGTGTATATATATATATACATATATATACACACATATGTTATGTGCATGCAAGCATGCAGACACATACACAAATACCCTTATACTCTTTTCATCTCTCTCTCCCAATTTCAATATTACATGAAACTTCAAGACAGAAGACAGATAATGTGTTTATTAAATCTTTTTCTTCTACACTAAGTTATCATGAGAGAGTGAGCAGTCAACCTTCCAGTGAAGCAGATCTGGATTTGAATTGCACCTCTGCCACTTGATCATTATATGAGGGTATCCTATAAAGTTAGTTAACACTCTAAACCTCCGGGTTACTTAATTTACGTTTAACTGGAGGATAATTTTTCTACAATATTGTGTCTGCCTCTTGTTTTTTTAGGACTATTTTATCTTTGCTGTTAACTGAGAAGATGGCTGTTTTGAGCAGTATTTCTTTTGAGGCATTCATGTCTTCCATAAACTGAAGAATAATTTGATTTTATAGTCAGCAGGATACACAGACTCCTGATAAAAGTTAGTAGAATGACACAGTAAACAAGGGTAAGCAACAATTGCAGGAAGGTATTAAATGCCATTTCTCAGTAAAGTAAATCACCTACCACCTGCCATGTGTCTTTTTCCTAGTTAGCTAATTATTCCAACACCGATTTCTAAATTTGTTTGAAAAGTTAAACTGAAATTTAATATTCTACTTACCAGCTGTTTTTCTTGTTTCTCTAAAGCTGCCCGATCTCTGATTATAGCTCTCTGTGTACCTCGTAACTCTCGATTCTGTTCCTTTATCACATCTAAGAGAACCACAAAAGAAACTAAAATGTATGAGTTGTAAAATCTTCAGTGCCACTTAAAATACTGGACTTAGAATCCTCAACAAAAAATAAACCTTAATTTATAAGATGTTAATTTTTTTGTTTACATATACTAAAAATTGATCAAATATGAAAATAAATTATAAATATTGATTATATAAAAAAACACAGAAGTACAAATATGCTATAGTTTGAAGTTTAATCAGAAGAATATAAAGTTCACACTAAAATACTCCATTAGAGAACTGATGATTATACAATGTTTTATATGACATGTGTATACATGTATGTGTATATATATATATACATATATATACACACATATGTTATGTGCATGCAAGCATGCAGACACATACACAAATACCCTTATACTCTTTTCATCTCTCTCTCCCAATTTCAATATTACATGAAACTTCAAGACAGAAGACAGATAATGTGTTTATTAAATCTTTTTCTTCTACACTAAGTTATCATGAGAGAGTGAGCAGTCAACCTTCCAGTGAAGCAGATCTGGATTTGAATTGCACCTCTGCCACTTGATCATTATATGAGGGTATCCTATAAAGTTAGTTAACACTCTAAACCTCCGGGTTCTTATAAAATAAGAATTGTTATTAAGGTATATATAATATTCACAATTACCTGATGTATTTTAAGTATGCAGTTATTGTTAATGTCTTTCACATTTATCTCAATTCATCTGGACCCATCAGGCTAACTGATGAAGAATTAAAGTATTTGTCTAAAACTAATTGACTATAATTTGAGTTAATTATTAATAAATAGTTATTTCTTCAAAGGATCACAGATAGTGGTGTTTACCAAAACTGTTCCCTCATTCTAAGGAAACTTGCTCAGTATTTTACATATTGGTTCAGTTCAGTTGCACAGTTGTGTCCGACTCTTTGCGATCCCATGCACTGCAGCATGCCAGGCTTTCCTGTCCACCATTTCCCAGAGCCTGCTCAAACGCATGTCCACTGACTCAAACTCATGTCCACAGTATACAGTATAATCCCTTGCATGGATCACAGCTTTGTTGTGGCAAAGTGGCTTGTGTAACTCAATTAAGCTACAAACCATGCCATGCAGTGCCACCTAAGGGATATGGGTCATCCAATTTCTTAAGGCCACCCAAGAGAGAAGAGTTCTGCCAAACCGTGGCCAGCTACTTGAAATCTTAAGAGATGATGCTGTTAAACTGCCGCACTCAACATGTCACCAAATTTGGAAAACTCAACAATGGCCACATGTCTGGAAAAGATCAGTTTTCATTCCAATCCCAAAGAGAAGCAATGCCAAAGAATGTTCAAACTACTACACAATTGCATTCATTTCACCTCCTAGCAAAGTTATGCTCAAAATTCTTCACCTAAACTTCAGTAGTACATGAACCAATAACTTCCAGATGTACAAGCTGTGTTTAGAAAAGGCAGAGGAACCAGAGATCAAAGTGCTAACATTTGTTGGATCATGGAGAAAGCAAAGGGGTTTCAGAAAAATATTTGCTTGTTTTATTGACTATGCTAAAGCCTCTGACTGTGTGGATCACAACAAACTGTGGAAAATTCTTAAAGAAATGGGTGCACCAGCTACCTTACCTGCATCCTGAGAAACCTGTATGCAGATCAACAGAGCAACAGTTAGAACCTGACATGGAATAAGAGTCTGGTTCAAAACTGGGAAAGAAGTATGACAATGGTGTATACTGTCATCCTTCTTATTCAACTTCTATGCAGAGTACTATCATGAGAAGAGCTGGGCTGGATGACTCACAAGCTGGAATAAAGGCTGCCAGAGGAAATATCAACAACCTCAGATATGTAGATGTTACCACTCCAATGGCAGAAAGTGAAGAGGAACCGAAGAGCCTCTTGATAAGGATAAAAAAGGACAGTCAAAAAGCTGGCTTAAAACTCAACACTCAAAAAATGAAGATCATGCCATCTGGTTCCATCACTTATTGGCAAATAGAAGGGGAACAAGTGGAGGCAGTGAAAGGATTTTATTTCCCTGGACTCCAAACTCACTGTAGACAGTGAATGCAGCCATGAAATTAAAAGATGTTTGGTCTTTGGAAGGAAAGCTACGACAAAACTGGACAGTATATTAAAAAGCAGAGATACCATTTTGCCAAGAAAGTTCCATATAGTCAAAGCTATGGTTCTTCCAGTAGTCATGTACAGATGTGAGAGTGGGAGCATAAAGAAGAATGAGTGCCAAACAATTGATGCTTTCCAATTGTAGTGCTGGAGAAAACTCTTGAGAGTCCTTTAGACAGCAAGATCAGACCAGTCAATCCTAAAGCAAATCCAACCCTGAATACTCGTTGAGAGGACTGATGATAAAGCTGAAACTACAATACTTTGGTCGTCAGAAGTGAAGAGCCAACTCATTGGAAAAAACCCTGATGGTGGGAAAGACTGACAGCAAAAGGAGAAGGGAGTGGCAAAGTATGAGATGGTTAGACAGCATCACCAACTCAATGGATATGAATCTGAGAAAACTCTGGGAGATAGTGGAGGACAGAGGAGCCTAGAATGCTGCAGTCCATGGAGTCGCAGAAAATCAGACAGGACTTAGCAGCTGAACAACAGCGATACAGGATAATGTTCACAATAATGCCACAGAATTGTTTTTTTCTAGTATTTTATATAAATGAGAACATTGTTAGCAAGTTTAAACAACGTGCCCTAGGTCACAAGGTAATAAATAGTAATGTCAGATTTGGATCCAGGTTTTGTCTCCTGAAGTGGTCTTAATCATTTCACCACAGTATCTTTTTAGTAAAGAGGTGGATTTACAACCACCACCATCACAACAGACATAATAGTCTCTTCATCAGATAGCACTGGGAAAACTAGTCAGCTATAGGAGAAAAAAGAAAGAAAGAAAGAAATGGGACCCCTGCCTCACACTATATATAAAAATTACCTCAAAAACTATGAATGATTCAAAATAAGAGCTAAAATCATGAAATTCTTTAGAAGAACACAGAGGAATAAATCTACATGATTTGAGATTTGGCAATACATTTTTAGATATGACACTAAAAGCACAAGCAACAAGAGAAAAAACAGGTAAAGCAGGCTTCATGAAATTACAAACTGTGATTAGAGGGCATTAAGAAGTGATAAGACAATGTATAAAATGGGAGAATTGATATGCAAATTATATATGGGTTTAGAATCCAGAATATATTACAAAAAAGACTACTCTTAACAACTCGAAGACAAAAGACAACTCAACAAATGAGTGAATGCCTTGCACAGACATTTCTCCAAAAAGATATACAAAAACACCTGGAAAAGATACAAAGTATTATCAGTCATTAGGGAAATCAGAAACCATTTCACATCTGCCAAGATGGTGATAACCAAAAAAAAAAAGAGAAAGTAAGTGTTGATGCAGAGAAGACTGGGAGCCCTATACATTGCCAGTAGGAATATAAATTATATCAGCCATTGTGTATAAGTTTGGTGGCTCCTCAAAAAGCAGAACATACAATTAACAACTCACCTCACAATTTCCCTCCTGGGTATTTACCCGAAAGAATCCAAAAAAAAAAAAAAAAAAAACACCAAAACTAAACACTCCACACAAATGCAGCACTATTTAAAAGAGTCAAAAGGTAGAAACAACATAAATGTCCATAACCAAGAGAGCAGGGACTGATGAGTCACTGCTTAATAGATATAGGCTTTTACTTTAAGGTGATGAAAATATTCTGTAACTGGAGATGGTGGTTATACACCACTGTGAATGTACTAAATATTACTGACCAGTTCACTTTAAAATGATTAATGTTATGTGAGCTTCATTTCAATTAAAACAACAGTAGAGCCAGCAACCATTATCATTTTTAGTGACAGAGCATCACAACTTATCATACTTCTGTTATAATGAAGCTTTACTGAGAATACGAATAACTGATTATACTGAGTAATAGGTACTATATATACATATATATTAAGTGCTTCTTACTATACATGTATATGTGTGTATATATATATATATATATGTGTATATATATATATATATATATAAAGTGCTTCATAACAACGCCCAAAGGTAGGTACTATTATTATCTCACTTGTTTCAAAGGAGAGAATTGGTATTTGGTGAGGTAATCCACCCAAGGGAGAAAAAGAAGTGCTAGGGTTGGCATACAAGGATTTTGATTCCAAGGCTTCTGACTGTGAAAGTTTTGGGAAAACAAAAATTAAAATTATCAGAGATATAACCCTTATGAATAAAGACTGATATCAACAAAAATGCTATTAAAACATAATGAGGGCTTCCCTTGTGGTCCAGTGGGTAAGGACACTGCCTTGCAGTGCAAGGGGAGCCGGTTTGATCGCCTGGGAAGATCCCATGTGCTGTGGAATGGCTGGACTGATGTGTCCAACTTCGGAGCAGGAGCTCTAGAGCGCATGCGCCCAGAGCCAGTGCTCTGCAAAGGGAAAGGCCACTGCAAAGGGAGGCTCACACAGGCCAAAGAACAAAGATAAATGAATGAAATATCAATAGAAGTGGCCAAAAAACCCCCCAAAAACCATGATGAAAACATTTCAAGTCATTACATAGAATCAACTACAACGACTTTCCAAATAAAAGTTAAAATAAGATGCCAGAGCTCCTATATCCTACTTACGAGACATCTGTTTCTCCTCCTTTACTTACTGTTTCTCAAGTTATATTGGTGGACATCTCACACTCAGGCACATTCTATATGTTCCTTACATATAGGAATAGGAAACCATACAATATCTATATAGGAGATGAGAAGAGAGGGAGAACTCTCCTGCACCAACAGTCTTCTGGATGGGAAACAAGTTTCACTTGAAAGAGAGAAAGAAGATAGTCTGTAGGCAAATATATTTGGGAAATGTTCAAGTTTTAAAAACAACTACACCCATTTTTCAGTTGTTCCTGAGTTGTATCCTTACAATAAACTGGTAATACTAAATACTTTCTTGAGTTCTGAGAGCTATTCTAGTGTATTATCAAACCTGAGGAGGGTGTTGTGGTAACTCCAGTATTTAGAGCTGGTAGGCAAGAAGTACTGGTGGCCAGCTGAGACTTGTGACTGGCCTCTAACATGAGGACGGTCTTGTGCACAGAGCCCGTAACTTGTGGGGCCTGTACTGACTCCAGTTATTGGCAGGATTGAACTGAATTGCTAGGGACACCCAGTTGGTGTCAGAGAATCAAGAATAAAGGATAGATACAATCATCTTTGTTGAAAAGTATTATGACATGAATTTAATAAAAAGTAATTTAATCAAATAGTTACACTTCACTTTTATTAATTTTATGTAACTATGTATACCATAACTGTTGATATATATTAAAGAGAAAATAAAGAAAATTAACTATTGCATATTCCACAGCCTATTGTTAATAGACCTATTAATATTTAAACAGTTCTAAGCTATAAAATGAGAGCATCTAATGTTACATACTAAAACACAGTCACACCACTTTAAAATATATTAAAGTAAGAGAGAAAGACAGTAAAATATTTTTTATATGAGATAATGGGTATATCTTATAAAACAAATTTTCTTTAAAAACAATCCCTATGCTAAACCAATCGTTAATGATTTGGTACTCACATAATTCTGAAGGAATAAATGAGAAAGCTTCTGAGATACTTTTAATGTTTTAAAGGCCAAGTTTATTTCCCATTATATTTATTTCTCAGTAGGTCTGATTTCTTCCTAAGATTACCAGTTCTTTAAGAGCAAGAAGAATATTTTATTTATTTATTTGCCTATCTGTATTCCCATTTTACTTCATGTTAACAACTGCACCATATAGCAGTACTGTAAGAGAGTACAAACATATATACCAAAATGTGAAAGGATCTGTCTTACAGCCATAATTTAACACATTTCTTTAAAAATGCATAGTAAAATCTATTGATTATCAAGAAGGATGATTGATAAATTAACAGTAGCAAAATATGAGCTGTGACAGATACCTTTCTACAATGGAAAAATGGAGCACTGAAATAATCAGATGTTCCCTCTATAATTTTTTGTTTTCACCTTTTCTACTCTGACTCATGACCATGAGAGAACCTTGTTCAGGTACTGCTGACCTAGGAGAGATGGAATGCTTTTATCCTGTGCTTCTCTGTCAATCCTCTGCTTCCTTCTCTAGTCAAAAGAGCATGCCCTGAACTCTTATACTTCAGTACTGCATCCACCTTGTGGGGTTTTGTGAAGCACTTGGATGTGCCTTTGGTGTGCTCTCTCTGTTACCATTTGGCCAGGTCCAAAGGATCTGGGGGCTGCCCCACCCACCACCCTCTCCTCACCCACACTGAGCATTGAGAAAAGACCACTCAGGTGAGCTCCACTCTGGGCATTAAAACCTTTCAGGCTCTTCCTACTGAACAAAATAACACATCTGTATATTAAAGTGGTAACATCACTGATTTAAATTTTGGACTTAAGAAGATACAAAGAGAAAAGATCATTCTTCGGTTTCTAGTCAATAAGGTCTGTCTGCTTATAGAAAAAAGAAAAAAAGCCAAAAAATACAGACTATAATCTAAAAGGGTCTCCCATGTGGTCTAGCTCACTAGAATTCTCTACTGGGTTTGAGGCCAAGCCCCAGCCTGTATCATAGCTGTCCTTCTAGACTCTGCTTATTTACATACTGTTGGTACATCTGAAGATTAGCAAAAAGGAATTACCAACTGCAAATATGGACATCCATTAATTTGTGAGTAATATCCTTTAAAGTGCTTATCTTTTCAGAGAAGGGAGGGGGCTTGTCTCAAGCCTGCAGTGAAGACTGCTGCTCCAGGAGCACTAAGGCACAACTCACAGGCTGTACCACTCAGCTGTGTTCAAGCTGGTCTCCTAGATAGCACCTGCTCAACCGTGTAGTACATTTACTACTTTACTATATGGTCATAATGGATTTTATAATCTAATATATATCAACTTTCCTGCTTTTAAATGTATTTTTTCACAGAAAAATCATTTTGATTTATGCAACTGTATTGCCTAACTATCTTGAATCTAACGATCACATGGATTGAGAAAGGAGAACAAAATGCTCCCACATCCTGCTTTACTGTCTCCATGAACTGGCTTTTGGAGATCAAGATCCAAGAGGAAAGCAAGTGTCCTCTTTAGATTTCATGTGCAAGCTCTACAAGCTAATATCAAAGGAAATAGTGGCTACTGTGGCATGGGTAGAGTGGGCAAATGGGTATTAGATTTCATGTGCAAGCTCTCGAGTTACAAGAGAACCTTGTTCAGGTACTGCTGACCTAGGAGAGATGGAATGCTTTTATCCTGTGCTTCTCTGTCAATCCTCTGCTTCCTTCTCTAGTCAAAAGAGCATGCCCTGAACTCTTATACTTCAGTACTGCATCCACCTTGTGGGGTTTTGTGAAGCACTTGGATGTGCCTTTGGTGTGCTCTCTCTGTTACCATTTGGCCAGGTCCAAAGGATCTGGGGGCTGCCCCACCCACCACCCTCTCCTCACCCACACTGAGCATTGAGAAAAGACCACTCAGGTGAGCTCCACTCTGGGCATTAAAACCTTTCAGGCTCTTCCTACTGAACAAAATAACACATCTGTATATTAAAGTGGTAACATCACTGATTTAAATTTTGGACTTAAGAAGATACAAAGAGAAAAGATCATTCTTCGGTTTCTAGTCAATAAGGTCTGTCTGCTTATAGAAAAAAGAAAAAAAGCCAAAAAATACAGACTATAATCTAAAAGGGTCTCCCATGTGGTCTAGCTCACTAGAATTCTCTACTGGGTTTGAGGCCAAGCCCCAGCCTGTATCATAGCTGTCCTTCTAGACTCTGCTTATTTACATACTGTTGGTACATCTGAAGATTAGCAAAAAGGAATTACCAACTGCAAATATGGACATCCATTAATTTGTGAGTAATATCCTTTAAAGTGCTTATCTTTTCAGAGAAGGGAGGGGGCTTGTCTCAAGCCTGCAGTGAACTGCTGCTCCAGGAGCACTAAGGCACAACTCACAGGCTGTACTACTCAGCTGTGTTCAAGCTGGTCTCCTAGATAGCACCTGCTCAACCGTGTAGTACATTTACTACTTTACTATATGGTCATAATGGATTTTATAATCTAATATATATCAACTTTCCTGCTTTTAAATGTATTTTTTCACAGAAAAATCATTTTGATTTATGCAACTGTATTGCCTAACTATCTTGAATCTAACGATCACATGGATTGAGAAAGGAGAACAAAATGCTCCCACATCCTGCTTTACTGTCTCCATGAACTGGCTTTTGGAGATCAAGATCCAAGAGGAAAGCAAGTGTCCTCTTTAGATTTCATGTGCAAGCTCTACAAGCTAATATCAAAGGAAATAGTGGCTACTGTGGCATGGGTAGAGTGGGCAAATGGGTATTAGATAAACCCTGATCATGGCTATGAATGGAAGAATTGGAAGTGCGAGTTCAGCTAAAGCAGTCATGCGGAGTTGACAATGAACAGTAATCGGAAGATGAGGCCATGGGGTGGGGCGGTTGTACCATCTCCTTAGGTTGATAAGGAAAAAAAAACTACAAAAATGCTACACACTCAAAAGTGAAGGGGTAAGAAAGAAATATTAATATTAGAGGTCAGTAATTAGACAATACTGGCTCTGAAAACCAAATTTACTCAGAGGCAGAAGGGCAATGACAATGAGAGAATGGGTGAGAAGAAATCAGAGTTTGATATGTAAAGCAAACTTATTTCTTAGGCTTTGGATATTGTATATCACAGAGAAAATGTATCTCCTTAATTAATCAGTGTTAATACATGATAAAGAAAAAAATAACAAAAACCAAATAACTATGGGAAACAGAAAGGACAGTAGAGAATCATGCCAACTATCCAGTTAAAGTTGAAGCTGAAAAAGTCAACAGGACTCACTTGGAAGGAAGAGGTAGAACACTAAAAAGAGAATAGGAGTTTAGCTCTGTGGCAGTGTGAACGGAAGCAACAAGAAATGTTTTTTCCCTTTACCAGGAATGTCACAAAAGTCACTCAACCCCTGAGGAATTCACTGAACTGAACTCGTTCATGATTATTAAAATATCAGTGGTTTTAAGAGCTTAAGTGTGGGGAAACAAGCTGGTGCAGGTTTTCGCAGCTTTGGCCGACCCAAGAGAAAAACAAATTGGGAATGAGAAAAAACAACTATGAGAAACATGAAAAAGAACTAAGACAAAAACAAGTTGATTCGATTCACATGGGCTCATTAGCTGGGAGTCATACTGATCAGCAACAGGTGGGAGATCTGCTGTGCACTTTGGAACGCCAGTCAGTGGACATCAGAACGCTGCGTGCACATGCAGAACAGGCTCCTTAATTTCTTGTCAGTCTAGTTGCCCCCTCAGCTACAGCATGCCCTTTCCATTCTTAGAGTCACGAGGGTAATTACTGACCAGGGCTGTGACTGAGTCCCAGTCAGTGCTAATATCATTCCCTGCAAACACCTGGAGGCTTAAGCTCTCAATAAAAGTAGACTGCTGAATGTGTACAGGGCTCTTGATCCATGAGGTCTTGAGCTCCCCCAACCCCATTTCCATTGCATGCACGTGCGCGCGCGCGTGTGTGTGTGTCTGTGTGTGTGTGTATTTCTTAATATCTTGCTGCATCCACTATTCTCCCTGCATCTGGCTGGCGTGCTGCAGCACTTAAGAAAGGTTTTGGATGTCACCTGTCAGCAAATCTTTGAGTCTCATGTGGTCCTCAAAGACACAGCCTTTGCCATCTTCATCAATAACAGCTTCAGAAAACTGTCAAAGGGCATTTTTCAGCTTAGATAAGTAAGAGAATAAGAGAAAGATCCTTTAAGAACGGTCTCACAGACAAATGAATGGACTTGAAGGCAGAAAAGGGTAACATGAAAAGAAATATTAGTCTTTGGTATCATACTCAGGATGGAGAAATATAGAGAAGACACATTTTTCTACAGAAGTATCTGTTCCTGGGCTTCTGAAAGGGCCTCCTGCTCTACTGCTCCCCATGTCTTGAAGGCTCTAGTACCAGATCATCATGTAACTATTTCTTTCTCAACACTGTATTTCCCTCAAACGCCACATAAGTAGAGAAGTCTTTTTCATCACTCAGGTAATCATTCTGCCCAAACACAAACAACAAAAACAGCAATAATGAATGGGCAGGAGGTGGAGGGAGGAGAGGGGGGAAGAGAAGCAACTGAGGAAATTTCCAATTTTATTCTATATTAAATAATGTTACTATACACTATTAAATTTTTGGAGTGTCATAATGGCATTGTAGTTGGCAGGTGAATATCCTATTCTTGGGAAATACCTCCATACTGATATAGAGATAGTATCATGATGTCCATAGTTTACCCTAAATAATTCAACAATGAAAACTACATATGTGTACTTCTGTACCTATAAAGACACACTTAGTTAGAGGAGGAGAGAGAGCAAATATGGCATAATGTTAATAACTGGTACATTGAGGCAATGAGAAAATGGGTGTTCAATGGATACTGTCATTTTACCTTGCCTTAGATTTGAAATTGTTCAAAATGAGAATAAATAGCCTCCATTCTTGTAAATAAATAAATAAATAAATAAAAGTTTGGAGTATTTTTGGTCAGAAAAATGCTCCGAAGAGAGTACTGTGCTCCTGAATACCTTATTCAATTATTTTCTTTGGTATACCAGGAAATTAGGGGCCACACAGAAAGTAAAATTTGAGTTTTTAAGTATTCAGGATAATAATCATTCTGGAAACACAAAGCATGCTGGGAAAGATCTGGGTACTATATGTAGCACCGTGAGAATGTTGTAGTTTATCTGGAAGAAAGCAGGAATATTTCTCAAAGGAATCTAGCTTATGTAGGTGATATACTTTATTCCCTCTTGTGCTATCAAAAATGTGGCATCACAACTAACTCTTGACAGATTTATCCAACTTAGTCAAAATTTCACAGGTTCTGAACTCTGGAAAACTAGCATACATATAGCGCCCCAATGATGCAAAACCCAAGAAGCTTTGTTCCTCTACTCTCAGTAACATTCCTCAAACTATCCCTAAACTCACACTAAGGTTCAAGGTGGGCGGTGATAATATGGATGTAGACTACAGTAAGCTCTGGATACTGGGAACACCACTTTTGTTTAGTAAATGGTACTGTTTTGGAAATTAGTTTCTAAATCCTGAATGGCTGCAGAGTTAGTCTCATTTATGCTGAAGACTCTCTGCAACCATGCAAATGTGGAATGTAGGAAAAACATAGAAAAAGCATAATCCAGTTTTCGAAGTGTGTGAACATCAACTTTTGCCCTGTAAAATGCAAATGAAGAAGCAGGTGCTAAAATAAAAAGTGGGAAGGCGGGGCACAAGGAGTGAGGTATTTCACATAGCTTGAGATGGCATTAAGGAAATTTCTAGAGAAAGAAAAAAATTGAGACAGCTCAGATTGGCTAGAGGAAGAAAAAAAGAGAATTACATATTTAAGAGCATCATAATTAAAAATATGTCAGAGTGAGAAAGAGTACGGTGTATACCGACAGATATGAGAAGTGTCCCAGACAGTAAAATGACATGGCTAGAAAGGAAGACAAGTGCCAGATCAAGCACAGCACACACCTGATCCTTCTAGAGACTCAATAAACGGATTTGTACTGAGGAGTGGCACAGTAACATTTAGATTTCAGATATATCAATCACACAGGCAACTTTGTACAGGAATGACTAAAAGGCTATGAAGCTACAGGAAGGACACACAAAAGTGAGGCAGAAAAGTATAACACAAATGGGACCTGAATAATAAAAAGAAAGATCATATGTGACAAACACTTAAGAGACAAAAGGAGTAGGACTTGGTTAATTAAAGGTAGAGGGCAAAATCAAGAGCTATCCAGCACTGGAAGAGGAAGAATCCAGGAAAAGAACTGACTTGAAGGAGATGGTGATGAATTCTGTTTGGGATCTCTTTTAATTTGAGGTATTCTAGGACATCTACATGGAGACACTTAGCAAACTATTGGATATAAACTCAGCAAAATATATCTAGAGATACACAACTGGACTCCATCAGCACTTAGGTTATAACTACAGTAACAGTTTAGGTAAAATCATGTAGGGAGAAAGTATAGTTAGAATTATGGCAGTCCAAGATGGAACCAAGAAAATCACTAATATTTAAAGCGCAGGTTAAAATAAGAAAGGAGGGAGAGAGAGAGGGACAAAGGAAGGAACAAAGAAAGCAAAAAAAAAAAAAAAAGAGAGAGACAAATATAAAAGGAAAAAGAGTAGTTAGAGAAATTCGTGGGAAATGAAGACTGTTATGTCATTCAAACCAAAAGAGAATTTCAAGAAAGAAATTATTAAAATCTAATGCAAAAAATCAAAAAAAAACAAAACAACAACAAAAAATCTAATGCAAAACATAGGCTCAAGAAATGATCACTAAAAAATGACCACTGGATATGAAGATCTAGAAGTCACTAGTGATCTTAGTAGGATCTCATTCATTACGTGAAATGTAAATCAAACTGCTACACAATGAGGGCCATCAGAGAAGTAAGAAGTGGAGACATCATCACTCCTTTGACAGGTTTAGATGCAGAGCAAAATGAGATTGGAAAATACCTCCTAAAAAATGGTGGGTTAAGGGTGAGGTAGGAAAAGGAAGGTTGTTTCCAATTCTAATTTTAATTAGATTTAATTTTAATTTCAGTTTTAATTTCCATTAGAAATTAAAGTTCTAATATTAATTTTGAGAGAAAAGAGTCTGTCTTAAAAACAAAAGGTAAACCTTACACGGTATCTACCAAATCCTGAGAATTCCATGTACTTAGCAAGAACAACAAAATTAAACTGTATCACAGGCTCTCTAATAAGAAAAACTAACAATGATAATACCCTAAGAGAGGAGATCATTGCTCTGCCACTTAGTAGCTGAGTGATCCTGGGCAAGTTATTTGGTCCTTTGCCTCTCAGTTTCCTCATCTATAAAGTGGAGATAACAATAGTGCTTTATGGTGTTGTAAGAATTAAACAAGAAACAGATACAAAATGCTAACACAGTGGTGGCTTAGAGTAGCACCTCAAATTTGTCTTTGTTGAGGATAACAGACAAAAAGTCTATAGTGTTTAAGAGCTTCACTTTTTAAGATTCATGAGAAGTTCGGGCTTCCCCTGGTGGTCCAGTGGGTAAAGACATCGCCTTGCAGTGCAAGGGGCGCCGGTTCGAGCCCTGGCCTGGGAAGATCCCACGTGCCGCGGAGCGGCTGGACTGATGTGTCCAATTACTGAGCCAGAGCTCTGGAGCGCATGTGCCCTGAGCCGGTCTGCAACGACAGACGCCACCGCGATGGGAGGCCCACAGGAGCCAAAGAACAAAGACGGATGAACAGAGAGAAACGAAAGACCAAGCTCCCCTCCCTCCCCAACCCGACCCCCGCCCAAAAATAAACAAATAAATAAATCTTTAAAAAAAAAAAAAAGATTCATGAGAAGTTCTCACAGCATCCTCATTTACAGGTTCATAATTAGCTTCAAAAAATAGGTCACCATTAGTTCACGTAAGGAAAAAATATAAAAGGAAACAAAAAACATACTCTGGATAAACATACTGCTATATGTGCGTGTGTGTATATGTGTATATATGCACATACACACATATATATGGATATATACATGTGTATATATATTATAAATCAGTAAAATGAAAACCAAGTAATCAATTGTAATTTAAAATTCAAAAGGATCGTTCTCATCTTTGGTATTGAGGTACAATTCTCATTAATTTCTGTAACAAAGTATACACTGCAGCGATCTGTTCATCTTTGTGTCAAAAATGAATTAAACATAACTCTGAATAGTAATAGGTGCTGTAATGTTGTCTCCCCTTTGAATTTACATGTGCAGTATTCTTTAATGACACACTGCAACTCTTCTATGCTATCCAAAGAGACAAAAAAGATTCAATTATTCTCCAGCTCTACAAGCAGCTACATGTTTTCCTTATATATCAGAATTTCATTACTGCTGAAACAGATAAAAAGACAGCATACAGTAAAAGATCTTATGATCAATAATCAACGAGTCTAAGGATCTGGGAGAAATGCCAAAAAGAATTCATTTCAAGATATATAGCCTCATTATTTCTAAGAAGAATGCTGTCGCCTTTTAAACAAAGTATCTTTTTTTAAAAAAATGAAGAATAAAAACATCTGCAAATCTCTATATTAAAATAATAAAAGCACAGATCTACAATTAAGATGCCATTAACTTATCTGAATTGAATGATAAGAAAACATCAGGTAGGCAGTTTGGTGGTTATAGTAAATGTACCTAGTAGCTGAATTTATACTCAGAAATTTCACACATAAATCTTTAAGTCAGCTGTATAGTTTCTTCCAAAAACCCTTAACATCTTTTTCTCTCAAATAAGTCTATTTAGCAAAAACATCATTTCTTGGATGAATTAACCCAGCTGCAAAGAAGTGTACAGTTAAACACCCTCACTGCACATCCTCACTGTCATTCTTTTTTTTTTTTTCTGTTCTATACTTCAAGTACAATAGGTGGGATGGGGAGGGGTATACATATGACTAATCTGGGATCAATTAAAAAAACAAAAAGAAAAAAAAGTCACTAAATTGCCAAAAGCACCAGGAAGCACAGCACTTAGAATACAGAACTGATTTTTATATCTTTGTAACTTGACAGATATCAAGCAATTAAAGCTAAGGTATTTGGCTTTTAATGTTAATTTTTTAAGTGTTAATTTGTATTATCATAGGAAGAAAGACGCAACCCTTTCCCTCTGTTTAGTAAATTCTCACCCCTTGAAACTTAAAAAAGAAAACCTTCCTCCCCCCCTCACCACCACCACCGGAGTACTATATAATAACTGAAAATCATAATATTAATATTGAATACTGAAAAAATAAAAGGTCATGTTAAAGACTGAGTTAAGATTCTCTGGCAAAATACACACAAAACTCATTTGCAGCGATCTGTTCATCTTTGTGTCAAAAATGAATTTAACATAACTCTGAATATTAATAGGTGCTGTAATGTTGTCTCCCCTTTGAATTTACATGTGCAGTATTCTTTAATGACACACTGCAACTCTTCTATGCTATCCAAAGAGACAAAAAAGATTCAATTATTCTCCAGCTCTACAAGCAGCTACATGTTTTCCTTATATATCAGAATTTCATTACTGCTGAAACAGATAAAAAGACAGCATACAGTAAAAGATCTTATGATCAATAATCAACGAGTCTAAGGATCTGGGAGAAATGCCAAAAAGAATTCATTTCAAGATATATAGCCTCATTATTTCTAAGAAGAATGCTGTCGCCTTTTAAACAAAGTATCTTTTTTTAAAAAAATGAAGAATAAAAACATCTGCAAATCTCTATATTAAAATAATAAAAGCACAGATCTACAATTAAGATGCCATTAACTTATCTGAATTGAATGATAAGAAAACATCAGGTAGGCAGTTTGGTGGTTATAGTAAATGTACCTAGTAGCTGAATTTATACTCAGAAATTTCACACATAAATCTTTAAGTCAGCTGTATAGTTTCTTCCAAAAACCCTTAACATCTTTTTCTCTCAAATAAGTCTATTTAGCAAAAACATCATTTCTTGGATGAATTAACCCAGCTGCAAAGAAGTGTACAGTTAAACACCCTCACTGCACATCCTCACTGTCATTCTTTTTTTTTTTTTCTGTTCTATACTTCAAGTACAATAGGTGGGATGGGGAGGGGTATACATATGACTAATCTGGGATCAATTAAAAAAACAAAAAGAAAAAAAAGTCACTAAATTGCCAAAAGCACCAGGAAGCACAGCACTTAGAATACAGAACTGATTTTTATATCTTTGTAACTTGACAGATATCAAGCAATTAAAGCTAAGGTATTTGGCTTTTAATGTTAATTTTTTAAGTGTTAATTTGTATTATCATAGGAAGAAAGACGCAACCCTTTCCCTCTGTTTAGTAAATTCTCACCCCTTGAAACTTAAAAAAGAAAACCTTCCTCCCCCCCTCACCACCACCACCGGAGTACTATATAATAACTGAAAATCATAATATTAATATTGAATACTGAAAAAATAAAAGGTCATGTTAAAGACTGAGTTAAGATTCTCTGGCAAAATACACACAAAACTCATTTAACATAACTGTATTACTTCCTATCCACACTTGGTAGCTATTTCAAGTATTCTAAATGGTTATTTCTCAGTTAATAAAAAGTCAATTTCACCCTCTCAGAATAAGCAAAAACATTGTTATGTATCACACAGTATTATGTTGTGTGATAAATCAGGGCTACAATGACATGTGCTGAAGTAAAGGATAGTGTGGCAGGGTAAAGATGATGTCTTGTCATCCTCCACCGAACAACTGTGTCGGCACTGGGGCAGTCCATACAAAGGAATGCAGGAGTTGCCCCACGTCTGGACTGAGCACTCTGTACCAATCACTGTCTAGCTACCACTGCTCCTTTGGAGGCAGTTAGACCCTTACAAAGAAGTGATTCTTTGATTGAACCAGCAACAACCTAGGCTCAACATGTAATGAGAAACGATTGTCACATAACTTGAATAAATTTGAGTCCTAATAAAGTCAACGAAAATATCAAGAATAATGTAACAGTTATATAAACATATATTACAATCACTGCTTATATACACCAATTTGTATATTCCTGTATTCACTTTTTCCCCCTTAACCTGACATTGTCTGAAGCAATGCAAGTATCTTAAAACGTTAAGCTTCGATGCAGACAATGCATACCGCATCTCTTACTTTGGACAGACGACACCAAAAGAACAGAATTTCTGAAGTACAATAGGTGGGATGGGGAGGGGTATACATATGACTAATCTGGGATCAATTAAAAAAACAAAAAAAAAAAAGTCACTAAATTGCCAAAAGCACCAGGAAGCACAGCACTTAGAATACAGAACTGATTTTTATATCTTTGTAACTTGACAGATATCAAGCAATTAAAGCTAAGGTATTTGGCTTTTAATGTTAATTTTTTAAGTGTTAATTTGTATTATCATAGGAAGAAAGACGCAACCCTTTCCCTCTGTTTAGTAAATTCTCACCCCTTGAAACTTAAAAAAGAAAACCTTCCTCCCCCCCTCACCACCACCACCGGAGTACTATATAATAACTGAAAATCATAATATTAATATTGAATACTGAAAAAATAAAAGGTCATGTTAAAGACTGAGTTAAGATTCTCTGGCAAAATACACACAAAACTCATTTAACATAACTGTATTACTTCCTATCCACACTTGGTAGCTATTTCAAGTATTCTAAATGGTTATTTCTCAGTTAATAAAAAGTCAATTTCACCCTCTCAGAATAAGCAAAAACATTGTTATGTATCACACAGTATTATGTTGTGTGATAAATCAGGGCTACAATGACATGTGCTGAAGTAAAGGATAGTGTGGCAGGGTAAAGATGATGTCTTGTCATCCTCCACCGAACAACTGTGTCGGCACTGGGGCAGTCCATACAAAGGAATGCAGGAGTTGCCCCACGTCTGGACTGAGCACTCTGTACCAATCACTGTCTAGCTACCACTGCTCCTTTGGAGGCAGTTAGACCCTTACAAAGAAGTGATTCTTTGATTGAACCAGCAACAACCTAGGCTCAACATGTAATGAGAAACGATTGTCACATAACTTGAATAAATTTGAGTCCTAATAAAGTCAACGAAAATATCAAGAATAATGTAACAGTTATATAAACATATATTACAATCACTGCTTATATACACCAATTTGTATATTCCTGTATTCACTTTTTCCCCCTTAACCTGACATTGTCTGAAGCAATGCAAGTATCTTAAAACGTTAAGCTTCGATGCAGACAATGCATACCGCATCTCTTACTTTGGACAGACAGACAGTCATAAGGGAGAAAATCTACCATGAAAACGAAATCCAGGAATTTCCCTTGATTTCTTTTATTTTTCTACTGGTGTCACCAAGGAGCATTTTCGTTTCCCATATGTGTTGTTGGGGTACTCCCAGGGCAAGACTGCTCTAGACCAAGTTCGTTTTGTAAGTGGAGCCTATTACACCCTCCCCTCACGTCAACACAGGTTTCCGGTGTGGATGCCCAGAAGTACAACTCCAAACTGAACGAGCAGTAAACCAAGCAACGGAAACCAAGAAGAAATTCATCAAGTTACCAAGTCTAATGGCAGTCAAGAGTCAGCTGCATCCTGCCTCTTAGAAATGCTCAGGATCCGGCTAAAGGGGAAAAACACGGGCTGTTTAGGGTTGCACTACCGAGAGAAGCCAGAGGACCCAGGTGAGATTGCGGCAAGGTGAGTCAGAAGAGATAGGGAAACGGAAAAGTGATTCACGGAGGCGGTCACCTGTGGGGCCACTTGATCCAGCCCCGCCCCTAGGGGCAGCAATAAGAGTCAAGGCCGGAAGCCCACAAAATAAGCTGGGGAAACGCACAGCTAGGCCTCTTCGGCCCGGCACGGAACTCACCATCCACGGTTTTCTTCTTGAAGAGGGACGCCATGGTCAGGGACCGCGCCCGGGCAGCCCGGTTCGGCCCGATCCGGCGTGCGAGTGGGAAAGGACAAGGAGGGAAACGACCGAACCTTGAAGGTTTTCAGATCGGCGGAGCGGACGGGCAATTGATGAGGGCGCGGTCTCTAGGCAGGACCCACGGGGGGCGGGGATCGACGAAGCCTGCCGCCGCCGAGTTGCCCGGAACTCAGGTGACCACGAACTAAGACACTTTTTGGAGAAGTCACTTCTAGGCGGCGCCTGGGGCGGTCTGCCGAGTCCTAATAAAGTCAACGAAAATATCAAGAATAATGTAACAGTTATATAAACATATATTACAATCACTGCTTATATACACCAATTTGTATATTCCTGTATTCACTTTTTCCCCCTTAACCTGACATTGTCTGAAGCAATGCAAGTATCTTAAAACGTTAAGCTTCGATGCAGACAATGCATACCGCATCTCTTACTTTGGACAGACAGACAGTCATAAGGGAGAAAAATCTACCATGAAAACGAAATCCAGGAATTTCCCTTGATTTCTTTTATTTTTCTACTGGTGTCACCAAGGAGCATTTTCGTTTCCCATATGTGTTGTTGGGGTACTCCCAGGGCAAGACTGCTCTAGACCAAGTTCGTTTTGTAAGTGGAGCCTATTACACCCTCCCCTCACGTCAACACAGGTTTCCGGTGTGGATGCCCAGAAGTACAACTCCAAACTGAACGAGCAGTAAACCAAGCAACGGAAACCAAGAAGAAATTCATCAAGTTACCAAGTCTAATGGCAGTCAAGAGTCAGCTGCATCCTGCCTCTTAGAAATGCTCAGGATCCGGCTAAAGGGGAAAAACACGGGCTGTTTAGGGTTGCACTACCGAGAGAAGCCAGAGGACCCAGGTGAGATTGCGGCAAGGTGAGTCAGAAGAGATAGGGAAACGGAAAAGTGATTCACGGAGGCGGTCACCTGTGGGGCCACTTGATCCAGCCCCGCCCCTAGGGGCAGCAATAAGAGTCAAGGCCGGAAGCCCACAAAATAAGCTGGGGAAACGCACAGCTAGGCCTCTTCGGCCCGGCACGGAACTCACCATCCACGGTTTTCTTCTTGAAGAGGGACGCCATGGTCAGGGACCGCGCCCGGGCAGCCCGGTTCGGCCCGATCCGGCGTGCGAGTGGGAAAGGACAAGGAGGGAAACGACCGAACCTTGAAGGTTTTCAGATCGGCGGAGCGGACGGGCAATTGATGAGGGCGCGGTCTCTAGGCAGGACCCACGGGGGGCGGGGATCGACGAAGCCTGCCGCCGCCGAGTTGCCCGGAACTCAGGTGACCACGAACTAAGACACTTTTTGGAGAAGTCACTTCTAGGCGGCGCCTGCGCGGTCTGCGCGCGCGCCTGCGCACTGCGGTGCCTGAAGCCGCGACCGCTGCCCTTACTTCAGCGGCTGCCCTCTCTCGGGCGTACCGGGGTCCGGGCGCGGCGAGGGACGGGCTGCCGGTGGTACCAACAGTGCGTGGGAGATCGCGGGCCGGGTCAGGTGACTTCTAGATGCGAGATCCGCAGTGAATGCGGACAGATATGAACCTTTTTAAATGCTCTCTCTGCCCCCAGGAAGCTGGAAGTAGGAGTCCCCAGAATGGGGGACGAGCATGGGTCGTCCTGGAACCAGTTGATTTACAACCATCCCCTTGCTGTATGTATCAGACCTTTCGTAAGTGCGGGGGCTGATGATAATATTGAGGTCCGTGCCCTGGTGGTGTTTGTCTTGGGAGTTTTCCGCTCTACCTGGCTCAGCAGTGTCCCCGACGCCCACCGCGAAACCCACCGGGACCCTAGGGGTTCACTGCCCCTCTGGGCCAGGCCTCCAGTCACCTGGTGTTGGTCTCCAGCTTCTACACTTGGAATTGGCAGGGAGAGGAAGAGAATGGGGAGCAACTTTCTTAATGCAGCATTTTTAATTTAATGCTCTTCACTGGATACATGAAAAAAGAAATCCACACACGTTTGTTGTGCACCAGTTTAAATGTCTCCCAACTCTGTTTCTTTAATATCTCAATTTCTTGTAATTGCTCGAGAAAAATTTATGGCTACACTGTGAACCTATTAGAATACTACATAACTGTATATTAGGGTTCACTGTGGGACAAAAGCTGTATATTATGTACAAGGAAAAGCATAGTGAATTATTTAAAGAATCCTTCTGTGTATAAGCATAAATATGGGGAATACTCTGGATCAAGACCTTAAGTTCATTGTTCAGTTTCGAGTGTGTGTTTCCTGTGTCTCTCCCTCTCCCTCTCTCCTTTCCTCTTTCTCCCTTCCTGTGTTTGTATTTGTGTGTGTACGCCTCTCTATTTAGTGTATTAGTTGGTTATTTAGAATTAATTTTGCTTTGGACACCTCAATAACAGTATCAATATTATCAGTCACCTCTGGTTTTATGATTCATGTCTCGAGGATTTTTAAGTACTTGAGCTACTCAGGCTTCCCTTTCTCATTTGTCCCCCTCTGGAGACATCAGGGCCCTCAGTGCTACTGTTCTTTCTGCTTTCCTGCTACAATTTATCTAAGAGTCTGCTCATGAAAACTTTCTCATAATGACATAGTAGTATGTACAGTATAATTGTCTTACTCCTTCTCAGGTTATTCCAGGGATTGTGGGAAGGTGAAGAAGTCAGGAAACAGAGAGGAAAATGTGAGCAGGACACAGTCCATGCACCAAGGCTTGGTCTTGCCTGGAGTAAGGTCTATGGCACGAGGCGGTTAGCTCTGGTTGCCTGTTGTGATGAATGGCTTTGAGCTGTGCCTCAGTGCCTGAGCGGCAGGAAGCTGTTGTGTGCATCCTGATCTATTCCTCCCTGCTGCAGCCACCCTTGTCTTATTACTCCTACATGAGCCCCCCCACCGACCCAATTGTAACAGTTGGGAAAATGCCAGAATACTTAGCAGCAACCATATGGAAGACCCTCCAAAAGTGCACAGCAGGAGCTAAAAACAAGGCTTCTTCATTACAATAAAGACAAAATAGAAATATGTAGTATTTAAACTCAGCTCTCAAATAGCTTAATTCTTCCCCAGTTTGAAGCAGGCTGACCCTCAGCTCATAGGCAAATTGGCATCCATTCTTATTAGTTGATGGCCAACCTGTACCCGTTTATATTTTATAGAACAATCCTTATTGAAAGGGAAATACACTTAAATATAACAGATTTGGGATCCCAAGGAGTCATAAAGCAGAACACAATGGTATTTTTCATTTGTTTAGAAGCAACACCCTCACATATAGACTCACTATATCAACAAGAAACATATATAAGTATAGTGAATAGAGAAAACTTTTTAATGTTATTTTTAAATCTCCTTAAGAAATAATGAACTAATATCCTTTGGTCATCATGACTTAATACTAGTCTTCCAAATTACTCAGACATAGATAAATTTTTATTATATATCAAAAGACACATACTGTGTTATGTGCTGGAGACCTAACTGTGAAGAAACAAATAGTGTTTCTCCGCCATTTTCTCTTATCCACTTTCCTACCAGCTTTTTCATCTCTTATCATTCACTTGTTAGGCTCTGACACCAGTTCTTATACGTGGGATTTTTTCATATACCAAGCAGTTCAACACCAGCTGGGTGCCCTACAGTTCAACTCGGTTCCAACCATTCTGACACTGTTGACTCAGAGATAGCATCAGATCCCAAAAGACTGACCCACTTTAGTCGCCAGTTGCTAGTCCAGGTTGTTATCTCTGCTTCTGACCAACCAGCTATAAATCAGAGGCTCCTATGACCCCCTCTTTGGGTTTGATTAATTTATTAGAGTATCTCACGGAGCTCAGGAAACCAGTTTACTCACAAGACCAGTGATCTCCAACCTTTCCAGTAAGGTCTATGGCACGCTTACCCCAACTTTGTGCCTCAGTGCCTGAGCGGCAGGAAGCTGTTGTGTGCATCCTGATCTATTCCTCCCTGCTGCAGCCACCCTTGTCTTATTACTCCTACATGAGCCCCCCCACCGACCCAATTGTAACAGTTGGGAAAATGCCAGAATACTTAGCAGCAACCATATGGAAGACCCTCCAAAAGTGCACAGCAGGAGCTAAAAACAAGGCTTCTTCATTACAATAAAGACAAAATAGAAATATGTAGTATTTAAACTCAGCTCTCAAATAGCTTAATTCTTCCCCAGTTTGAAGCAGGCTGACCCTCAGCTCATAGGCAAATTGGCATCCATTCTTATTAGTTGATGGCCAACCTGTACCCGTTTATATTTTATAGAACAATCCTTATTGAAAGGGAAATACACTTAAATATAACAGATTTGGGATCCCAAGGAGTCATAAAGCAGAACACAATGGTATTTTTCATTTGTTTAGAAGCAACACCCTCACATATAGACTCACTATATCAACAAGAAACATATATAAGTATAGTGAATAGAGAAAACTTTTTAATGTTATTTTTAAATCTCCTTAAGAAATAATGAACTAATATCCTTTGGTCATCATGACTTAATACTAGTCTTCCAAATTACTCAGACATAGATAAATTTTTATTATATATCAAAAGACACATACTGTGTTATGTGCTGGAGACCTAACTGTGAAGAAACAAATAGTGTTTCTCCGCCATTTTCTCTTATCCACTTTCCTACCAGCTTTTTCATCTCTTATCATTCACTTGTTAGGCTCTGACACCAGTTCTTATACGTGGGATTTTTTCATATACCAAGCAGTTCAACACCAGCTGGGTGCCCTACAGTTCAACTCGGTTCCAACCATTCTGACACTGTTGACTCAGAGATAGCATCAGATCCCAAAAGACTGACCCACTTTAGTCGCCAGTTGCTAGTCCAGGTTGTTATCTCTGCTTCTGACCAACCAGCTATAAATCAGAGGCTCCTATGACCCCCTCTTTGGGTTTGATTAATTTATTAGAGTATCTCACGGAGCTCAGGAAACCAGTTTACTCACAAGACCAGTGATCTCCAACCTGATACCAGAGACTGGGTTCATGGAAGACAGATTTTCCACAGACCTGGGACATGAGGGGTGGTTTTGAGATAATTCAAGTGTATTACATTTATTTTGTACTTTACTTCTAATCTAATGCTGCTGTTGATCTGACAGGAGGCACCACCCATGGCCGAGAGACTGAGGACACCTGCATTAGACTACCAGTTTATTAGAAAGGATATTAAAAAATACACATCAGCGGCCAGGTAAGTAGGGTAAGTAGCCAGATAGCAGGGTAAGTAGGGCAGGTTCTTAGGTGGCATGTGGATATATTCTGGTTCACCAACCCAGAAACTCCCTAAACCCCGATCTTTGGGGGTTTTATGCCTTATATGCATGATTGATTAAATTATTGCCCGATGGTGACTGAACTCAATCTCTAACCCCTCTTCCCTCTCCAGAGGTTGGAGGAAGGAGATGTAAAATTCCAACCTTCTAACACATGGTTAGTTCTTCTGGTGACCAGCTCCCATACTTAGAGGCTTTACAAAAGCCACTTTATTATTACTAACTAGGCTATGTTTGGAAGAGGTTTGTTTTGAATGTCAACACATCTTTATTGTTCTTATCACTTATGAATTTTCAAGAGTTTTAGGATCTTTGTGCCAGAAATGAGGATGAAGACCAAGTGGATATTTCTTTTTATCGGTTACAAT
Organism: Tragulus kanchil; assembly: GCA_022376925.1. Taxonomy (NCBI): domain Eukaryota; kingdom Metazoa; phylum Chordata; class Mammalia; order Artiodactyla; family Tragulidae; genus Tragulus; species Tragulus kanchil. The sequence goes on along the minus strand of JAIOJX010000028.1, from coordinate 87,653,796 downwards.
AGCACACTTGTCCATCACAGCAATTTTTCAAAAAAAAGTTTTAGGAGTCTTTGTGCTCTTATCCACTTTCCTACCAGCTTTTCATCTCTTATCATTCACTTGTTAGGCTCTGACACCAGTTCTTATACGTGGGATTTTTTCATATACCAAGCAGTTCAACACCAGCTGGGTGCCCTACAGTTCAACTCGGTTCCAACCATTCTGACACTGTTGACTCAGAGATAGCATCAGATCCCAAAAGACTGACCCACTTTAGTCGCCAGTTGCTAGTCCAGGTTGTTATCTCTGCTTCTGACCAACCAGCTATAAATCAGAGGCTCCTATGACCCCCTCTTTGGGTTTGATTAATTTATTAGAGTATCTCACGGAGCTCAGGAAACCAGTTTACTCACAAGACCAGTGATCTCCAACCTGATACCAGAGACTGGGTTCATGGAAGACAGATTTTCCACAGACCTGGGACATGAGGGGGGGTTTTTGAGATAATTCAAGTGTATTACATTTATTTTGTACTTTACTTCTAATCTAATGCTGCTGTTGATCTGACAGGAGGCACCACCCATGGCCGAGAGACTGAGGACACCTGCATTAGACTACCAGTTTATTAGAAAGGATATTAAAAAATACACATCAGCGGCCAGGTAAGTAGGGTAAGTAGCCAGATAGCAGGGTAAGTAGGGCAGGTTCTTAGGTGGCATGTGGATATATTCTGGTTCACCAACCCAGAAACTCCCTAAACCCCGATCTTTGGGGGTTTTATGCCTTATATGCATGATTGATTAAATTATTGCCCGATGGTGACTGAACTCAATCTCTAACCCCTCTTCCCTCTCCAGAGGTTGGAGGAAGGAGATGTAAAATTCCAACCTTCTAACACATGGTTAGTTCTTCTGGTGACCAGCTCCCATACTTAGAGGCTTTACAAAAGCCACTTTATTATTACTAACTAGGCTATGTTTGGAAGAGGTTTGTTTTGAATGTCAACACATCTTTATTGTTCTTATCACTTATGAATTTTCAAGAGTTTTAGGATCTTTGTGCCAGAAATGAGGATGAAGACCAAATGTATATTTCTTTTTATAAGTTACCATAGCACACTTGTCCATCACAGAACAATGGGCTTTTGCGTGGTAAAAGGAAAAGAGCTTTTGAAAGTAGAGCTTTTCTAAAACAGGATCGGTGCTGGGGGAGATAGTGAGTTCTTCATCACGGAAGTGCTCAAGCATGAGCAGGTTATGATAGAATTCTTTAGAAGAATCAAATGCCTAATTAGAAGGTTTCTAAGTTTGTTTTAATTTTGGTACTTTATGAATAAAATATAACTCAGGCCGCATATCTTGACATAGAGCATTTCAGGTAAGTGTTTCAAATCTTATTGGCTTCACCTTTAAAGATATGGTAAAAGCACAGAGATACACATTTTACCATTTTGAATCATCCTGATTCAGATAACCTTCACCTTTGACTGGATCATAACCATCTACAGCATTGCTATTTCCCTGCTTCAATCCTTACGTCATTTACCCGTCTTCTGCCTCAATACAGAGACAGAGTGGTCCTGTTAAAATGTGAATTAGAGCATGGTTTTTCAGAAGAAAATCAGTATAATCTTAGTGCTGACTGGACCACACATATATGTGTGCAACACCCACACATGTACATATCTGTTCTATAGATTGAACTTCTGTTATTCATTCATTGTATGTCCATATTTTTGCCATTCAAGTAGTTCTCCCATTCATTTACCTTCATTATGTGTCACTCACTTGGAACATAATTGTCTACATACGATCCTAAAATTATGCCATCTATCTATTGTGTATGTGGAATTTCTGATAGAATTTCCTTCAGTTGCATTACCATTTTTGTGTATCATTTTCTTTGAACTGTACAGACTTTTAGTCAAGTAAAAAATTTGGTGTCTTAAAAAATTATAAATTCCTGTTCAGTGTTCCCATCCTATTCTTGATTATAGATAATTGTAATCCAGATACTAAAGTTTTCATGCATCACTAGAGACATCATTCATCTTTGTATTGTTTCACTTATAAGTACTTTTAGAAACAGGACAGAAGCAGTTGTTGGCAAAATCTAAAAATCTCTTATTTCTTATTTCTTAAAACAGGTATCAGTTAAGAAGGAAATGAAAAGGCATTTCAAAGCTGTATAGCTAGCAATGTGTGAGTCAGGATATATGAGGACAGACTCCTTTGGTGAGTTCATACTTCACTGTCAATGATGTTGGCTCTTTTTTGGGGGGCGCAGGGTTGGGGAGGGAGGGGACGGGCGGGCCACTTCTATTGGCCTTTCATTTATCTATTTTCATCCATCTTTGTTCTTTGGCCCATGTGGACCTCCCATCGCAGTGGCCTCTGTTGTCGCAGATCACCGGCTCTGGGTGCGTGCTCTCCCGAGCTCCGGCTTGGTAATTGGACACATCGGTCCAGCCGCTCTGCAGCACGTGGGATCTTCCCAGGCCAGGGATCGAACCAGCGCCCCTTGCACTGCAAGGCAGTGTCCTTACCCACTGGGCCACCAGGGAAGCCCAATGAGGTTGGCTCTTGTTTGTCAATTTCCATGTGACTGTCACTGGGTCGGCTGTGTGCACTCAAGATAGCAAAGAGTGTGGACTGTTTAAGGTTGCTGCTTCCCACATTTGCTCACAGAGGAACCCAAGGTTTGAGTTCAAGGAAAGGTACATTGAAGAAGGAGCTCCTGGTTTACCTTCACTTCTTGACTTCCAACTATACATGGGGCTCAGCATCAGCACATGAATCCTCCTGTCTCAGCTTCTCCAAACAAAGCAGAGAGGCATCATTTACCTTCATTATGTGTCACTCACTTGGAACATAATTGTCTACATACGATCCTAAAATTATGCCATCTATCTATTGTGTATGTGGAATTTCTGATAGAATTTCCTTCAGTTGCATTACCATTTTTGTGTATCATTTTCTTTGAACTGTACAGACTTTTAGTCAAGTAAAAAATTTGGTGTCTTAAAAAATTATAAATTCCTGTTCAGTGTTCCCATCCTATTCTTGATTATAGATAATTGTAATCCAGATACTAAAGTTTTCATGCATCACTAGAGACATCATTCATCTTTGTATTGTTTCACTTATAAGTACTTTTAGAAACAGGACAGAAGCAGTTGTTGGCAAAATCTAAAAATCTCTTATTTCTTATTTCTTAAAACAGGTATCAGTTAAGAAGGAAATGAAAAGGCATTTCAAAGCTGTATAGCTAGCAATGTGTGAGTCAGGATATATGAGGACAGACTCCTTTGGTGAGTTCATACTTCACTGTCAATGATGTTGGCTCTTTTTTGGGGGGCGCAGGGTTGGGGAGGGAGGGGGGCGGCCGGCCACTTCTATTGGTCTTTCATTTATCTATTTTCATCCATCTTTGTTCTTTGGCCCATGTGGACCTCCCATCGCAGTGGCCTCTGTTGTCGCAGATCACCGGCTCTGGGTGCGTGCTCTCCCGAGCTCCGGCTTGGTAATTGGACACATCGGTCCAGCCGCTCTGCAGCACGTGGGATCTTCCCAGGCCAGGGATCGAACCAGCGCCCCTTGCACTGCAAGGCAGTGTCCTTACCCACTGGGCCACCAGGGAAGCCCAATGAGGTTGGCTCTTGTTTGTCAATTTCCATGTGACTGTCACTGGGTCGGCTGTGTGCACTCAAGATAGCAAAGAGTGTGGACTGTTTAAGGTTGCTGCTTCCCACATTTGCTCACAGAGGAACCCAAGGTTTGAGTTCAAGGAAAGGTACATTGAAGAAGGAGCTCCTGGTTTACCTTCACTTCTTGACTTCCAACTATACATGGGGCTCAGCATCAGCACATGAATCCTCCTGTCTCAGCTTCTCCAAACAAAGCAGAGAGGCATCACTTACTCCACCTGACTAAATAAAGGACAAAATACTCTAATGAGATGTTCTCAAACAAATGTATATCCATTTCAAGCCAAATCATATATGCAACAAATAAATGTATGTAAGCCAAATGCAACATTTTCCCACGTTTTAACATGTTCACTATGTTTTGGCATTAAAATTTCAAATATTTCCTATAATTTCTGCCTCCAAGATCTTATAGTTCCAGAAATTCATCTCATTTTTCTCTTTGTCAAATCTTGCTTTTAACAATATCTGTTATAAAGTATGACTTGGACAAGTCAGACATTTAGTCAATGAAAAGCTAAATGAGTATCCTAAATGTGTATGGCTGCACATCATTGATTTTATAGTCAAAAAGAGTTCATGTGTTATTTGGAGTATATAACAATATTGTCCTTTTTGAAAAATAAACTAAACTTTGCCCTGAATTTCTCAGTGTTAATAGTTGTTGCACATGAGTAAATCAAGACTGAATTTGTGCCCCCTGGCACAAAACAGCATATGTATATATTTGCTCTTCAATCCAATAAGGACTCTAGAGTACAGAGCTACTACCATACAAAATAGAAATGAACTTCAGCATAGGGGTAATGGATTTAATTTTTCAATAGAATAAACCTTTAATAGCTATCTCACTTTCTTTTTCACATGAATAGAAATTAAGAGAGGCTCTGGACATTAGATATTGTTAAATTAGTAAGTATGAATAATTTACTAAAACAATTGCATTGCATTTTCTATACAAATAAGGCGGCTTTTTATAGGTATACTCATTTGGAGCTACTTTTATGTGGCTTTCTTGTCATTGCTTATTCAGTCATGTAACAAATAGTGAAAGAACACGTGTGGTCTGAAATACATAGTGCTAGTTAGTAATTGAGGATCTAAAAAGGAGCCAGACATGAAAATTGTTCTAAAGAAGTCAAAAGTCTATTACAATTGTTAGAGGTATGTCAAGAATTAAACATGAACTCAAGATAGCAAAGAGTGTGGACTGTTTAAGGTTGCTGCTTCCCACATTTGCTCACAGAGGAACCCAAGGTTTGAGTTCAAGGAAAGGTACATTGAAGAAGGAGCTCCTGGTTTACCTTCACTTCTTGACTTCCAACTATACATGGGGCTCAGCATCAGCACATGAATCCTCCTGTCTCAGCTTCTCCAAACAAAGCAGAGAGGCATCACTTACTCCACCTGACTAAATAAAGGACAAAATACTCTAATGAGATGTTCTCAAACAAATGTATATCCATTTCAAGCCAAATCATATATGCAACAAATAAATGTATGTAAGCCAAATGCAACATTTTCCCACGTTTTAACATGTTCACTATGTTTTGGCATTAAAATTTCAAATATTTCCTATAATTTCTGCCTCCAAGATCTTATAGTTCCAGAAATTCATCTCATTTTTCTCTTTGTCAAATCTTGCTTTTAACAATATCTGTTATAAAGTATGACTTGGACAAGTCAGACATTTAGTCAATGAAAAGCTAAATGAGTATCCTAAATGTGTATGGCTGCACATCATTGATTTTATAGTCAAAAAGAGTTCATGTGTTATTTGGAGTATATAACAATATTGTCCTTTTTGAAAAATAAACTAAACTTTGCCCTGAATTTCTCAGTGTTAATAGTTGTTGCACATGAGTAAATCAAGACTGAATTTGTGCCCCCTGGCACAAAACAGCATATGTATATATTTGCTCTTCAATCCAATAAGGACTCTAGAGTACAGAGCTACTACCATACAAAATAGAAATGAACTTCAGCATAGGGGTAATGGATTTAATTTTTCAATAGAATAAACCTTTAATAGCTATCTCACTTTCTTTTTCACATGAATAGAAATTAAGAGAGGCTCTGGACATTAGATATTGTTAAATTAGTAAGTATGAATAATTTACTAAAACAATTGCATTGCATTTTCTATACAAATAAGGCGGCTTTTTATAGGTATACTCATTTGGAGCTACTTTTATGTGGCTTTCTTGTCATTGCTTATTCAGTCATGTAACAAATAGTGAAAGAACACGTGTGGTCTGAAATACATAGTGCTAGTTAGTAATTGAGGATCTAAAAAGGAGCCAGACATGAAAATTGTTCTAAAGAAGTCAAAAGTCTATTACAATTGTTAGAGGTATGTCAAGAATTAAACATGAATTTTAAAAGATATATGTACCCCTCTGGGGCTCCCCGGTGGTTCAGTGGTAAAGTATCCACCTGCCAATGTAGGGGATGCGAGTTTGATCCATGGCTCAGGAAGATCCCATGAAGGAAATGGCATCCCACTCTAGTATTCTTGCCTGGGAAATCCCATAGACAGAGGAGCCTGGTGGCTACAGTCCATGAGGTCACAACAGAATTGGACATGATTTAGCAACTGAGCATGCACACATGCACTCAAGAATCAAATAAGTCTAATATGTGGTCTTGCAGGGCCATTGACAAAATTACATCATTAATTGAATGTATGACTATAAATGTGAAGTTTGGAGATCTTTCACATAGCTGGGCTATGATTAATGTATTTAGAGATATATCCTCATTTTTAAAAATTTCTTCTTAAATATGTTTCTGTTATACTCAAAGAGGCCAATCAGGAGCTCAAAGATACCTAAGAGTAGATGAAAAATTAAAACAATTTTGAAAAGAGTTTGTTATTGTTGATGAAAAAGAAGTAAGAGTGTCTAAAGTGTGTGAGTTGGAACTTGTTGATAGACACGATAGCAGTGATAAGTCATGTCTATATACAGTGTTCAGACTTTGGAGGAATGTTGTATCTCATTTTCACAGTTTAATATGAGAATTGCATATCTTCTCTCTCTATTTTTACTTTATATGTAGGAATCACAATTTAGGCTAAAAACTAGCATTTCCAAAACAATTTAAAATTTAATATATCTTTATTATAAAAATTTAAGACAATCATTCATAAAAAAAATCTAGGCATTCAGTTTGTTGGAGTCTTGCTAATATATGTTTAGACTCAGTGTGGAATTCTATATGCATCTAACTTTTTATAAGGTCTTTATGACAGCCCAATCAATAATCATATTTAGTGATTATCTGTTCCATGTATAGCATAAAGAAGTATAGAGAAATGTTAGATGTATTAATTACCAAATTAAGAATAACATATTTTAGTGATGACAAGTAACTCCATAAGCCAAGTAACTGTGTTAAGAGGACTAGATTTGTAGCTAAGAATAGCAATTTGGACACATCAGAACAGACTTAATAGTTTAAAACAGTTTTTATGATAAAAACTTGCATTTGGAGATGTGGAAAATCTAAGTACAATTTTGGGATCAGCTAAAATAGAATATTGATTTTTAAAGGAGGCTGTTCAGAAATTGTTTACTCCCTGTTTTCTCTTGGATGGCTACCCTTGGTTTTATTACCAGAAGGACACTGTATGAGTTTCCTGTTGCTGCTGTAATAAATTATCATAACCTTAGTGACTTACCTCAAATGTAATATTTTACAGTTATAGAGTCTGTGAATCTAAAATGGGTCTTACTGGACTAAAACGAAAGTTTCATCATGGAGGTGTTCCTTCTAGAGGCTGCCTGAAATCTTTGGCCCCTTGCTCCTTTCTCCATCTTCAGATCCTACAGGTTAGCATATTCAAAGTCTCTGACTCTGTCTTCTAACTTCCATTTACATAGGAGATCACTGGTGATTACATTGGGCCCACTCAGATCCTCCGGGAAAATTTCCTTTGTTTTAAAATTGGCTGATTAGCAACTTGAATTCCATCTGTGACCTTAATTTTCCTTTGCCATGTAACATAGCATATTCCTAGGTTTCAGGCATTATGAGGTGAGCATCTTTTGGGAATAGCATTCTGCCTGCCAGAGGTGAGGCTACGTTTTTATAAAAAGCAGGAATCATTGGCTCTGTGTAACATTCTTTGGGCTATTCACATCATTGGTTGTTTCCCTGATGCTATATAATCCCACTCATGTGGTTCTGAAGAGAACTGTTGACCTCACTGACATGAACAGACTGCTCTTTTCTACTCCTTTGCATCATGGTTAGATGTGTTCAAAATGTTAACCTATCTAACGTTCGTTTGGTGGGAGTATTCTTAATGCTTTCTCACACCAGTTCTAGCAGATTTCTAGGAAAGGGAGTAAAAGATCTTTGGACAAATCCTGACATGGGATTTTTCATTGAAACAGACTTGGCTTAATGCTTTGTTTTAAATTCTTCCTTATAGCTATAGTACATTTATATTTAATCATAATTTTATTTAATTAATATTTTATTTTGGATTCAAGCTACATTCATTGGGTTGACAACCAACATATTTAAATATTTCAATGACTGAACTACCTTTTTCTTTTATCCTCTACATATGTTTGTCAATACATCAATAAACATATCAAGATTCAATAAACATATCAATTCAACAATATTCAATCAACATTTAGAATATAATTTAAATACATTTCAAAAATGCATATTAAGTTAATGTCACTGAATTTTATTGTAAGAAAGACAAACTAGATATATCTAGTCCAGAATGCTCAATAATTTATTCAATCATTATTTCATTTCTTCATTCATTTATGCTAGAATTTTAGAGGTGAAGAGAGCTCTTAAAAGTCATCCGTTGGGCTTCCCCTGGTGGTCCAGTGGGTAAGGACACCGCCTTGCAGTGCAAGGGGTGCTGGTTCAATCCCTGGCCTGGGAAGATCCCACGTGCCTCGGAGCTGCTGGACCGATGTGTCCAATTACCGAGCTGGAGCTCTGGGGCGCATGCACCCAGAGCCGGCGCTTTGCAACAACAATGGCCACCGTGATGGGAGGCCCACAGGAGCCAGAGAACAAAGACGGATGAAAATAGACAAATGAAAGACCAATAGAAGTGGCCCGCCTATCCCCCTCCCTCCCCACCTCACCACCCCCCCCCAAAAAAAAGATAAATAAATAATTAAAAAAAAAGTCATCTGTTATAAGCTCTTCATTTTACAAATAGATATCGGGACCCATGATGAAGAGTTGCTAAAGCTCACTGTAGGTCAGTGGGAGTTCTACAATGAACACCAGTGACTCAGGTCTTCAGTCAATGCTTGTCCTGTCCTATAGATCTGTCTTGATAAGGAAGCTGAGAATAAGGAATAATAAAGAGAGGATCTAGAAGGCAGTCTCTGAGAAATCTGTAGGTATTGTTGATACATTGAGACATTTTGGCTTATGAAGAAATGACAGAATATTCCCACCACGTTCAGTACCCAGGATATAATTCTTGTAACTCATTGAGGCCAATTGTGTAAATGCGAGAGGTCAGCCCTTTGGGTAATCTCCCCATTGTCTTAGATACATTGGAGCTCAGAAAATTTTTCTTTCAGCAAGTGATTTCTGCTATCAATATGGAGATTCAGGAGAATAGTAATATTTTTATAAGTGTATTCTGATTTTAATGAAGACAAAATCATTTTAGGTCAGAAGTGTAAATGGCAAAGCTAAAGTCAATCCCTGAGAGGAATGCAGAAAAGGGATCAGGAGCATGGCAGGGGACTGGTTGAAGCCTTTATCTACAGTCTGCTAAAGAAATTAGATAGTGATGAAGGCAGTTCTCTTTAACAAGTCAGGATGTACCCATGTTCAGTTCATCATTCAATTTCTAAACCATTAGAAACAGTTTTGCAGTTCTCTCAAATTCAGTGTAAGGTTATTGAGGTTAGAGTGGTGAAATAGAGACTGACAGAAAGGACACATACTTCAATGAAAAAGCAAAAGGGACAAAAATAAACAGGGCGACCTTTTACCTCAATTAAAATCATGAAGATTTTGTGTCTTCCAGAGTATGGCTTAAAAATTGAAAAATAAATACAAAAAGTTTTATGTCAAAAGAATGTCTAATGACAAGACTTGCAAAATTGAGTCAGAAAAGTAGGTCAGATATGTTATATGAATACAAGTATAAATTATGGATAATCTTCATCATTTTGGTAATCTCTGACTTTATGAAAGAGGGAAGTTAGTTTTTCTCCATTTTGCACACAACACATTACGTAGAAAAGCAGATCTAAGCACAGAGTTGTGTTACCAAGGGAGGTTGGAGACTTTCTCCTTGGAGGTCATAAATACAGTTTTCCATCTGCTGGAAACTGTTTAGGTGAAACAGGGGCTGGATCAGATGATCTCTAGGGGTCTCTTCCAGCCTTTTGAGTATTTGAGAGAAATTTCTAATCAGCATGTTAATGAGTACTTTAAATTTGTATTCTGGTTTCCTTCAAGATAATTATCAGAAACACTAAGGAGAGAATAGCATTTCTAAATGCCTGTTTAAAAAGACTAAGAGAAAGAAAAAAACAGAAAAAGATTCTGTTTAAAAAGAAGAAAAATAGAGGTAATAAAATGTGACTACTGGATATCAGAGAAGGCAATTACCTGAGAAGGTAGTATGGTTGAGCAGTCCTGGTAACATCTGAGAAAGTCCGAAGATGCTGGATGTTTTCCTTGTTCTTACTCTTACGATGTCTTGCTGTGTGACCCAGGGCAAGCCACTTGACCTTAGTTTCCTCATCTGAAAACATGAAACCCCAGGAGTTGTGCTTGATTACCTGACTAATATCAAGGTACAGGAACTAAATGAAGAATGGAATTTCATTTTGGGCTTCATCAGTGAGTGCTGCAGCGACGACAGATGGGAATCGTATGAATTAGGTTAGCCAGTGCGCTTCATTAACTGAGGGGAAAAAAAAGTCTGAGTGACATGGATAGTAAACTAAACTGTGACAACCTTTTAAAAAAATCTTAATTTGGATATTACGGAGATAATAAATATAGTAAAGATGTATTTAATTTCTACATTATAAAAAATCAATTTGAATATTATTTTGTAGGTTCAATTAGTTTAGTTTCTCTAAAACTGGCCATATGAGAGAAGTGGGGAAAATACATATGATAGGGCAATATGTTCTCTTTCTAAACATAGTCTTCAGAAGGGAAAAGACCTTTTTATTAATGTTGATATATAGCTGCTTTATAAAGAAGAACGAAAATGTACCAGTCCAAATTACTTTTCTCCCTATGTCCAGCTTTTCTGTACCAGTAGTAAAATAAGTTTAGTCTGAATTTTCATATATTTCTGGCAAAAAATGTCATTTACTATGGGTGACTAAGCTGGCAGGCTTCCAAACCTGGCACATAAGGTTAGAGGCTTACTTTCATACTATTTCCAGCACATTTTTCCCTACCAGAAATCATTTTTGTTTTGATAAACATGGCCTATAATGTGTATGTATAACTGAATTACCTCGTGGAACACCTGCAATAATACCGCATTGTAAGTCAGCTATACTCTGTTATGAAATAATTTAAAAAAAAATTCTCTAAATAAGAAATTGAATGAGGAAAGAATTACACTAATACTTAGCACTGCAGATAATCTTTCCAATAATCAGCTAAAACTTATCTCTGAGTACTTCTAATAAGCACAACCTGTATTTTAATAAATAATATATTCCCATTACAGTGAAAGAGCCAAACCCATTCTGAAAAAGTAGTTGGCATTTTGATTAAAGATTGCAATTATATGCAGCTTTTTGTTCACGAACATTTAAGGGAGGGCAGGGATATCACAGGAAATACAGCTCAATGTGAGGTTTGGGGAATCATAAATTCTGGTTCTGACTCTGCTATTCAAGTTTTAGATGACATTTACCTTAGTCTCACCATCTGTACAGTATGAATGGAATTTCATTTTGGGCTTCATCAGTGAGTGCTGCAGCGACGACAGATGGGAATCGTATGAATTAGGTTAGCCAGTGCGCTTCATTAACTGAGGGAAAAAAGTCTGAGTGACATGGATAGTAAACTAAACTGTGACAACCTTTTAAAAAAATCTTAATTTGGATATTACGGAGATAATAAATATAGTAAAGATGTATTTAATTTCTACATTATAAAAAATCAATTTGAATATTATTTTGTAGGTTCAATTAGTTTAGTTTCTCTAAAACTGGCCATATGAGAGAAGTGGGGAAAATACATATGATAGGGCAATATGTTCTCTTTCTAAACATAGTCTTCAGAAGGGAAAAGACCTTTTTATTAATGTTGATATATAGCTGCTTTATAAAGAAGAACGAAAATGTACCAGTCCAAATTACTTTTCTCCCTATGTCCAGCTTTTCTGTACCAGTAGTAAAATAAGTTTAGTCTGAATTTTCATATATTTCTGGCAAAAAATGTCATTTACTATGGGTGACTAAGCTGGCAGGCTTCCAAACCTGGCACATAAGGTTAGAGGCTTACTTTCATACTATTTCCAGCACATTTTTCCCTACCAGAAATCATTTTTGTTTTGATAAACATGGCCTATAATGTGTATGTATAACTGAATTACCTCGTGGAACACCTGCAATAATACCGCATTGTAAGTCAGCTATACTCTGTTATGAAATAATTTAAAAAAAAATTCTCTAAATAAGAAATTGAATGAGGAAAGAATTACACTAATACTTAGCACTGCAGATAATCTTTCCAATAATCAGCTAAAACTTATCTCTGAGTACTTCTAATAAGCACAACCTGTATTTTAATAAATAATATATTCCCATTACAGTGAAAGAGCCAAACCCATTCTGAAAAAGTAGTTGGCATTTTGATTAAAGATTGCAATTATATGCAGCTTTTTGTTCACGAACATTTAAGGGAGGGCAGGGATATCACAGGAAATACAGCTCAATGTGAGGTTTGGGGAATCATAAATTCTGGTTCTGACTCTGCTATTCAAGTTTTAGATGACATTTACCTTAGTCTCACCATCTGTACAGTATGAATAATCATATTTCTCTAACTCACAGATGTGTTGTAAAGAACAGACAGTAAAAAGTAACTCTGAACATACAATCATCCTCAGACCCAGATGATAAGGGAAGCAAATAGTTAAGAGATATAAAGCAAGTGGGTTGAACTTTCTAAAAAACTCAGAACCACATTTAACCTGATAACAAAAAATCTGTTCTAACAATGTTTACCTACCAAAATTTTTATAGGGTTCAATTTTATTCACAAAATGTGCGTGATTTGGACTTTGAGTTTTATTCCAGAGTCTGTGAGGGATAACCAAAGAGAAAAATACATCCCAATCCTGAGGTTTTTTGGTATGTCATAGATGCGGGACAAGCTAATGGTGCATTCTCAATGTGAATCTAGGCAGTAGTAATATTGAATTACACCTTTAATTGAAAGAGTGAAAAGTATACTTTATTTGAATAACAGGGACTAGGGCAACTGTTAAGAGTTGAAGAAATGCATTTTTAAAATTTAGTTATTTATTTTTGGATACGCTGTGTGTTCATTGCAGTGTAGGGGCTTTCTTCTAGTTGTGATAAGCAAGGGCTACTCTCTAGTTGTGCACAGGCTTCTCATTTGCAGTGTCTTCTCTTGTTGCAGAGCACAGACTTAGTACTTATGGCTCACGAGCTTACTGGCGTAAGGCATCTGGAGTCTTCTCAGACCAGAGATCGAATCTGTGTCCCCTGCATTGCCAGGCAGCTTCTTATCCACTGGACCACAAAAGAAGTCCGAAGAAGTGTCTTTGTATTCCAGGTATTAATATTTATTAACATGACACAGGTAGAATGCCCAGCAAGCCTTTGTGTTTCTTGCTTCACAATTTTGAATTGTGAGGATACCAAATCAATATGCTCAATCCAGTCAAATATTTACCCCTGGATTTTCAGATACACTCAGAATAGAAAGGTTCGACTATTCATATGGCCCTTAGGCTTTCCTGGTGACTCAGACAATAAAGAATGTGCCTGCAATGCAGGAGACCCAGGTTTGATCCCTGGGTCAGGAAGATCCCTGGAGATCCCAGGAGAACTCCATGGACAGTTGGAAATGACTGAGTCACTAGCACTTGCTTATTGGTGGATTATTTGCAGCTACAGGAAAATCATTGTGAACCCAGGAATCACTTCCAAAAGCATGTTGCTAAATGTATATTACTAAATGTTATTAAGAGCAAGTTAGTGTCATTTGGTTTATGGGAGAAAGATGCCTTCTCTTCATGCTTAAAAGAACATTTCCTGTCTCTGCTGCCTTATAAACCCATTTTTGCCTTAACTTCTTTACCTAATTCCACTGAAGAAAATGTGGGTTAGGAGCTGTGTGTCTCCAGCCTCTTTCTTTTAATTACTTTCTGGGAAGATTTTGTTCTCAACATAGCATTAAAAAAATATATATATATTCCTCAGTTCCTTTCTTTATGAAATTTGAGCTTTATTTAAGAAAAATTAAATAAAGGACACAAATAAATAAAGGGTCCCTGGTTTTGTATAAGGGAAGTCAGGAGGAAAGAGAATTTCAAGCATAGGTAGTGAACATTTTGAAAATCACATCCAGTGGAGGAAAAGAATGGGGCATAGAAAAAGGCTGTTGAGATTTCATTAGTTTAGGAGCAAAAGGTCAAAATGCTTTGAGATAAAGAGCCAAAAATGGTGGTGAGAATGAAAGTGGAGTCATAAAGACTACACTTCAAAATTTTTAATTAAAAGGAAGTGGATTTCTTCAAGATACTTGAAATATAACCTCACAACATCTTGTGAGCTGGGTGTATAGACCTGGGAAAACTGTTTTAGTTTGTGGACCCAAGTGTACTTAGGAAAAAATATAAAAAATGCTTTCATGTTTTACACAGGACTCTGTAATCCACACACTGGCAGTTTTGAATGGTGTCCATGAGTGCTTCTAACTTTTTTTTTTTTTTTAAATTGCTCATAACTTTTACCTTTTTCATTCTCCCACTGCCAGAGGACCCAGGTCAACAGTGTACCTTGCAGTCAGGGCAGCTAATATTGTTTAGGGGTTTCATCCTGTCCTGAGTTTGGAATAGTTTAGAGTGTCTGGATTATTTTGAGTATGACATTTAAAAGGTAAACATTTCTCTTACTAATATTGACAACCTTAAAGAAAGAAGAAACTTTTATTCCCCCTCAAGTATATTTATAATAACATGAGAGCTCCTAGTGAGAGCTAGGAGCTTCAGTCAAGAAAAAGATTGAAGATGTGGGACCACTGCTTATCAAACTGAGCTAAAGACTACCCACATTACAATCATCTGCCATGTTTATCTATGTCACAGGTGTGCCAGGTATGGGAAAGTTAACTTTTAGTAAGGAAAATGAATATCAAAAAAAAAAAAAGAGAGACAGAGAGAGATTGGATGAGTATTATGGAAAAGTGAATAAGTAAGCATCTAAATAGCTTACTTATATCATCTAGATTCTCTAAGTGATGTAAGAAGTAAAGCCCTCTATTGAGAAAGAATAATTGTGATTGGAGAAAAATCAAGAAATTCTCGAATGGTCACTTGCTGAAAGCACTAGAAATCTATAATATTTTGTTGTTCACAAGGGATAATAATTTCTAACAGGTTAACAGTTGATGGCAACTTAAAATCAGTGCTGGTTAAGTCTTAATGTAACTGCTATTCCCAGCTCATAGGAACTCCATCGTGGTTATTCATATTGTCACTTGAGTAATGTGCATTGTTGAAAATGTCATTAAAATGATTACTCTGTGATTCAGCATTGAAACAGTAAGTTATTTTGTACTAAGAAGGCATGAAACAGTAGTGGAGCATGAATTTGATGTTAATCAAATTATTAATATTAATGAAACAAATATTCATCAGAGGATAAATGAATACAATTCTATAATTTCTTACAAAAAACAATCAAAAGCTTTATTGAAATTTAAGAACATAAAACATCCATATATTTATTACTGAGATGTTTATAAAAAGATTGACAGTCACATTCCAGGCTATGTAGCTGAAGATAAGAGAAATTTCCATATATCTCAGCCTTGATGAAGTTTCAAATCAATGAGAATGTAGTATGACCAATGTAGTTGTAACACAGGATTTTTAGTTTTTGAGGACCCAGGTCAACAGTGTACCTTGCAGTCAGGGCAGCTAATATTGTTTAGGGGTTTCATCCTGTCCTGAGTTTGGAATAGTTTAGAGTGTCTGGATTATTTTGAGTATGACATTTAAAAGGTAAACATTTCTCTTACTAATATTGACAACCTTAAAGAAAGAAGAAACTTTTATTCCCCCTCAAGTATATTTATAATAACATGAGAGCTCCTAGTGAGAGCTAGGAGCTTCAGTCAAGAAAAAGATTGAAGATGTGGGACCACTGCTTATCAAACTGAGCTAAAGACTACCCACATTACAATCATCTGCCATGTTTATCTATGTCACAGGTGTGCCAGGTATGGGAAAGTTAACTTTTAGTAAGGAAAATGAATATCAAAAAAAAAAAAAGAGAGACAGAGAGAGATTGGATGAGTATTATGGAAAAGTGAATAAGTAAGCATCTAAATAGCTTACTTATATCATCTAGATTCTCTAAGTGATGTAAGAAGTAAAGCCCTCTATTGAGAAAGAATAATTGTGATTGGAGAAAAATCAAGAAATTCTCGAATGGTCACTTGCTGAAAGCACTAGAAATCTATAATATTTTGTTGTTCACAAGGGATAATAATTTCTAACAGGTTAACAGTTGATGGCAACTTAAAATCAGTGCTGGTTAAGTCTTAATGTAACTGCTATTCCCAGCTCATAGGAACTCCATCGTGGTTATTCATATTGTCACTTGAGTAATGTGCATTGTTGAAAATGTCATTAAAATGATTACTCTGTGATTCAGCATTGAAACAGTAAGTTATTTTGTACTAAGAAGGCATGAAACAGTAGTGGAGCATGAATTTGATGTTAATCAAATTATTAATATTAATGAAACAAATATTCATCAGAGGATAAATGAATACAATTCTATAATTTCTTACAAAAAACAATCAAAAGCTTTATTGAAATTTAAGAACATAAAACATCCATATATTTATTACTGAGATGTTTATAAAAAGATTGACAGTCACATTCCAGGCTATGTAGCTGAAGATAAGAGAAATTTCCATATATCTCAGCCTTGATGAAGTTTCAAATCAATGAGAATGTAGTATGACCAATGTAGTTGTAACACAGGATTATTTTTTATATGTTTGACATCTATTTCCCAGAAACTTCAGCTAATTTAATAATTAGAAGTACTTTCACTTCCAGCATCATGTGATTCAGTTGAAGAAAACTGAATAAATAAGATTTAGTCAAATAAGATAAGCTAATGAATCCTGGAGCTCTTTGACATGCTCCCAAATTAGACCATCAGTTCCAAGCACTGAGAAGATTAAGATTATGAGCATGGATGAAGAAAGACCCTGCAGTATCATGCAGTTGTGCCTAATGGCCAACGGTCATATGTTTCCTCCACGTTGCATTTTAACTTCAAAATATTTCTGGAAATTATCTCCTCAGAAATGTTACTCCGGATTTGTATGCACAAATAGGTGCATGGGATTCCTTGGTGACTCAGACAGTAAAGAATTTATCGACTGTTCAGAAAGCCTGGGTTCCATCCCTGGGTTGGGGAAATCCCCTGCAGGAGGAAATGGCAACCCACTTCAGTATTCTTGCCTGGAGAATTCCACGAACAGAGGAACCTGATGGGCTAGAGTCCATGGGATGCCAAGAGTGAGCTACGACTGAGCAACTTGCATTTCTGTTTCACATGTGTGCATGTACGCACAGGGTGAAAAATGAACTATTGTGAATAGTCTAATGAATTATTAGACTGGATATATGTTTTCAGGAAGAGATACCTAGGAACTTTTCTTAATGAGTCATGATATTTTACTTCTTGGTTTATTAGTGGACATGCATTGAACCAGTTTGAACATAAACTTACTCAAAGCTATAATGACTTAGTTGTTAATTGCTACTGCTGGTATAATTGGACAACTACAAGCTCATGATTTTCAATCAACCAATCACTTAAGGACCATTTAAAGAAGGGCATGAGCCCCTGTTGCTGAAAGGCAACTATCTAGTAACACCTGCTAGTAAGATTAATGAAGTGTCAGATATACAAGCTGCCGAATGGGAGTCAAGAGCCTAAATGAAAATCTTGATGGAAATAGTGAAGATGTAAGAAATAACCATGCATCAAAAACACATGTAGCAGAACAAAAGATGACAATTAATATGAAAACATACTCATTGGTGAAGGAATCAAAATAAAAAGATTCAAAAGAATAGGCTCTGAAAGTAAACACATTTCAGGAATACCATACAAATTGAATTTGAGACTTAGAAAACTATCTATCTTCCCCAAAGTGATATTGCCTTGTATTTTAATTTAAATTAAAATTTTTACATCTAAGTAAATCTAAAAGAGCTCTTTCAGCAGTATAAAATAAAAATATATATTTTAGGAAATGTATCTTTTAATTGACAGAATGTTTTCCTTTTCAATTTCAATAAGAGATGATACTCCTGAGAACTGATGGCATCTTAGATTAAATAAAATACTATAATAGGGATTTTCCCAGTATTATTTGTCATTTTTCTCTACTCTCACTCAGAATGTTATGGGATCCCAAAAGGAGGTTTGGAAGCTAAAGAATTTATCGACTGTTCAGAAAGCCTGGGTTCCATCCCTGGGTTGGGGAAATCCTGCAGGAGGAAATGACAACCCACTTTGGTATTCTTGCCTGGAGAATTCCACGAACAGAGGAACCTGATGGGCTAGAGTCCATGGGATGCCAAGAGTGAGCTACGACTGAGCAACTTGCATTTCTGTTTCACATGTGTGCATGTACGCACAGGGTGAAAAATGAACTATTGTGAATAGTCTAATGAATTATTAGACTGGATATATGTTTTCAGGAAGAGATACCTAGGAACTTTTCTTAATGAGTCATGATATTTTACTTCTTGGTTTATTAGTGGACATGCATTGAACCAGTTTGAACATAAACTTACTCAAAGCTATAATGACTTAGTTGTTAATTGCTACTGCTGGTATAATTGGACAACTACAAGCTCATGATTTTCAATCAACCAATCACTTAAGGACCATTTAAAGAAGGGCATGAGCCCCTGTTGCTGAAAGGCAACTATCTAGTAACACCTGCTAGTAAGATTAATGAAGTGTCAGATATACAAGCTGCCGAATGGGAGTCAAGAGCCTAAATGAAAATCTTGATGGAAATAGTGAAGATGTAAGAAATAACCATGCATCAAAAACACATGTAGCAGAACAAAAGATGACAATTAATATGAAAACATACTCATTGGTGAAGGAATCAAAATAAAAAGATTCAAAAGAATAGGCTCTGAAAGTAAACACATTTCAGGAATACCATACAAATTGAATTTGAGACTTAGAAAACTATCTATCTTCCCCAAAGTGATATTGCCTTGTATTTTAATTTAAATTAAAATTTTTACATCTAAGTAAATCTAAAAGAGCTCTTTCAGCAGTATAAAATAAAAATATATATTTTAGGAAATGTATCTTTTAATTGACAGAATGTTTTCCTTTTCAATTTCAATAAGAGATGATACTCCTGAGAACTGATGGCATCTTAGATTAAATAAAATACTATAATAGGGATTTTCCCAGTATTATTTGTCATTTTTCTCTCTCTACTCTCACTCATTTATTGGTGCAATCCATAATAAAGAGTAATTTTGTTCTAAGAATTATACTAAAAACTAGGGATAAAAAGGCTAATGAGACATACTCTTGTGATTAATGTCATAGTCTAGTTGGGGAGAAAATGAGAAGTAAATACTTGTAAGGTGATAAGCACTGTATTAAGTATGTGAAAGTGAAGTGAAGTGTTAGTCGCTCAGTCATGTCCAGTTCTGTGAGCCTGTCAGACTCACCTGTCCATGGAATTCTCCAGGCAGGACTACTAGAGTTGGTTACCATTTCCTTCTCCAGGAGATCTTTCCAACCCAGGGACTGAACCCAAGTCTTCCACATTGCAAGCAGATTCTGTACCATCTGAGCCACCAGGGAAGCACTTTTCTTATGGTACCATAAACCAAAGGCCAAAACTATGAGTGCCATTCTTCTTCTTTTTTTTTAACTTAAATTTTGGCCTCTTTTACTGGTTTTTTATTTTTTTTATTTTCATCCATCTGTATTCTTCGGCCTGTGTGGACCTCCCATCGTAGTGGCCTCTCTCATTGCATAGCACTGGCTCTGGGCTCATGTGCTCCAGAGCACTGGCTCATAATTGGGCACACTGACCCAGCCACTCTGTGGCATGTGGAATCTTCCTGGGCCAGGGATTGAACTGGTGTCTCTTGCAATGCAAGGTGGCCTATTTACCCGCTGGACCACCAGGGAAGCCCTATGAGTGTCATTCTTAACTCCTCTTAGCAAGTCAAGCAACGTGACAACTCTGCTCATGTATGTCATTTATCATTTATCATATTGCATTGTGCAATCTGTTTATAGGTCTGAATCTTTCTTTAGACTTTGACTCAGCTGGGAATAGAGACTGACTTATTGTATAACTTCTTAAATTTTGTTACATCTAAGTAAATCTAAAAGAGCTCTTTCAGCAGTATAAAATAAAATATATATTTTAGGAAATGTATCTTTTAATTGACAGAATGTTTTCCTTTTCAATTTCAATAAGAGATGATACTCCTGAGAACTGATGGCATCTTAGATTAAATAAAATACTATAATAGGGATTTTCCCAGTATTATTTGTCATTTTTCTCTCTCTACTCTCACTCATTTATTGGTGCAATCCATAATAAAGAGTAATTTTGTTCTAAGAATTATACTAAAAACTAGGGATAAAAAGGCTAATGAGACATACTCTTGTGATTAATGTCATAGTCTAGTTGGGGAGAAAATGAGAAGTAAATACTTGTAAGGTGATAAGCACTGTATTAAGTATGTGAAAGTGAAGTGAAGTGTTAGTCGCTCAGTCATGTCCAGTTCTGTGAGCCTGTCAGACTCACCTGTCCATGGAATTCTCCAGGCAGGACTACTAGAGTTGGTTACCATTTCCTTCTCCAGGAGATCTTTCCAACCCAGGGACTGAACCCAAGTCTTCCACATTGCAAGCAGATTCTGTACCATCTGAGCCACCAGGGAAGCACTTTTCTTATGGTACCATAAACCAAAGGCCAAAACTATGAGTGCCATTCTTCTTCTTTTTTTTTAACTTAAATTTTGGCCTCTTTTACTGGTTTTTTATTTTTTTTATTTTCATCCATCTGTATTCTTCGGCCTGTGTGGACCTCCCATCGTAGTGGCCTCTCTCATTGCATAGCACTGGCTCTGGGCTCATGTGCTCCAGAGCACTGGCTCATAATTGGGCACACTGACCCAGCCACTCTGTGGCATGTGGAATCTTCCTGGGCCAGGGATTGAACTGGTGTCTCTTGCAATGCAAGGTGGCCTATTTACCCGCTGGACCACCAGGGAAGCCCTATGAGTGTCATTCTTAACTCCTCTTAGCAAGTCAAGCAACGTGACAACTCTGCTCATGTATGTCATTTATCATTTATCATATTGCATTGTGCAATCTGTTTATAGGTCTGAATCTTTCTTTAGACTTTGACTCAGCTGGGAATAGAGACTGACTTATTTATCTTTGAATCCACAAAAGCAATAAATATGTGTCTCAGATTCTATGTAATTCAAAACATGTCTTTAAACATTTGAGTTACAGTAAATTATTTAAGGAAATGAATCATAAAGAGTATCCAGCTTTGATTATGAAATGACTCCCCAGAATCAATCTCAGTCACCTTTCATCTAGAGGGATCCCACAGGACTACAATCATGACTCCTTAGTCAGTAAACCTTTCCCTTGTCCTACAGTAACCACATTAAAGTTTTAACATTATGTTGATAGATTAGTTTTGTAGTAAATATTAAGAAGCTATTTTATATAGATTTTTGTGGTCCTCTATAATTTGGGGGTAAATAAATGTGTGCCTTCCTTATTTTTGTCTTTATTATATATATATATGTATATGTATGTATGTATATATGTATATCAGTTTGTGTTTTATTCATATATATATATATGACAAGTTCAAAACCCAGAATTATTCAGATTTTATTAATTTAGCTATTCTAATGAAAGTGTAAAATCATCCTAATAATCTAATAATAATCTAATTTGAACACCCAAATGCTAAAATGTAGCTGACGAGCATTTCTCTTCCAGCATCAGAGAAACAGATCACCCCTGTGTGATGATATTAGGAAGTGAGGGCCTTACAAAGTAACTAGGTTTCGATGAGGACTTGAGGACTGGTGATGAGCTTAGTGCCCTTGTAAGAAGGGACACATTGTGGGGTGCTAGCGCTGAAGAATCCTTCTGCCCACGTAGGAGTTTCAAAGTGTGGATTCAGTTCCTGGGTTGGGAAGATCCCCTGGAGGAGAAAATGGCCATCCACTCCAGTATTCTTACCTGGATAATCCCTTGGACAGAGGAGCCTGGTGGGCTACAGTCCGTGGGGCCGCAAAGAGTCGGACACAACTTTAAGATACACAAACAAGAAGAGATACCAGAGAGCTTGGTCCTTCTTTCTCTCTCACCTCATACATACAAAGAAGAGGTCATGTGAGCTCACAGTGAAAAGGTATCCATCTGCAAGCCAAGAGAAGGTTTCTCACATGAACCTGATCATGCTGGCACCCTGCTATCAGATTTCCAATCTCCACAACTATGAGAAATGAATTTCTGTTGTTTAAGCCACTCAGTCTGTGCTGTTTTGCTGTGGAAGCCAGAGAAAGCTAAGACAATGGTCTTTACAAATGTTCATGGTGTTTGGACCTTAAGCTTGTCCATGTGTAATATTTCAGGTCCCCAGAATGTGTGCAGGAAATATTCATGGAGCCCGGCCGGCTCTGTCTTGCCACAGCCAGAATGTGTATCATTTTCAAATTTTGAAACTGAGAGTTTAGTGATAGTTCCTTTATCCAAAGTTAATGATGCAAGTGAACATTATCAAATTTGGATAAGGTTTTCCACTTAGAAAAGTAGGTCTCAATAAGGATGATTTTGTCCCTCAGGAGACATTTCTGCTTGTCACAACTCACGGTGTAGTGTGGAGGGTGCTAAAGAAGTGTAATTGGTAGAATCCAGAGATGCTGTTAAACATGCTATGATACTTGGAATGGTCTCCCACAACAAAGAATTATGCATCTCTAAACATCCACAGGGCCGAGGTTAAAAACTGCTGACTTAAAAGAAATTTCCATAGAAATAATTTGATTTAGTTAGGTTGAGATTTTTTGGATTTTTGTGTTGCCTAAGCTTTAACAAATATTGAATTGCATATGGCATTTTTCATTTTGCTTTTCATTTTTAATTTCAAGGGACAGAATAATATCAATTTAGAGAATCTTAAGGAAAATTAAACTAGAAATAACTGGAGAAATTTGGGAGCTAAAAATGCTCAAATGTCATTTCTCATGCATTCTGTTTACAAGTTTCAAAGATAGGACTGTCCTGGTATAAATGTGCTTTGAACCATACTCAGTTCCAAGTGGATAGTATTTACATTAATAATTAGAGCTATTTTGAATCATCAGGAAACCTTTTTCACCTCTTATTAGCACTACTGTATTTTATTTCATTAACTATGATACTATATTCTGAACAGTTATTTTCTTGAACTTCAATCTGACAATGTTTTCTTTCTCTTTCTATGGAAATTAACAATATGTGAAAACCATTTTTCTAGTTGAAAGGATACTAGATACAGTCTACTCTTAAAAGCATGAGTCGTGAAATGCTCCTATACTTGAATATTGTCTTTGGATTTTAAAAAGTGGTTACTTATAAGTAGTGACTCTTATATGACTTTGCTAAAGGTAAAACTTCAGCCAGTGGTGTCAGTTTGGTAGAAAAATGCTGCTGTTTATGGCTTCTTATTATGCTTTACAATAAGCATGTATACTAGTAAATAATGAGAGAAGGAGGTGAGGGGAAGAAATAGCAGCAGAAGAGACAGATTACGTGGGGCTCTGTGTATTATCACGCTCTAGTCAGTAGGGACAGCTCCTAAATGCTCTTACAACTGTAATAGCCTATCTCATGTTAATTCTAGCCTGAAGCTTCTTGACACTTCTTGTTCAGAGATAATGGGGACAAAACTACTATTTTTTTTTTCCCTTTTTTGGTTGAACAGCTGATTTTTTTTTTTTTCCCAAGGACATCGAATAAATTAAACAGTTTTTGTAAGCAGCAATACAAAAGCCTTTTGCTTTGTAGGAATTCCCAGTAATAACATGCAAGAGTTATTACCCTTGATACTTAGTAGATTTTTTAATGGCTAGCAATAATCGTTTTGATTGAATATTGGCTTATAATAGGCTTGTAAAGGAATTCAAGAACCCTTAACTGCTTTCAACCTTAGCTTCCTGTGCCTCAGGAAAATCCTTGAAACAATAGATCTTGAAGTCATTAACATGGAACTATTTTATAAAAGTGAAAGCTAATATCTGTTAGCCTCAAAAGTGAAGTCAATTAAAATGAGCTTCTTATTTCAATTTTTAATATTTTAGTATATTATTGATTGTTTTCTTTGAAAGAGGAAATTATTTTATGGTAATTTCCTTGGACATTCAACTTTTTTTTTAGCAAAGAAATTTCATTGTTTTCCTAATCCCTGATTTACAAATCAACTGAGATTTTATATGCTTAGCACCTCATCTAAATATTCCAGATTCCTTCAGCCAGTTGGGAATAAGCTTGGGATGCTTAGTCCATGAAAATATATTCTTTGAACTACTGGAAAGCAAGGTTGTTTCAATATTTTGCTTAGTATTTATGTCTTCTCAGTGAGAATGCTTATAGGCTATACTCTGTTTTAGTAGACTTTGAGAGTAAGAAAGAAATACTCCAGAGGCTAATCTACTGAAAAATATGTGAAGTGATTCCACTGTGAGTGTGTGCAATCCACTAAAACTCAGCTTCCACAGCATGAAGGACTGCAAGAGAAGCAGGTTTGAGGCTAGATTGGACTCTGAAGAATTATGAAAAATGATTTCTTACTTGTTGTTTTATCACTTCCTATCTATCAGGGCAGGACAATACCATTCATTGAAAAACACACTGGTTGAGACCCTGGAGTGTTTCTGCCCAAAGGACACCACAGCATAAAGCTGGGGGAAGACGGTTATAAATCCAAAGGTTTACCTCTGCTCCTCTGCCTCCTTTGAAGCCTTGGGTGGTGTAAAGTGACAGAAGCCCTTAGTCTGAGGAGGAATTTCCATTATTACCAGTTTCTTTAAGGCGCTAAATAAAGCACTCTGAACAACTCTTGCTACTCTCCCATGTAGATTTAAGTATTTCTTTAGTTTTTATTGGAAGATAATTTTGATTTTATTCTATATGTGGAGTATTGAAATGCCTACTTGGTCTTTACAGTACAGAGAGAGTTCACTGCCTTCTGGAATACACATAGTCTTACCACTACATAAGCATTGTTAGGTCAGGAAATCATATGACAGGGCTTTATTGAATAGTTATTGGGTTAGTGAAGACATGGAACTATTTTATAAAAGTGAAAGCTAATATCTGTTAGCCTCAAAAGTGAAGTCAATTAAAATGAGCTTCTTATTTCAATTTTTAATATTTTAGTATATTATTGATTGTTTTCTTTGAAAGAGGAAATTATTTTATGGTAATTTCCTTGGACATTCAACTTTTTTTTTAGCAAAGAAATTTCATTGTTTTCCTAATCCCTGATTTACAAATCAACTGAGATTTTATATGCTTAGCACCTCATCTAAATATTCCAGATTCCTTCAGCCAGTTGGGAATAAGCTTGGGATGCTTAGTCCATGAAAATATATTCTTTGAACTACTGGAAAGCAAGGTTGTTTCAATATTTTGCTTAGTATTTATGTCTTCTCAGTGAGAATGCTTATAGGCTATACTCTGTTTTAGTAGACTTTGAGAGTAAGAAAGAAATACTCCAGAGGCTAATCTACTGAAAAATATGTGAAGTGATTCCACTGTGAGTGTGTGCAATCCACTAAAACTCAGCTTCCACAGCATGAAGGACTGCAAGAGAAGCAGGTTTGAGGCTAGATTGGACTCTGAAGAATTATAAAAAATGATTTCTTACTTGTTGTTTTATCACTTCCTATCTATCAGGGCAGGACAATACCATTCATTGAAAAACACACTGGTTGAGACCCTGGAGTGTTTCTGCCCAAAGGACACCACAGCATAAAGCTGGGGAAGACGTTATAAATCCAAAGGTTTACCTCTGCTCCTCTGCCTCCTTTGAAGCCTTGGGTGGTGTAAAGTGACAGAAGCCCTTAGTCTGAGGAGGAATTTCCATTATTACCAGTTTCTTTAAGGCGCTAAATAAAGCACTCTGAACAACTCTTGCTACTCTCCCATGTAGATTTAAGTATTTCTTTAGTTTTTATTGGAAGATAATTTTGATTTTATTCTATATGTGGAGTATTGAAATGCCTACTTGGTCTTTACAGTACAGAGAGAGTTCACTGCCTTCTGGAATACACATAGTCTTACCACTACATAAGCATTGTTAGGTCAGGAAATCATATGACAGGGCTTTATTGAATAGTTAGTGGGTTAGTGAAGAGATGGTCACATATTCTTGCACTTTTAAACAGAACACTGGATGGAAGCAATTAATTAACAATCAAGTGGTCATAATTTTAGGGTATACTTAATGGCAGTGACCCATAATCAAGAGAATATGTGTATTAAATAATTCCCCAGTGCTAATGTTTGGTTATACCAGTTTCTTCACTGGTCACAAGGGCACACTTGTGATATTGACTTCTGAGGCTGATGATAGAATCTGTCACCTTAAAATATAACAGTGGCGTAAGGGAAATTAACTACTCATGACATAGATCAAGCATAGGACTTTAGACCAAATAGTGTCATATTCCAAGTATACATGTAAACATAGTATTGAATTTTGTATTATCTACAGCATTCATATTAATGAGTGATCACTTGTCCTAATGATTCTCCCTTACCAGGCTTGGTTCCCCCACCCCCTCCTCCGGGTCTTATCCCTGCCATTCTACAACTACCTTGGGATCCCAAGCCTCCTTTCTCCCGACCACACACCCCTTACAATGATGTCTCAGGCCAGAATCTTTGCTGACACCTGCACTAATAGCAGGGTAGATTATCTGCTCTTCTTAATGATCTCTCCCACAGCTCGCCTCCATTAGCTTGGATAATTGACTGTATTCATAACATTCATAAGCAGAACAATGTGCTATAGAGAAAAATTAAGGCAAAGAAAAAAGGAATCTTTAGTTTATATGAGATTAGGTGTGTGTAGTGTCAGATATATGGGGTCTGGAGTTTGGGGGGAGCATCTGCTTTTGTTGGGAGAGTCATTAAGAGTTTGGAATGAGACTTTTCAAAGACTAGGAGGAAGTGTGGCATACTTTTTTCGTTGACAGGGCATTCGAGAGACAGAGTTTCAGTGAGGGAAAGTTGTTTCACTCTCCTGAGTGAGATGACAGGAAGTAGCAAATGATGAGAAACAAAGAATGAAAAGACTGGCCATGAGTTACAGAGCTTCGAGAGGCCAAGGGGGTAAATTCAGTGGACACTGGTCATCAACAGAACAATTACAGAAGAAGAAAAATATCTTTCCTATATTCTTTGAGTCAGTCCTATAGATTGCCCCTGCAGTTTTTGTCCCTATGAAGTTGGTAGTTATCCTTAATATATTACCAGCAAATTCAAGTACTAAGTAGATTTAGTGATTTTTCCATGTTGACAAATGAAAAAACTGGTATTTAAACCAATGGTGTATGATGCTTTGAGGGTGTTGTGATTCAGTAGGCTATTTGAAACCTTTGGACTGTTTCAAAATCATAGCTTAAGGTTGCATCGCTTTAAAAGCAAATAAGAACAGCAAATATAAGTAATGTGAAATGATTACTACAAGTTTACATTGTCTTAAATACAGAAACAGTGAATACAATATATTGTTTTGTTGTTTAGTTGCTCAGTCTACTCTGTT